>QEPC01000985.1:2274312-2285351 GCA_003113815.1 Sphenodon punctatus | reverse complement strand
CCCCCCCCCCCCCCCGTGTACTTAAACTGCTGGTCCACATCCAGACGGTGTGAGTGAGTAAGGAATGGCAGCTCATCAGCAGCGCCAGTGCCATTTTGGAAGAGAGCAGCCATTCTGCACATGCATGGGGAGTCATTCCACGCATGCATGCACATGTGCACTTCCAAAATGGCAGCATTGTCTTCATTCTCCAAACCAGGAAGAAGAGGGGAAAGCCTGGCTGCCAACAGAGGAGCTGGGCCTCCTCTGCTTCTGGCTGGTGGCGGGAGGTACTAGCCAGGTCATCTCAACCATCCCACAGTGAAGAAGGCCCAGCAGCCTGACAGCAGAGCCACCTCCCACCACCAGCCAGCAACATAGGAGGTCTGGCCACTGACAGCAGAGCCGACGGCACAGCCGGAGGCCCACTGATCCTCACCCACCCCCACCCTCTGGACCGACAGCAGAAAATACACAGACCCGGGGGGTGAAGGGGTAAAGTTGGGCCCTGGTGGGTAGGGGTGTTGGGTTAATGGATCCCCACCCCCACCCTATGAGGCCAGGAGTGGTGTGGTGTGGTGTGGATGGGCCTGAGTGTGGATTTTTTTTCAGTCCTGGATCCCTGAATTTCAGCCAGCCGGTCTTTGGTTCTCTTTTTCATTGAAGTCAAAGGGAAACTTTCCCAATGACTTCAGTGGGAAAAAGAACTGAGAACTGAAACTGAGACTCGAACCGAAATTCAGGGAACCGAAACCGAAATAAAACCCAAGTTGAAATTAGGCCCTGTGTCCCATCCCTATTGCATATCATCAAGTACAATATGATACTGGTCATCCAGTAGCTGCAAATAAATGCCTTATTTTATTTCACTAGATAGATACTCTTCTGGGGGATCACCACATTTGAAAAACAGGCCCTTCAATAACTATGCTCTGTTCATTTCAATGGGACCTATGATTGCCATTGGATCATTTAAGATTTGTTTGCTTCTTTAAATTTCCTGGAGGTGGGAATGTGGCTGCTACTCCCCATTATAAGAGCATAAGAAGTGCCATACTGAGTCAGACCAATGCTCCATCAAGCCCAGCATCCTGTCCTCTTACAGTGGCCATTGGCCAATCTTGATCGCATGGGAGAAGAACCAACAATCACAATGGCCATTCCCCGTTGTTCACTCCCAGCTCCCAACAGTAAGAAGTTCATCCCGTAAGGTACTTGGTTAATAGCCATTAATGGGCCTACTCACCAAGAACTTATCCAGGCCTTTTTTAAACCCAAGTATACTACTGGCTTTGGCAACGTCCTCTGGCAACAAATTCCATAAGTTAATTATACGTTGAGTGAAAAAGTACTTCCTTTTATTTGTTTTAAATCTGCTGGCAGCTAGTTTCATGGAGTGTCCCCTAGTTCTAGTACTATTTGAAAGAGTAAATAAATAACCATTCCCTATCTACTCGTTCCACACCAAACAAGATTTAATAAACCTCTACCATGTCCCCTCTCAGTCTTCTCTTCTCTAAGCTGAAAAGACCCAGTTTGTGAGGCCTCTCTTTGTATGGAAGCTGTTCCATACCCTTTATCATTCTTGTTGCCTTTCTCTGTACCTTTTCTAGTTCAGCTATGTCTTTTTTGCGATGGGGCGACCAGAACTGCACACAATATTCCAGGTGCAGTCGCACCATTGATTTGTATAGAGGCATTATGACATCCTCAGTTTTATTCTCTATCCCTTTGCAAATAACTCCTAACATTCTGTTTGGTTTTTTTTACTGCTGCTGTACATTGGACTGAGGATTTCAGTGTATTTTAATCTCTCCCAGATCCTTTTCCTGAGTGGTAACTCCTAGCTTAGTACCCAGCATTGTGTGTGTGTGTGTGTGTGTGTGTGTGTGTGAGAGAGAGAGAGAGGGAGAGAGAGAGTCAGTCTGTCTTCCCCCTCCCCCATGCGTTTGTGACTGCCTGCCTATTTGCTCCATGTCTGTGTGTGCAAAAGTACCTTCCTGTGAGAGAGAGACTGCCCATCCCTATGTACGTGTGTGAGTTTTTCCCTGCAAGTAGCTTCAAGCTGGGATGTGGTGGAGCTGTGAAACTAGAGGCTCCATGGGGCTCTGTGGGTCATTGATCTATGGAACGCCAGAAAACTGGGTGTGGACTTCACATTGCATCACTACCTAGAGCAGACGTGGGGAACCTCAGTGCCAGGAGTCAAAGGTGGCCCATGGCACGTTTTTATTTGGTCTCTTTTACTTCCTGGATCCAGTTCTTCTTGCTCCCAACCACTGAAAGACTACTGCTACTACGAATCATTTCTATACAGCTACTAGGCATACACTGTGCTTTACAGTCACAGATTTTCAGAGACAGGCCCCTGCCCAGTGGGCTTACAATCTAAAATAAACAAGAGTGAGGGGAACACTGGAAGAGACAGACAGGCACACATATTCCCATTTTACAGATGGGGAACTGAGGCGGAGAGATTGTGACTTGAGTTCATGGCTAGTGCGGGAAATGAACCCTGGCTTCCCACATCCAAGTCCAGCACTTTATCCACCACACCACACTGGCTCACAGTCTAAGCTCAGACTAAGGAAACAGAAATAAAGGCATGCACCACGGATATGGGACATCCATGGCGCAGATCCATGATCTGGACCANTACTTAAACTGCTGGTCCACATCCAGACGGTGTGAGTGAGTAAGGAATGGCAGCTCATCAGCAGCGCCAGTGCCATTTTGGAAGAGAGCAGCCATTCTGCACATGCATGGGGAGTCATTCCACGCATGCATGCACATGTGCACTTCCAAAATGGCAGCATTGTCTTCATTCTCCAAACCAGGAAGAAGAGGGGAAAGCCTGGCTGCCAACAGAGGAGCTGGGCCTCCTCTGCTTCTGGCTGGTGGCGGGAGGTACTAGCCAGGTCATCTCAACCATCCCACAGTGAAGAAGGCCCAGCAGCCTGACAGCAGAGCCACCTCCCACCACCAGCCAGCAACATAGGAGGTCTGGCCACTGACAGCAGAGCCGACGGCACAGCCGGAGGCCCACTGATCCTCACCCACCCCCACCCTCTGGACCGACAGCAGAAAATACACAGACCCGGGGGGTGAAGGGGTAAAGTTGGGCCCTGGTGGGTAGGGGTGTTGGGTTAATGGATCCCCACCCCCACCCTATGAGGCCAGGAGTGGTGTGGTGTGGTGTGGATGGGCCTGAGTGTGGATTTTTTTTCAGTCCTGGATCCCTGAATTTCAGCCAGCCGGTCTTTGGTTCTCTTTTTCATTGAAGTCAAAGGGAAACTTTCCCAATGACTTCAGTGGGAAAAAGAACTGAGAACTGAAACTGAGACTCGAACCGAAATTCAGGGAACCGAAACCGAAATAAAACCCAAGTTGAAATTAGGCCCTGTGTCCCATCCCTATTGCATATCATCAAGTACAATATGATACTGGTCATCCAGTAGCTGCAAATAAATGCCTTATTTTATTTCACTAGATAGATACTCTTCTGGGGGATCACCACATTTGAAAAACAGGCCCTTCAATAACTATGCTCTGTTCATTTCAATGGGACCTATGATTGCCATTGGATCATTTAAGATTTGTTTGCTTCTTTAAATTTCCTGGAGGTGGGAATGTGGCTGCTACTCCCCATTATAAGAGCATAAGAAGTGCCATACTGAGTCAGACCAATGCTCCATCAAGCCCAGCATCCTGTCCTCTTACAGTGGCCATTGGCCAATCTTGATCGCATGGGAGAAGAACCAACAATCACAATGGCCATTCCCCGTTGTTCACTCCCAGCTCCCAACAGTAAGAAGTTCATCCCGTAAGGTACTTGGTTAATAGCCATTAATGGGCCTACTCACCAAGAACTTATCCAGGCCTTTTTTAAACCCAAGTATACTACTGGCTTTGGCAACGTCCTCTGGCAACAAATTCCATAAGTTAATTATACGTTGAGTGAAAAAGTACTTCCTTTTATTTGTTTTAAATCTGCTGGCAGCTAGTTTCATGGAGTGTCCCCTAGTTCTAGTACTATTTGAAAGAGTAAATAAATAACCATTCCCTATCTACTCGTTCCACACCAAACAAGATTTAATAAACCTCTACCATGTCCCCTCTCAGTCTTCTCTTCTCTAAGCTGAAAAGACCCAGTTTGTGAGGCCTCTCTTTGTATGGAAGCTGTTCCATACCCTTTATCATTCTTGTTGCCTTTCTCTGTACCTTTTCTAGTTCAGCTATGTCTTTTTTGCGATGGGGCGACCAGAACTGCACACAATATTCCAGGTGCAGTCGCACCATTGATTTGTATAGAGGCATTATGACATCCTCAGTTTTATTCTCTATCCCTTTGCAAATAACTCCTAACATTCTGTTTGGTTTTTTTTACTGCTGCTGTACATTGGACTGAGGATTTCAGTGTATTTTAATCTCTCCCAGATCCTTTTCCTGAGTGGTAACTCCTAGCTTAGTACCCAGCATTGTGTGTGTGTGTGTGTGTGTGTGTGTGTGTGAGAGAGAGAGAGAGAGAGAGAGAGAGAGTCAGTCTGTCTTCCCCCTCCCCCATGCGTTTGTGACTGCCTGCCTATTTGCTCCATGTCTGTGTGTGCAAAAGTACCTTCCTGTGAGAGAGAGACTGCCCATCCCTATGTACGTGTGTGAGTTTTTCCCTGCAAGTAGCTTCAAGCTGGGATGTGGTGGAGCTGTGAAACTAGAGGCTCCATGGGGCTCTGTGGGTCATTGATCTATGGAACGCCAGAAAACTGGGTGTGGACTTCACATTGCATCACTACCTAGAGCAGACGTGGGGAACCTCAGTGCCAGGAGTCAAAGGTGGCCCATGGCACGTTTTTATTTGGTCTCTTTTACTTCCTGGATCCAGTTCTTCTTGCTCCAAACCACTGAAAGACTACTGCTACTACGAATCATTTCTATACAGCTACTAGGCATACACTGTGCTTTACAGTCACAGATTTTCAGAGACAGGCCCCTGCCCAGTGGGCTTACAATCTAAAATAAACAAGAGTGAGGGGAACACTGGAAGAGACAGACAGGCACACATATTCCCATTTTACAGATGGGGAACTGAGGCGGAGAGATTGTGACTTGAGTTCATGGCTAGTGCGGGAAATGAACCCTGGCTTCCCACATCCAAGTCCAGCACTTTATCCACCACACCACACTGGCTCACAGTCTAAGCTCAGACTAAGGAAACAGAAATAAAGGCATGCACCACGGATATGGGACATCCATGGCGCAGATCCATGATCTGGACCATCCTCTTCCTTTAGTACAACCTTTCAGCATCTCTGTCCCCAACTTCTATGTGGCCATTGGAGCTTGTACTAATTTTTTTAATGGCCCACAGGAGGAAAAAGGTTCCTATAAGTTTATTTTGTGTAAAGCGCCAGGTACATTGCTGGCACTATATAATAATAATTATTATTATCATTAATAATAATAATTAATAATAGAAGCACACATTGTGTGGGAACAGAGGAATGGCAGCTCTAGGGGTGTCCCTGTCACCTCTGGGCTGACTGGTCCATCTAAAGTGTGCCCGTCAGATATTCAACTAGGAGCTCCAGAAGATCTAGGAGCATGCCTTATGGAGTGTGTTGGCCAAACCTGGGCAATGGCCAAATGTGGCACTGGTGCCCGTCTGTTGGACAGACCCACAGTGCAGCTTCACGACCATCTGTCTGTTGCCCCATTCAGCACTGTGGAGTTGTGGGCGCTGACCTAGAGCATCAGGTAATCGATCACCTGCAACTCTATGGCGTTGGGGTGTGTGGGTGCCACAGGGACGGACCATGGCCCAGACACCGCTGGTCTGTCTGTGGCAGACCCAGGGAGAGTTGGTAACTGGCAGCCATGGGGGTGGGGCTCCAGGGCAGCTCCAGGCTCTGGCAGGCTCCCTGTCCATCTAAAATCACCCATTGTCTCATTGCCTAGGTTTTCGCACAGCATAAAACTGGCCCTGCACCTGTGTTTTCAACATTTGTGTATGAGGCATTTATAGCTTTTTTCCATGGGTGCTTTTTATAGTCACCCTCTATCTATCTATCTATCTATCTATCTATCAGTTGATTTTTGAAATAAAGTGTATTGTGAGCACAGCTGACACTTCTTAGAACTCTGTGGGTGGAGAGAGTTTGAAGGTGAGCCAAGGAATGCAGTAGCACATACAAGAAAAGATAGGGGTTCGCATGTTATATACGTGAACCCCTATCTTTTCTTGTATGTGCTACTGCATTCCTTGGCTCACGTTAGAATTCTCTCCACCCTCAGAGTTGAGCTTATATATATATATATATAAGCGCTAGGTGAATGGCTCCTAAAATGATTACCAAAAGTCTTTTATTTCCTATCTCCAGTCAAGCAGTGTAGTCAGAGTGTCATGTGACATGTGTCTGGGGGTTGCTGTTAGAACTGTACCTGTTCTGCAAACAGTTGATTCCAGTCCCCAATCCTATTGATCTAGCACTTTCTCAAAGCTCTAAATCCTCTTTAAATTTAAAAAGAAGCATTATTTCTCCTGAGATGGATGAAAAATACAAACAGAAATGAATGAACATCCTTATTGAATTCAGCAAGCAGCAGCACATATTGGTTTGTTTTACTTGAAAACACAAGCAGGTTGTGGAAACACTGAAGCTATGATAGCTATTTTCCCCCTATCAACATGAAAAAGTTGCTAGTAATCACAGAAATCCAGAATAAATCCAAGTCTTGGGATTTTTTCTAAACTTGGTAGCACCAAAGTGTGTGTGTGCTGGCTAAGAATAGTGTTGTTGTTTTTTAAGAAGACAGAGAATGGGACTGTGCAAAAAAATGTTCCTTCCATCCCTAAAATAAGGCCTTCTCCCACTCACGAAATAGGAGACTTGCCACAGACTGTGAAGATCAGAAGGAAAAGTATTGAGAGCGCGGGACCTGGGTTGGATGAAAAAGAGAGGTAGAGCTGAGTGTCATCAGCATATTGATCAAACTACAGGAGAGGTATACAGGTGTGATATACACTTACATAATACAAAACACAACTAATCACACCTCTTGCATTTCATGTTCTTACTATATTCTATATAAAACTTCAAGTTGAAGCTACCTTTAAATTGAAGCTACACAAACAACAGAGGGTATTTTCAGACGTTACGAGATCACAGTCAACTACAGTCAATTCCCTGTGGTGGCTGCGATCACGGAACGTCTGTTGGGGGGAACAGATGTTCCCCCCCAGATGTTACCATGGCGGGGAATCACTTTCGCCATGTGAGCGGCCGAAGGGGCGGGGCTGGCAGCGGTTGCATGGCGAAGGCGATTCCCCGCCGTGATGAACCCTGCCGTCACTTCTGGATGGTGGCCACGGCCCGGAATCCCCGGATTCCGACCCGTGGCCAAATTGGGCGAGCACTGTGGCCGCATTGGCTGTGGTGGCCGCCTGCCTCCCCAGAGGGCGGATGGCAGGGAGTGTGCAGGGGGCGGGGCCATGCGGCCGCACATTGCGCCACGCGGCCCCGCCCTCTCCCCGATTCCCCGCCGGGATCCCCCGGCACGTCTGTTAGGGCGTGACGGGGTCATCCCGGCGGGGGATGAATTTATTGTTTTCATGACGGGGCCAATTGGCCCCGTCACGTCTGAAAATACCCAGAATGTCTTAAACAAGAAGTAAAAAAACAAAACATAGATAGGTCTAAATAACCTGTTTAAATACAAAACCAACGTACTGCATTAAACTGAAAGAATCCTTAGGTGGAAAAGATCCCAATACATCAATAAAGGAAAGAAGACAGTCCTGAGCCCATAGATGATTTTCAATGTAAAAACCAACGTTTCGCTTCTTCAAAAGCTTCTTCAGGGTTCCTTCTTTGTTTTTTCCTGCCGTGAGCTTTAGGCTACGTAAACTACGCCTTTACTGATGCAGAACTATAAACCACAATACAAAGGATTCAATAGAGTATATAGTATGCAACTATGATATAACCGTAACAACAAACAAAATTATCTTTAGACATACATAAAGTAAAATACTTGGCCCCATGTCACCTTGATGTCCTTCTGACTCACCCTGCCCAGGAATAATAAATTTCCAGCATTCATCCAGGCCCAATTAGGGCCTAATTCTTCCTGAATGGGAAATAGATATAAATATAATTCTACTCCCCCCATCTTCAGAGGTACCACCCTCTTAACCTCCCTAAACTATTTTAGGATCTATAAGATCCAAAGAGATTTCTTCATTCAAATGGGTTTTAAACAATGGAATGCTCAAGGGCTGTTAAGCCCTTTATAGAACCTTTACACAGGCCAAGATGTAATAAACATTTCCAAACTGAAAATAGCTACTCACTTTAAATTCCTTTCACAAAAATCCCCTTTGTTCCAGGGGGATCTTCCCTTTTAGTTTTGTCTAACAGGGACTGAACTTTAGTTTTAAGAGGGAGCCTGAGCTTTGGGACTTAAACACTCTCCCAAACCTCAAGCTCTTCATAGTCAACTCAAATAACTCCCCTGGGACAAATTAACCTAAAATGCCTAAACAAAAGGCACCCAAAGTATGTATAAAGAGCATGTTCTCTTTTTTAAACCTATATCCAAAAAATTCTGAAGATGGGGGCAGTAGAATTATATTTATATCTGTTTCCCATTCAGGAAGAATTAGGCCCTAATTGGGCCTGGATGAATGCTGGCAATTTATGATTATATAAATTCAGGAAGAATACTTTATGTGTGTCTAAAGATAATTTTGTTGGTTGTTACGGTTATATCATAGTTGTATACTATGTACTCTATTGAATCCTTTGTATTGTGGGCTCAGGACTGTCTTCTTTCCTTTATTGATGTATTGGGACCTTTTCCACCTAAGGATTCTTTCAGTTTAATGCAGTACGCTGGTTTTGTATTTAAACAGGTTATTTAGACCTATCTATGTTTTGTTTTTTTACTTCTTGCTTAAGACATTCTGCTGTTTGTGTAGCTTCAATTTAAAGGTAGCTTCAACTTGAAGTTTTATATAAAATATAGTAAGAACACTAAATGCAAGAGGTGTGATTAGTTGTGGTTTGTATCAGCATATTAATGACATATCACCCCAAACCTTTAAATGACCTTGCCCAACAGCTTCAGATACACACTGAACGAGAGGGGAGACATAATAGAACCCTGCAGGACACCACAGGGGAGGTCCTGAGGGGACAACGAGCAATTGCCCATCACCATCCACTGAGACCTCCCCAACAGGAAGGAGTGGAATCACGTAAAAACTGTCCCGTGCACCCCCAGCAGGTCTTGCAGTCATGTCAATAACACCCCACAATCTCCTGTATCGAAGGCCACCGAAAGATCTAACAAGATCATAAAGGTAGAATTCTTCTTGTCCAATTCTAGGCAAAGATCATTAACCAAAGCCACAAACGCAGTCTCTGTACCATACCCCGGACAAAAACCTGATTGAAACAGGTCCAGGAACCTGATAGTGTCAAGATGAGCCTGGAGCTGTCAGGCAACCACCCATTCAGTAATCTTCCCTAAAAAGGGAAGCTTAGAGATGGGTCGATAGTTGATCGGGAAAGTCAGCAAACAAAGATGGTTTCTTAAGCAGTGACCGGACCACTGCTATTTTAAGGGTGTCCAACACCCTTTCTTCCCATAGGGAGGCATTGGGTGAAAACAGACATGACGCTAACCACCCTTTAACCACCCTTGGTGGTCATTTATACATGTTTCAGGGCTGCATAGGGCACCAGTACAGCCCTGCAGCATGCATAAATTATCACCAATGGTGGTTAAAGGGTGGTTAGTGTCATGTCTGTTTTCACCCATTGACAACCCGAGCTAATAATGGCCCCAATGTCTCCCGGTTGACTCTCACCAGCTGTCAAGCCCTGGCAGGTAGTGCAGTGGCACCGGCCACATAGGGGCCAGCCGGAGAAGCTGGAAGCACCCCCCGAGCCGACGGCGGCAGAATCGGGGGAGACAGGGACTCCACCCCCCGCGTCATCCACGACGCAGGGGGATGTACAATTCCCCACCAGGGACACCGCTTGTGTTCCCCTTTGAATCCTCTGGTGCAGTACAGTGTATGGTTAGAGAGTGCTTGTGTGAATCCCTTCCTTGATACCCTGACCAGAGCACGTGTACGGGTGAGTGAGTGTGTGTGTGTGTGTGTATGTGTGCGTGTAATGCCTGACTCCCTCCCCCTGGGCCCTCATTTCCCTCGTGGGTCCTTTACCCCCTTATCCCTCTCCCCCCTCTGTGCACTGCCTGATTACCCTTTGTACCTTCCTGTGCTCCTGGGGCCCCCATCCTTCCCGACCAGACACCATTCCCCACCGTACTCTCCCTCCCCCTTCCTTGAGTGTGGGTTGTTGCGTGACGAGACAGTCTGGCTGGGGCTCAGACTCATATACTCACCTGGCGCCCTATGATGATAGGTACTGGGGCACTGTGAGGCCCGCTAAGTCCACACACTATCCTGACGGGCATTTATTCCCAGATAGACCCTTCCAGGTTGCGTGTTTGAGCCCGTGCGTGGGGAATCCGGGGGGGTGGGCGGCGAAAGACCCCGGCGGCCCAGGCGGGTGTTCGGGATTGTGCCCCCTCCCCTGTGACAGAATCACCAGCGTCTACCCCTTTCCTCTCCCTTCGGGTGGAGATTTAAGAATGGACATTACCAAGGAAATAACGGAGCTCGTATGAGCCATACAGTCCGTGGCAATGGAGGTGAGGGTCCTCCAAGACAACCAACAAACTCTGACTGGGGCAGTGGCCCAGCTCCCGGCAGCCCCTCCTCCCGCTGCAGTAGGAGTTGCGGCCCCTGGCCCAGACAGGCCTTTAGGTAATCTTCCTCGGGAACCCCAGGGAACCCAGATTGAAAAATTCCTGGGAGACCGAAAGGCCTTCCAGGGGTTCATGGCCCTATGTAGGCTAACCTTCACCATGCAGCCCCAGACCTACTCCACGAACACCTTAAAGGTAGCCTGTATCTTAGGCAATTTGGGGGGTACAGCACTAGAGTGGGCCACGACCTTATTGCAAGGGAACAGTCCCTTGCTATCCAATTA
>QEPC01000985.1:2240904-2260506 GCA_003113815.1 Sphenodon punctatus | reverse complement strand
AGCAGACGGCAGCAGCAGGATTGTGTGGGCACATTTGGATTGGCCAGGGCAGAGCACCCATGGACCAGCAGACAGCAGCGGCAAGATTACCAGACCAGTGGTGTACATCACCCAGGGTTGCCAGGGTAGGCAGACAGGCACCGTGTCATGAGAGGCAGGCAGACTGAGGCAGGCTTTGATCTAGGCCACCTGGGTGGATGGACGGGCGGGCATCGTGGCACGAGAGGCGGACAGACTGAGGTAGGCTTTCATCTAGACCACCTGAGCAGGTGGGCGGGCTGACAGGTAGTGAGGCATGAGTAGAAGGGAGGCAGACTGAGGCAGGGTTCAAGCTTTGCAACCTGGGTGGGCGGGCAGGCAGCATGATATGAGAGGCAGTAGGGAAGGTGGGCTTGGGCAGGCTTTGAGCTAGGCAACCTGGGTGAGCAGACAGGCACCTTGGCATGGGAGGCAGGAAGGTGGACTGAGGCATACTTTGAGCTTGGCGGCAAGCTGGGCAGGCAGACAGGCAGCGTGGCATGAGAGGCAGTAGGGCAGGCAGGCTGGGACATTGGCAGCAGGGCACTCAGATAGGCTAGCAAAGACTGCAGCACGAGAGAGCGAGAGCCATTCAGTATCACATAGGCAGGCCGAGATTGTGTAGCTAGTCATAGGCCAGCTGGAAGGCTTACAGTTTGTTTCCCAATGCCACCCTGTGCCATGAGGTCAGTCAGAAAAGGCGGCCGAGGCCATTTAGTATGAGAGAGAGAAAAAGAGAGAGAGAGAGAGAGAGAGAGAGAGAGGCAGGGCGGGTGCCAGGCATATTGGGAGGGAGGGACAGCACCTCAGCAGCACAGGAGCAGTAGCCCTAGCCCAGATGGAGGAGGAGGAGGAACCCCATCCCAAGACTTCCCCTGGCATGGGATGGTGTGTGCCACTGCACCATCATTCCTTGTCCAGGGGCAGCTCAGGGAATCCCAGCAGCGGAAGGTTCACCTTCAGGAACAGTAACTGCTCCACCAACTTGGCCGCCAGTCTCAGGCAGTGCAGGGAGCAAATGTCCCCCACCATGGAGAACACCCTCTCGCTGGGGACACTGGTTTGTGGGCAGGAAAGGATACCCTTGATCACTTTGGACACTGCCGACCACACGTTGGCCTTGCCAGCCCAGTAGGCCAAGGGATCGCTGCTGAGATCAATGCATGGCTCCTCATCCTGGTAGATCTCCACTGCTGCTGAGGTGCCATCATACTCCCTCTGGTAGCTCTGGCTGGGCACCACCTTCCCCACTGCCCTCAGCCAAGGGTACCTCCACTGCTTGCCCTTTTGTGCTGGGCCATGCTCCCCAGACTGGATTGCACACAGGAGGAGCTGCTGGAACTAGTAGGGGTCCTGCTGCTGCTGTTCATTCTGCTGCTGGTGCAGCTGCTACTACTAGGGCTGGGGGCAGGGATAGACCCAGGTGGCTGGAAGGGGTCGCTGCTCCCACCCCCACCGTCCCCAGGGGCATCCTGCTGCATGGCCCGCTCTGCCTGTCAGACCTTCTGCACCAGTGCACCCTTCCGGAGGCCATACACTGCTGTCTCGTGTGCCATGCTACCCTTGATCCTGGGATCCAGCATGGTTGCCAGGACATATTCCTCCCGGTGCAGGAGCTCATCAAGGCACGCACTCAGCCCCACCTTCAGCTTCTGTGCCAGGTCAAGCGCCTCATCGGAGAGCTTCCTGCCCGGAGGGCCACAATCCCGCCCCCCCCAATAATCTCAACCAGGCTCCTGTTGAGACTATGGACCAGCGGGGTCATCTGGCTTAGGGTGGTGGTGAAGCTGCTCATGGTCTCCGTCACGGCCAGGAACGGTCTGAGGACAAAGACCGTGTGAGCTAGAATCTCCCATTCCTCCCTGTTGTACCCTGGAGGTGCCTCAATGTCTGTCTCCAGTTCCACCTGATGCAGGGCGGCTTTCTGCTCAAGAATCCGCTTGAGCATCAGGAAAGTGGAATTCCAACTGGTGGAGACATCCTGGATGAGCATGTGCACCGGGGACTCTTGCTCGGCCTGCTTCTCCCGGAGGAGCTCACTGCCCTTCACGCTGCAGTTGAAGAAGCACGCCAGATTCCTCCCCCGTTCATCCAGGAAGCTAAGGGTGCCTGACCCAACCCCCTTCTCCCCCAAGCCCAGAGTGTCCTTCACCACAAGACTGAGGATGTGTGCGGCACAAGGGATGCTTGTGAAGCCCCCGTCATGGACTGCCTTTATGATATTGGCCATGTTGTCAGTGACCACACACCCCTTGGTGAAGGCTGCACCTGGCGTGACCCACTCCCTCACCATGATGGCCAGGTCTGCCTCGAGGTTCCTTGAGGTGTGGCAGCTGTCCATGACTTGTGCCTGAAGCAGGGCCCACCTATACCCTGCTTCAGGACCCCTCCTTCCACTGCCAAGCGCTACCTCTGGGTCCTGCCACCAGTGTGCAGTCACTGCCAGGTAGGAGTGCTGGGCGTTTCTGGTGGACCACAGGTCAGTGATGAAGTGGACCGTGCCCCCCCAGCCCCTGCCAGCTGCTCCCTCACCCACTCCTTCAAAGCCCTGTAGAGCTGTGGCACCACAGTCTGACTCATGGTGGAGCGGGAAGGCAGCTTAAAGTTGGGGGCCAGGAACCCAATCAGCTGCTGGAAGCTCTTGTCCTCCACAATTGACAAGGGCTGGCCATCCAGGGCTATCATTTCTGTCAACAGGCGCGTCGCTTTCTCTTGGATGCTAGTGCCACGGTGCCCTGCCGATGACCTTGACAGATCCCCCCCACCCCAGCTCCTCCATGGTGGACTGACGACACTGCTGGCGAGGCTCCTGCTGCTGTTCTGCCCCCATACTGCTCCTGCTGCTAGAGGCAGCAGCAGTTGGTGCAGGACTCTGGCCGGCTGAAGGAGCCGGGCGACTGGATGCTGCAGTCGGGAACCCACTGGCATCCACTTCCCCTGTCTTCCCGCTGAACAGCAGAGCACTGTGGCATGACTTCAGGTGCCTCGCCATTGCAGTTGTCCTAAGATTGGCGAGCACCTGCCCACGCTTCACCACCTTATTCCACAACGTGCACTGCACCTCTCTGGGATCATCTGCCCGCACCTGCTTAAAATTATTCCAGACTGAGGATTTTTTCCCTCCTCCTGCCTTCTTGCCCGCCCTGGCTGACGCACTGCTGCCAGCGCTGCTGGGAGGGGGAGAACTTGGTGGCACTGGCAACACAGCTCTGGGAGGAGGCTCAGCCGTCGCCTCAGCTCCAGACATTTCCTCTGCGGCACGAGTGTCTGCCTCTGATTCACTGTCCGTGATCACGGTGATGTCCCGTGAAGGGGAGTACTGGGACCCTGAGGCTAGACTGCCCATGCCTGCCATGCTGCTGGCACTCTCCCTGTGCCCCCCTCTGTTGCTGCTAGTGCTGCTGCTGCTGCTACTCCTCTCCCTAATGACATTGCCCGGGGATCGGGACCTGCCTCTAGCAGTCAGGGTGGGATCCACCACCTCTGGACTTCTGGGGATTGCCTCAACAGTGGGGGACATTGGTGGTCCTGGAGGAACATCCAAAGCAGCACCAGCACCTGCTCCAGCACCACCAGCAGCAGAGACAGACGCAGCCTCAAGTCCTGCAGGCCTTCCAGTGTCTCGCGTGGCAGTGGAGGAGGGAACTGCCAGGAGGTGACGCTGAGCTGCTGAAGCCTGTTGCCCTAAAGCAGGCCTGCTGAGTTTGGGGTGTGGTGATATGCTCTGCCTTTGGCTACTGCTGCTGCCTGCCACCACTCCCCTGGCACAGCCCCTCCCGCTTCTGGCACGTGCTCCATTGCCTTCCCTGCAGGCAGCAGACTGGCCTCTCCTTCCCTTCTCCATTTCTCCCTCCAACATAATGTTTTTATATATTTATTTTATTTTATTTTATTTTATTATTTTATTATTTTATCTAATATTATATCTATCTACACTAAATCTAACTGGTATTAACTATTCTAAATACTATGAATTAAATGGATTATCTAATAAGTACAAAGACCTACTCCTACAAACACTAAAACTAAATCACTAAACACTATCTCTATCACTAAGCTAACTCCTACAACTGTCTACTCTCACTCTCACTCTCTCTCTCTCTCTCTGTGTATATATATAGGATGGGGGAATCGCAAACAACACAAGGAGGGGTACAAAACTGAAATGAAACCTAAATAAATCTAATAATAATCCTACTCTAAAAGAATTAAAAAAACAGGGGAAAGGAAGGGAATCAGGGATGGAATATATGGGAGAGGGAAAGGGTTCAGTGGAGGCGGGGAGGGAGGAAGGAAGATTGAACACAAGGATCACAGGGAGGGATAAAAATAAAAAATAACAACTAAATTTATCTAAGCTAAGCTAAATAAATGAGAATATGAAGGTAGATGGGTTGGATAGGTGAAATAGGAGGAGGATGGCAATGGATTAGGAATAGGAAAGAACAAAAACTGCTGGGAGAGAGGGAGCCTTCTGAAACGTCTGCTGTCAGGAACAGTGACTAGCTCAGAAGGTGTTGAGAAGGGGGGAGGCAATCAGTTTTGTTTCTTGCTGCGCCCGCCTCACCACAAGCCCCATTTGCTCCATGCAGCCTAGTCCGTGGCCAATTGCAGACTGTGAAGCCAGTGGTCTGAGGCAAAAAGAGATGGTGATTGGGCAGACTGGCTGCTACTCCAAGCCTCTCCACCCTCCACCCCTGGTGACTGGAAGCCTACTCCTCAACTGACTCTCCCTCTCTGCCACATTTGGCCTTCCAGTGACACCACGTTTTAGCCAGCCGAACGTGAGCCGAACTGACCGAACTGTTTGGTCATTTCAGCTTTCGGAATTGAGTTCTGTTGGGTCGGCTCGTGTTCGGTTTTGGGTTTGGTCATCCGAACAGGCCGAGTTCGTGCCGAACTCTGAACTTCCGAACCACGTTTGCCCATCCCTAAACATGGCCCCCAAAGGGACTATAATTCCCTCGGCCTGCCATGATCCCAATGGCTGTGCCCCCCCAGACTCCCTCCTTTCAGCTATTCTACCAGACTGGAGAGGGAGACCCAACTCCCCCCAAAAACCCATACCACCCCTCTCAAAGGAGGGTATCTTATCTCCCTCCCTCCTTGGGGGTCATCCATCCCCTCACTGAAGGGACTGCCCCCACTCACCCTAACCCACTCCCTCCCTCACTCTCAACAGGGGGGACAGATCCCTCCCTCATAATCTTCCATCTCCCCTCACTTCAATAAAAACCTGCCCCCACCCCAATTTGGGATATCTCCCAAACCAGCCAGAGCTTTCATTTAATTAATTTATTTATTTATTTCTATTTTTATGCCACCCCTCCTGCCAATGCTGCTCAAAAGTGTGTGTGTGTGTGTGTGTATGTAGATAGATAGATAGATAGATAGATAGATAGATAGATAGATAGATAGATAGATAGATAGATTAGATTAGATTAGATAACAGTAAAAATCAATACAATTGCCATAAACAAACTACAAGAAGGCAGAGTTAAAAAGACTTAATACAAAACCAAAGTAGACCTCCCCCCCTCATTACCCATACCCCCTGAGAATGCTCCCAAGCCTGATTAATACAGCCCCAGCAATTTCCATTGATCACTACCCCCTAACTTCCAGGGATTCCCCCCAACCCTCAATCCCACACCTAAGGGGTTGCAGTGCCGCTGCAGCTCTCCTCTGCTCTTGTAGTGGCCAGGCAGAAGCCATGGGAATCCCTGGCTCCACCTCTCCTCAGAGGAAGGGGGGAGGCGATCTCCAGCCCCACCCCACTAGTCCTGGCTGTGTGAGCAGCTGAGCAGCGGGGGTCACAGCAGCAGGGGGCCTCCAGACATGCCCCCATGTCTCTCTCCAGGGTTGGGGGGGAAACAAACACTCACCTGACCCCAGGGCGATGATCCGGACGCTGGTTGCCACCGCAACGCTCTGCCACTCTTGTAACAGCCAGGCAGAAGCCCATGAAAATCTCTGGCTCCGCCCCTCCTCCAAGGGGGGGGCAATTTCCAGCCCCACCCCACCAGTCCTGGCTGCATCAGTGGCTGAGCAATGGGGGGCACAGCAGCAGGGGGCCTCCAGGCACACCCCCAAGTCTCTCTCCATACTTAGTAAACCAACTTGTATAGCCAACTTTATTTAATCTCCTTGTCTCCTTGCCCATGCAGAAGCTCACATCATTGCCAGTTTGTAGATGTCAACTCTTCAAATCACATTGAACCAGATTTGTCATATGTATTAATGAACACAAATCTGATTACATCAATAGGCCAAAAGAATCATTGCTATAATCCCACTGACTTCAGTGAAGTTGCTCCTAGGTATAATATAGCTAACTGGAATGAGAGTTATGCCTAGCACCAAAACTCAGTTTTACCCAGGGATCTCAGTATTGGATTTGGTTGTACTGAGTATGGGGAACCCACGGAATTGGCACAGTACTTAGTATTAGGGATGGGCGAACGCAGTTCAGATGTTCGGAGTTTGGACCGAACTCGGTTTGTTCAGACGTCTGAACCAAACAGCCGAACTGAACGGCCAAACAGTTCGGTTGTGTTCGGACGAGTTCGGATGAGTTTGGAGGCAGGAAAAATGTCTTTCCAGGGCCAAAAATTGGTTTCAGTTTCGATTGCATTTCGGTTTCGGTTTCGATTTTGATTTCGCTATTTTTGAATGTTCGGCCAAGTTCGGCCAAACCGAACTCGGCTGAACCGAACCATCGAACCCGAACTCAGGTTTCAAACTGAACATCCGAACATCCGAACCGTGTTCTGTTCGTCCATCCCTACTTAGTATTCAGTAACTCCTTGATTGAACAATGCTTACCTGATCCTGTGTTGCCAAATCACTGTACCCTGCTTTCCCATGAGGTTTGGTGAGATTTGCAAGCAGCCACAGCTGTTCTAATGCCAGGAGGTGATTGGGCCACCATCTTTGATCTGGGAGCATGCTGGGAAATGTAGTCCAGTGTGCTCCCAAAGAGCCAGTGGCATCTTCTGTTCTTTGCTTTGACTCCAGGGGCCACATCGCCTATCACAGTGATTTTGCTGCCCCCCCTTCCTGCCTGCCATCCCCCCCATATTTTCCTGCTGCCCAACTTTCCTGCCTGCTGCCCCCCCTAGACATTTCCATGGTGCCTCCTTGCTGCCTACCATGCCACCCTCTAGAAATTTTCATGCTGCCCTCCTGCCCACCACTCCCCACTCTTTGTTTGGTTACAGAAGGACAGGAGAACACATAAGGGCACTTGATAAAATGCTCTGTATTATTACTGAGTACAGAGTATTATTGAGTATTTGTCGGTATTGCTGAATAGCTCCCAGAAAATTGAGCCCAGTCCTCGACTACTTTGAAGTACTTGCATATAATTACTGTCCTACTCATTTCATCCCTAGTTATACCCAATATATAGGGATCCATTTTAACAGTGTTTTTCCCCATTGGTGGCAATGGGGAAAATGGAGTGAACACAGTTCCTGCTGTATGGTCGAAATAATGGGCCAGCTTTTCAAACAGGGTAAACGCTGATGTGACTTCACCAACTTCCTTGGGGCAACAGTGGTTTATTCAAGCAGAGAACAGATCAAACTGAATCTAACGGGACCCAACTGGTCCCATCAGACTCATTATGGTTCTGAAGCCTTCGTGGTCCAAACCACGGAGATTTGGGCTGGGTTCCCTGAAGGTGGGACACCCTGTTCCCATGGTGCATTAGGACATCATGGTGCTCCATGGACACTGGACAACATCAGAAAAGGGTCAGGGGAATGCTTTAACCCTGTCCCTTTTCCTGACATGGCATGTGTTGTCACTGTGCTCCACAGAGGTGGGGTGATGCCGTAAAAGGGGTTGGGCTGAGGCATTCCTCCACTCCTTTCGTGACATGGCACCACCCCTGCAGGGCACTGTGATGTCTGTGGAGGAGCAGGACCATCCCCATTGCACTGGGCCCAGGCTTGAAAGAGCCAGCTACTTCAGGACCAGGTTTGGATCAATTCTGATGGAGTCAGACTTGAACCAAGCAGGGCTCTAAAATTGAGGATCTGGCTCAATGCATAAACTCTCAGTGTGATGCTTGTCTTTACTCTGTTGTCAATTGAATTATGAATTCCCTTTAACAAATTGCTCCGTCCTAGTCAGCTGATAAAATAAACTGTGGTAAGCTACCCATTTAAAGATTTTCTACCCCCACTGTCAAAGAGAAGCATTGCTTCAGTTAATTAGTATGGGCAAATCTCATTCTAAGAGCTTTTGCTTTGCAGTTTAGGGTTTCACGCTGATCCAGTTGACATAACTTGGATCACTTTGACCCGCTACTGCAGTAGTTTTCCTTTGATGTGGGCCAGTTTGTAATTTGACCCATTCAGATGACTTTTCTATAATAGCCTAGCAAGACAAAACCAAATGAGCTCCATTTATCTTAATGGGCTTTTTTTCAGACATGAGGCCTTGACGATCTTTTGTAGAGAAGAAAAAGGAATCTGTGTATCTGATGGGCTTTGAACTACCATCTGGTGTTTAATGTTATTGTGCTCTGTTCTCATAGTGGTGTGCTGAATCATATCTTAAAAGTTCAACAACCATTCAGTCCCAGCCCCCCATTCAATACCACTGTGTCATTATCAAAGATTCGGATTTACAAAATGCTGCCTCCAAACAAAGCAGATTTTACAGACAGTTCTCCCTGAGGCAGACTCTGCTGACTGAGAGGAGTCTTCAAGTGTAAAGTCTGCTTATCTTACATCTTTAACTACCATTTGGATGCACAGCATTGCTGTTTAACCTGACCTCTCAAATTGCTGTTTGAGATGTTTAATTGTAGGTGATACATAAAGCCAGCTTGAAGGGGTTTATTAGGGACAGGTGAACCTCACAGTTGTGTGGTTTTGTGAACTTTCCTACGTGAGATGGGGGTAGTGAGACATTAAGAAAAACCACCTTTGCAGACACTGTACTGCTTCATACCTCATAATGCAACCTTTTTTTTTTCTTTTTCAATTTTTTTTCATTACGAAGAAAATAAAAGTCAAATGTGTTTTTCTAGCTAAAAGGAAGCTTCTGCAGAAATAAAAAAACACCCTCTTTACCTCAAAAAATTCAGTTGCACCAAGATGGTATAAAAAATATTTTTACTAGAATATTCCTCCTTCCCATCTGCTTTTTTCAGTCTCTTTTTATTATATTTTTACACCCAGTTCCATTCTTTTTAGCATTTTTCTCTGTGTCTCCTTCCCATATAGTCTTTAAAGGCTACAGTGTAAACCCAACAATTTTTGAGTCAAATTTTTAAAACCCTGATTTTTCAGAGGCCATTGAACAATTAAGTGCAAAGGTAATTCCAGGTTAATTTCTGTCCATGGATACCTTGCTGGCGCTGATCTCGTGCTCTGTGCTTTCAGTATTACAATGCTGAATTCTATTTTCATTTAATAATGATCAATATTCTTTCTTAGAACCACAAAAGTGCATCATTTCTACATAATACTCATGAACAAACAATTTTGCCTAAAATGGTTTTTTTTATTATTTTGTACCTCTGCGAGCAGCTCTGTTTGAGTAAATGATCCATCCTTGACTCATTTTGTATACAGAGAGATCTGCCTTTGATTGTTGTTTTAATAAACTGGAAGGCTGCCAACGTTCTCTGGGAAGAGAGAGAAACAGAGCATTAATGATAGCACTGTGAATTTAGCCCTTGTTTGGTATTAGACTGAATTTAACCCTTCTTCTACTGATTTAATCTTCTACTGATAGGACCTCTTTTCAGTGTTCACTTAGGATATCTTAAATAAACAACATTAAATAAATAAATAAATAAATAAATACTGCTATACAAAAAAGAGGAACATTTATAGGCACTGAATGTGAGACATTTTAATTTTTTCTTTTCGCACTTATGTCATTTTTAATCAGACCACAATAGGTGGGGGGATGGGTGTGTGCTCATTCCCATGGGCACACACCCACCTCCACCCACAAAGCATCAGGCATTGGAGCCCATTGCTCCGTGTGTGGGTGATGGGTGTAGATGGGTGGAGGTGGGTGTAGTGCGGAAGCACGCACGCACCCCCACCCATCCCTGAAGATTTCACACAGGGCCTACACCTATCTTCATGCAGCAAAACTACTTGGAGATAGGTGCGGGCGTCTCATGTGAAAAGGGCGTAGTTTAAGAGAGGATGGTGATTAATGAGTGTATCTATCAAAAAAGCTTCAGTTTATGTTATCTGACAAAATGCTTCCATCATACTGCCGGTGTGGGGTGAGATTTATGGCAAAGGAAAACTTGCCATCCAGCGACAGTATCTAAGGCTCTTTTTACACAGACACTCTAACACCGATAAAATGGGTGCTACATTTTATTATACATGGTACAGGGCAACACTGCCGCTCTGCAACATGGGCCCTTTTCACACGAGATGCCTCCACCCAGTTTCGATGGGTGGAGATGGGTGGAGGCATGTGTGTAAAAAGGAGCAACGGACTCCACTGCCAATTGCTCCGTTGGGGGGGGGAGATGGGTGTTGCATGGGAGCATGCACGCACCTACACCCACCGCAAGTGGTGTTTACACAGATGCTTCCACCCATCTGCACCCAGAGAAACTGGGTGGAGGCATCTCGTGTGAAAAGGACCCATGTTACAGTGCTGCAGTGTTGCCCTGTACCATGTATAATAAAATGTAAAGGGGGGCAGAGGTTTGAACCAGCACTAAAGGTTTTTAAAGCCAAGATTATTGCCAAACTAAGGTATGGGGTTCTGCTATGGGGTCATTCTGTTAATATACTAAAAATCCTAGAGCCAGTTTTCCATAACTTCTTGAGAAAATTAATGCAGGTTCCTAACTCAACTCCGGCGGTCCTTTTAAGGCTTGAGCTGGGGATTCCTTCTCTGGAATCCTATCTCCTGGAAACTACCTTGGTGAACGTGCTAAAAATTAGTGGTTTGCTGGATGATGATCTTGCGGGAATTTGTTTCCGTGAAAAATTGAATACTAGCTCCAGCGTGTCTTCCTGGTGGGGTAAGACTAAAAACAGCTTTAATAAACTTGGCCTGTCCTATTGTTTCCTGCAGGGCCTCCCGTTTAAAGTGGCTAAATCTATAGTGAAAACTAGGATTAAGGACATCGATGGACAAATTGCTAGGGCTTTAGTACCCTTAATAAAATCATCCCCATGGTATCAGTATCTGATCCCAGATAATGAAGGGGCGAGCTACATCAAGAATGACCTGCCTTTTCGGCATAAAAGGGCATTTTTTGCACTGCGTATTCAGACTATGCCGTCGGCAGTGCTTGAGGGGAGATTCCATGGGATCCCGTTTGTAGACAGGATTTGCCCATGTTGTTCTCTAGACATAGAGGACTTAATCCATTACCTCCTAAAATGTCCCTCGTCCTCACATTTGCGTGTTAGGCTGTGGGAAAGGATAAAACTGCCCCAGCATTTATCTGATGGGGAAAAAATTACATGCTTGCTGGCCAATAAAAATCCCCAGCTTCAAAAGGTTCTTGCCCGCTTCGCCTATATTATGGAAATCACAAGGAAAAAGAAAGTGGCCCTGATAGACCAAGCTCGGGCTGATATGAAACTGAATTTTGCTCCCTGACTTCTGCCTCAGGTGAATGGGTGAGAAGTGTAATGTATAAGTTTAGTATCCGTATATTCACATATTTGTAAGATTGTATGATATGCTTAATATCGGTGTTATGCTGTTTGTTTTACTTATTTTTCTTTGTAAATCTGATATTTTGTCATGGCCAAATGGCCAGCACAATAAAGGTTTGATTTGATTTGATTTGATTTGATAATAAAATGTAACACCCATTTTATCGGTGTTAGAGTGTCTGTGTAAAAAGGGCCTAAATCTATCAGCTCTCCACATTCATGCAAATAACAGTAAGTAATAGGGATGTGCGAATGCAGTTCGGATGTTCGGAGTTCAGACCTAACTCGGTCTGTTCGGATGACCGAACCGAACGTCCGAACCGAATTCGGAAATAACCTAACAGTTCGGTAAAGTTCGGGTGAGTTCTGATGAGTTCAGGGGCAGGAAAAACGTGACTGGAAGGCCCATTCAGGCGGGAAAAACGTGACTGGAAGGGGGAGGCAGCTGAGGAGCAGACTTCTTGGCACCAGGGGTGGAGACCAGGGGTGGTCTCAGGGTCAAATGATACCGATACCGAAAAAATATTCAAATTTGGTATCGATATTGGTACTGATAGCGCTATTGTTCGACTGAACCGAACTCCGCCAAACCAAACAACCAAACCCGAACTTGGTTTTCGAACTGAACAACCGAACAGCCGAACATCCTAACCGCATTCTGTTCTCACATCCTAGTAAGTGATATAACTGCACCTATCTGAAGAGACTTTTTTTTTTTTTTTTTTGAGGTTATGAACTGCTGAAAGGGAACATACTTAAGATCCTGGCTAGAAATCATTTCCTTCCAACCTATTAAGTTAGTGAGTGTCATCTTCCAGTATCAGTTTCTCCTTATTAAAAAAACCAACAACAACTGACTAAGCTTCTGCTGATCAAATGATTATGTTAGTAATGCTCAGTGATTTCCCAGTAATTCTGCAGAACACATCTGGAATACATTTGATAAGGGTCATATAGACTTTTACACAGAGAACTTGTGATTGCTGTGCTTTGTTAAAAAGACTTGCCTGCACCTTGCGTAAAGCACACTTATTCCCATCTGTCAGGCAGGGAATGTGTAAAAGCTGCCAATGCAGGAATGGGAAAAGGACATATGGTTTATCAAGCCTTCCCACTCCATTATCCAGTCATTGCTCTCTTTCATGTTGTTGTGTTTTGGTTTTTTTTAAAATCAACCCGTATAATGCGATACCAATCCTGGAACACTCATTAGCAATTTCATATATGCCAGGATCTGCTATGTGGTACACATTATATCCTGAGATATAATGATCCAGAGGACTCTCTATTCCCTACATATCCCCCCATTTCCACTACACATGCTGAGCATTGGGAAGACCTGGAGGCTTGTGTCCCTTTATTTCCCTGCTGATTTATTGTTTCTTCCTGTGTGAAAGAAAGGAGCATCGGAAGGGTTGAGAAAGGCCCATTGGCAGCCTCTGAGTGTCACAGGAGGACACAGGTGGTACCAATGACGATGTGTGAAAGAGATGAGAAGGCTTTTTTAAAAAAAATAAAAAATGAAAGGGGTTTATTTTTGTTTCATTTGCTGGGTTGTCAAATCTCTTATGTAAAAGGCTATCTCACTGTAGCCTAATGTTTACCAGTGAGAGCAATAAACCCATTAGTAGTTAAATGAGTTCATGCCTGGCTACCCCTGTGCCATGCTCTGTAACATTCCTCTGCCAAATCACCAGTGCCATGAAAAGTTCATTAACGAATGTCAGCTTGATGGTTTTATCTGCACTGTATACTAGAGATGTATGGCACTTACCTCTTTGGATTTGGTTTCATGGATTTAAAACCCATCCATTTGGGGGGTTTCATTAAAAAAACAAAAAACCTGACATATTTGTTTTCATTTATTTTTGCATTTTTAAAATAATTAAATATATTTTAAAAACAAAATCAATGTGCTTGCACAAATGGCCACCAGGGCTGTTCTATTCATGCATGGAAAAGGGCAGCTGTTCTGCACATGTCTAGACTGGTTGCCCTTTTCCAATATGGTGATGATGCTGCCAGCACCATTTTGGAAAAGGGCTGTGCATGCGGAGAACAGCCCCAGCGCCCATTTTGCGCATGCAGAGGGGTTTTTTAAAATTTTATTTTAAAATGGAAATGACTGAAAGCAACCTAACATTGGATATTTTCAGACGTTACAGAGATCACAGTCAACCACAGTGAACCACGGTCAATTTTGCTGCGGGGCCAAAGTGCCCTGAATGTCTGTTTGGCGGCCGCCAGATGTTCACCATGGCCAATTCCCACATGGGATCAATTTCAACAATGCTTCCAGAGTTTCCCGGGGGGCGAGCTCCGAAAGCGTGGTCAAAGTGATTCCCAGCGGGAAGCAATAAAAAGTAACGACTGGCCGGTGATCATGGCCCGGAATCCCGGGTGGAATTCCGGGCTGTGGTAAAAGTGGCTGGGTGCTGCGACTGCATTGGCCGCAGCGGCCGCCTGTCTCCCCGGAGGGCGGGCGGTGGAAGAGCGTGGAGGGGCAGGGCCGTGCAACCACACGTTGTGCCGTGCAGCCTTGCCCCTTCCCCAATTCCCCGCCGGGATCAGCAACCATGTCTATTCGGGCCATTGTTTGACCACGGGGGGTTGTTATTTCATTCACCCCCACCGGGGATTCACTGGGACGAATCGGGCCAGCGTAATGTCTGAAAATACCCATTGTTGGCTTATTCATTCATTTTTGGAACATTGTTTACTAAAACTAATGGGGCTTCATTCGTTTTAGTAACTAATACAAATGAAATAATTGCACATCCCTACTATGTACAAAAACACACAAAGGTTGTGTCAGAAAGAGCAAGTCTTTGCTAGTATTCCATAATAACTGGATGAAGTGATGTCCCAGAGACTATTTCTAGCAACCCCTCTGTACACACAATAATTGCAGTTTGTGGGGACTAGATCTGAAACAGATATTTGTCTAGATGACTATTTCCATTGGATTCACCCTATTCATTTCAGTTCTGACCAAATGGATAATACCCGCTATTTGTTTCTAATTTTTTGGATATCCATTTCAGGCATTTTATTTTGGTTATTTCATAATTTCAGTATTTTGTTCCAGCTTTTCAGTCATGTCAGTATTTTGGTTACTTTGTCTTGGCTGTTGCAATAGCGCTAATAATGCTGATACAAAGGTACTGAAATGACCAAAATAATGGAAATAAAAGAACCAAAATACTGAAATTAACAATATAGCCTAAAGGAAAGTTTTGAATTAATTTATATGTAAATAATCTTTTAAAGTGTGGATTAGAGCTGAAATGGGCACTAAATTTAGTACCCATGGACAAAATAGATCAGATTATATTTTTCTTGACCAAAATTTGGTTGTTGAGAGTGTCTACATTTTCAAGTCACACAGTACTGCTCTTCAGGCATGAACTTGGTAGCAAGGAACTGATTAGGATGGTCCGCCCCCAGAGACTAATGGAACTGGATGGATTCTGGAATGCTCTGGGGGATATTCCTGTTGACCTCGACGGCCACTCCATCGATGACCTCATGGTTTTCTCACATGGTTGGCTAATGGAGGCCATTGATTGGGTGGCTCCCAGGCATCCATTCCAGCATTTTGCCACTACAGGTTGCTGTGGTTTACAGAGGACCTGGGGCAGTTGAAGCACGAGGGGTGGTGGTTGGAACGACAGTGGCACCGTTCTTGTGCCCAAGAGAATTGATTGTGGCAAAGAGCTTTTTTGAGGACCTATACCATGGCTGTTCAGGCAGCAAAGAAGCTGTTCTTTGATGCCCGTATAGCATCTGTTCAGTCATGTCTGGCAGACCTCTTCTCGGTGGTGAAGGGTCTGGTCAGTCCAGCCTGTCTCTGTCCAGAACCGGATTCATCCCAAACCCATTGTGACATGTTTTTAGCGTACTTTGTGGATACAATTGTTTGCACTGAGCATAATTTCGACACTACCTTTTTGGAGTCAGGGGTTAGGAATGCCCTGTCTGGTCAGAGTTTGTGGGATGACTTTCAATTAGTGATGCCTGCCAAGGCGGTGGATGTACTGGGGTCTGTTTGGATCACAAATTGAGAATTAGATCCTTGCCTGTGGTGGTTGGTAAAGGCCAACAAGGAGACATTGGGGCCAGTGTT
The DNA here is from genome assembly GCA_003113815.1 of Sphenodon punctatus. NCBI lineage: Eukaryota > Metazoa > Chordata > Lepidosauria > Sphenodontia > Sphenodontidae > Sphenodon > Sphenodon punctatus. Next base: position 2,244,696 of record QEPC01000985.1, on the reverse strand, counting down.
GGTAGGGATTATCAACACCTCCTTTTGACGGGTGACCGGGGAGAGTGATGGACTGTCTCAGGGGGGCTGTGGTCTGGCTGCTCCTCAAAAAAACATCACTTGATGCTGGTACCAACCTGTCTCTAACCTTCCCTTTTTAGGAAAGGTTATTGAACAGTTAGTAGCCTGTCAGCTGCAGACACATCTGGACCACACCAGTTTCCTAGACCCCATGTAGTCTGGCTTTCATCCAGGTTATAGCACAGAGACCATGCTTGTGACTTTCTTCGATGACCTCCTCATGAAGTTGGACCGTGGTCATAGGACCCTATTAGTCCTATTGGATCTATCTGCAGCTTTCGATATCGTCAATCATGAGATATTAGTGAATTGGCTGCAGGACCTCGCTGGTGTGGATGGTACAGTCTTGCAGTGATTCTGTTCATACTTGGCAGATAGTTCTTAATACGTGGTACTAGGGGACTGTACATCGTCTCCTGGGGACCTCCCATGTGATTCCTCTGCAAGGAGGTGCCCTGAGACACTTGGGGGTGCCAATGCTGCCCTGTTGCGGTGTTCTTTCTGGAAGGGGACACCCTGAGACATTTGTATATGCCAATGCTGCCCTGCTGCAATTTGGGAAGGAACTGCCCCTGCCTTGTCTCAGGGTGCCTTGTCTGCCCCAGGGCCAGAACTAAGTGTCCTTCTCTTTCTCTTTATTGTTATCTATATGCTGCTCACTGAAATCAATGAGGTATAAAATAATATCATTATTTTATTTTAATTTTGTTTTATAAAAGATTTTTATCCCACCCCTCCTGCCCACAGGGCAGCTCGGGGCGGTGAACAGCAATATAAAAAACAATAAAACAATACAAAGAATTTAAAAAGTTTTAAAATCCGATATGCAGCGGGAAAGCTACCACCCACCCACCCTACCCACCTCCCTCGCCAAAGGCCTGGCAGAATGGTCAGATCTTACATAAATGTAGAAATGAAAGGAGAGTGGGGGCCAACTGAGCCTCCTCCAGGAGCGAGTTCCACAGCACAGGGGCAGCCACCGAAAAATATCTAATATCGGTGGCCACCCATTTCACCCGGGGAACCTCCAAAAAGGCTTCCACTGACCATTTCAGGGGTCACACAGGCACATGGGGAGTGAGGCGGTCCCACAGATAAGCAAGGCCCAGGCCATGAAGGGCTTTAAAGGTCAAAACCAGCACTTTGAACCTGGCCCAGTGCTTTAAAGGAAGCCAGTGCAGAGTCCGGAGCACAGGGGTCATGTGCTCCACCCCCATGAGGAGATGGGCTGCAGCATTCTGCACCAGCTGCAGCCTCCAGACCAACTTCTCGGGCAGCCCCACGTAGAGCGCATTGCAGTAATCCAGCCTTGAGGTGATGAAGGCATGGATAACAGTGGCGAGGTCAGAGCCTGAGAGATACGGCCAAAGCCGCCGGACAAGATGTACCTGCCAAAAAGCACTCCCCACCATGGCCACAACCTGAGATTCCAGGCTGAGCCATGAATCGAGGAGCACACCTAGACTCCACACCTGAGAGACCATGGGAGGGCAAACCCCCCCCCCCCAACAAAAGGAGATTCAACCACTGCCAGGCCCCCCAAGCTCTCGCCCACCAACATCACTTCGATCTTGTCAGGATTCAGCTGCAGATGGATCAACCTCATCAAAAGCTCCCACAGCTGACAGGCACTGGGAAAATAAGGAGACTGCATGGCCTGGGTCGATGGAAAAAGAGAGGTAGAGCTGAGTGTCTTCAGCATACTGATGACACTGCATGCCCTGAAACCCTCTCACAATCTCCCCTAATGGCTGCATATAGATGTTAAACAAGAGGGGGGACAGAATGGCACCCTGCGGGAGTCCACACATTAGGTCCCGGGGGGAAGACGTACACTCCCCCAAGATCACCCGGTGAGTTCTCCCAGCTAGGAATGAACGAAACCAGTCCAAGACCATCCCGCCAATCCCAGCACGGTCCCACAAGTGTGTCACCAACACCTCATGATCGACTGTGTCGAATGCAGCCAAAAGACCTAGCAGGACCAGTAAGGTCTGACGACCCTGGTCCAATGCCAGACAGAGATTTTTAACCAAAGCCACCAATGCAGTCTCCATACCATACCCAGGCTGAAACCCAGACTGAGAGGAGTCAAGGAAACTCGTGCAGTCCAGATGTTCCTAGAGTTGCTGTGCCACAGCCCGCTCAATAACCTTCCCTAAAAAGGGGAGGTAAGAGACCAGTCAATAACTGGCATAAGCTTCAGCATCAAGAGATGGTTTCTTGAGCAGGGGCCTAACCACAGCCTCATTCAGGCGGTTAGGCACCCTGCCCTCCCGAAGGGAGGAACTAACCACCCCAGCCAGCAATGGCCGTAACGTCTCCTGTCTGGCTTTCATCAACCAGGACGGGCATGGGTCTTGTTCACAAGTGGTGGCATGAACAGATCCCATCAAGGACTCCACATCGGCAGGCGACACCATCTGAAACTGATGCCAGAAAACAAAGTACTCGATAAACTGGTCATAGCAGGTCCAGGTGGAGGCAGGCAGGACTGACCAAGCCTTTCACCACCCAGAAAACCTCCGCTGGATGTGACTTTGCAGCTGCAATCAAGGCAGCAAAGAACTGCCTCTTTGCTGCCTGCACCGCCACAGCATAGGCCTTTAAACTGCTCTTATGCTCCGATCGATCATACTCATCATGAGTCCAGTGCCATCATCACTCTAACCACCTGCTCTCCTGCTTCGAACACTGCAGGCCTTCAATAAACCAAGGAGATCTGCGGGAGACTCGGGAGGGCAGCGGATGCCTAGGAGCCACGCTGTCAATGGTCTCGGCCAGCAAGGTGCTCTAGAAGGCTACAAGATCATCGACAGAGCGGGTGTCAAGGTCCAGGGGAAACTCCCCCACAGCATTCCAGAACCGATCCGGGCACATAAGTCTCCAGGGGCGGACCAATCTAATAGGTCCTGCACCCCGTTGAGAGATGACATGTGCCAAGATGCATGGCTTAAGGAGGTAATGGTCAGACCATGACAAGGGCTCCACTCCCCTAACTTCTACTAACTGACCCCCCCGCCTCAAGGCCAGTGCAGAAAACCAAATTCAGTGTATGTCCCTCCTCATGTGTGGGGCCACAGATGATTTGGGACAGGCCCATGGTTGTCATGGAGGCCATAATCTCATGTCTTGCTCCTCCAAGATCAGTGTCAGCGTGGATGTTAAAATCCCCCAGGACCACGAATCTTGGGGTCCGGAGGATCACATCTGACACCAGATCAGCAAGAGCATGTAGGGATGCCTCTGGGTAACTGGGTGCACGGTACACCAGCAGCACCCCTAATCTGTCCCCGGCCAAATCCAACACAAGATGGAGACACTCAACACCTGATGGAGCCTGCACAATCAGCCAGAATAGGGCCCGACTTATTGTCCAGTCAGGTCTCTGTAATATGCATGAGGTTGGCGTCCCACTCCAGGATTGACTCCCGGATAGTAGATGACTTATTGACAACCAACCTCGCATTCAGCAGCACCAAACCAAGGCCTGGGGTCTCCTGGGCCTCGACCCACAACCTACCTGCGTGGGAGGTTGAGAGGGGAATGGCCACAAGGCAGTACTCCCTCTTCACTGATGGAACACACCTCCCCTTTGGACCATATCTCCCCCGACCTGTAAAAACCCCAATAGCTGCAGAAGCCCTCCCCTCCTCAGAGAACCCCATTAGACACCCACGGTCCATAGGCTGCCCCGACAGGCCGGTGAGAGGAACCCACCCCCAACCTCCC
>QEPC01000985.1:2203727-2238103 GCA_003113815.1 Sphenodon punctatus | reverse complement strand
CCCCCCTAACCGCCTCTGCCACTGACGGGCAACCCCCCACCCCGACGGTCACCCTTGCTCACACCAGGGGTTCCCCTCCAACCTCCCCCCCACCTCCCTCTCCTGCCACCAGAGGGAGGCTACTAACCCTCACACACACACACTCAACGCCCCCACCCACTACCCAAATTTTATCCCCGCACTCACAATTCCCTGCAAAATAAAACTAAATATAACACACACCCCTCAGTCACGTATCTTCACCCCCCTGCTTCAAGCCAGGCAGGGGGGTGGGGGAGGCGAAGGCACATTCACAGCTGCTGTCGCTGTATTATGCTGGGCCGCTTTACGGTGCAAAAATGGTACACCTAATGGCTGCCTCCACTGCCTCCATCCGCAAACAGCCCAACAACGGCCCTTTGCCCTTTGGCGGCGCCGCCCAGAGGGCGCCGCCCCCAGGGCAGCTCCCCTTTATGTTGTTACCTGGGGAAGGTGGACAGAAGCACACAGCTGTAGCCACTCCTCCAGCACAAGCCCAGCCTCATTATTGTTATCTATATGCTGCTCACTGCAATCAATGGGGTATAAAATAATATAATATCATTATTCTGCCTCCTGGGGGTGTTCTGTGCAGCCTGAAGTCTTGTCAGACTGGGGGCACCACCGTCTCCTCCTATGCTAGTGCCTGCCTGGCACTTGCTTCTTGCCAGGGTCTACTCTCCCTCTTCCCAGATGCTGCATCCCAGTCTGTCTGTGATATCTCTGCCTGGGGTACTCTCTGCAACTTGATGCCCTGACACACTTTGGGGTGCCAGTGCTGACCTGATGGGGTGATGTCTGCAATTACATATCCCTCCTTTCCAGCAGTTCATTCTAGGGCTGAAACTCATTCCTTGAGTCTCAGTTCTCAACAAGAATGTGTTTTTTCCCATCTCGTTCCCTAAATGAGATAAGATGACAACCCCCTCCCCCCCTAACCCCTCCCCCCCACTCCCTATTCTCTCAGAGAGCCGGCCAGATTCAAAAGACTGGGCAGGGGCAGGCAAGGGGGTGGGCAAAGGGGCTGCGTGGGGTGCCAGAGATGTCCAACATATGTTCAGAAAGGGCTGCCCTTTTCAAAAATGGCACCTGTAGCATGCTGACACTGCTATCACCATCTTTGTAAAGGGCTGAGCATGCCCCAAAGGGCTAATAAGGCCCTTCTGAGCATGCTCAGTTTTTGTTTTTTATTTCAAAACCTACAATCCTGGGAATCCCTTGTGGGACCCCCTCCAGAGGTTAAGTACCCTGACCCTGACACACACCCCTGCTAGGCCCCTTGCTAGGCCCCCCAAAATCCCTCCCAGGCTCCCACCCAGAATTTCCCTTCCTGAGCAGGCAGGGGGTCCGAGTGGGTCTGGGGGAGGCCAGGGGGTACGTCTTTACCCCCTGCTCACCTCTGGCACCCCACGTGGCCCCCTCCCTGCTCCCCCTCCCCATCCTCAGTGAGATTTGTAAGATCTCGAGGGAGGGGGCGAGATCATGCGAGGTCTTGCCCCCCCCGCCTCCCCCGCTTCTCAGGTGTGGGGAGATTCTCATCATGAAAGGATCCTGGGATTGTTTCAGCCCTAGTTCATTCATAACAATAACATAGGCAGGGATTTAAAAGAGAGCAGGTTGTAAGAAAATGCAAACCATATTCCTTTCTGCTCCATGGGTAAGAAGATATGGACAGAGATTTGTAGCAGAGGAGGCTGTGAGTAAATGCCACCTGCTGAGACAGTTCTGGTCCAGCCTTTGCTTCTTGTATTTTAAAATTGTTTATTATTATAATTTATTTTATATTTGATATTTTTATATGTTTGGTGTTTTTATATGTTTGTACAGTGCCCCAAGCTGCCATTGGACAGGAGGGGGGTGGTATAGAAATAAATAAATAAATAAATAAATAAACCTCTCCCTGGCTCCCTGCATGGTCAAGGGGTAGGAAAATTGCCCCTGCCTTGTCTTCCCCAAGGACCAGAACCAACTTTCCTTCCCTTTCTCATTATAGTTATCTCTATACAGCTATTATGCCGTACAGTCTTGTCAGACTTGGGGCAACACCACCTCCTCCTATGCTAACGCCTGCAGCTTGAGTGCCTGGCACACACTGCCTGCCAGGGTCTGCTTTGTGCTCTGTCCTCTGCCCACCTGCTGTGTGCCAGTCTGTCTCTGATACTTCTGCCCCCCTGGAGCAGTCTGTGAAAGTCTGGGGGAAAGGAAAGTATGTGTGTGTCCCTCTAGTATGAATATTAACAATACTAGAGTTCATTTGAACCAGATTTAGAAGGACATTAAAACCACTTTGAAAAGGTTTGGAAGCCCTGGGAAGTATTTCCCATTGATTTCAATGGGAAATGAATGAAAAACAAAAACAAATGGGTTAAAACAAATGGGACAAAAACAAATGGGTTTTCCCAAATGAAAGTGAATGGGGACACGAAAACAAATAGGTTTTTCAAAACTAACGGGAAAACGAAAACTAATAAGGTCCCTACTGCACACCCCTATTACCATCTCTTTTAGACAGCCCAGAACTTTGACCCCTTTCTAGGTCTAGAATTGATCAGAAGACTTAAAAAAATTACAAAATATTTGGATCACTTTTTGTGGATGTAACTGAAAATGTTAATTAAAACTCCCCCAAGATATTGTGTTGTTGAAGATTTCCAGTCCAGTTTTGCAGGCTCATGTGGTTCAAATGAACTCTAGAATTAACAATACTAGAAGGGGACACACAATTTTCTAGGTAGTTAGGTATTGGGGTTAATGGTGCAGCAGCAACAAGGCCATAGTGTGCCAAACACAAGGTAAAAATCAGTGAGCGAGGAGAAAGCCACATGAGATGCGGTAGGCCTGATCCTCCATCCACCACAGGGAGGGCAAAGCCAAGGAACTATCCACATGCGAGTCAAGGAACCTGGCCAACCATCCTGGGGTGAGCCAAGGAACCATCCACATGCGGGGATGCCTGCCCCTGCCCCGCCAAGGAACCAAACACATGCGGGGATGCCTGCCCCTGCCCCACCAAGGAACCATCCACATGCGAGGATGCCTGCCCCTGCCCCACCAACCATCCCCTGTCATGCCCAGTATTAAGGGTGTTCATGTCATTTTCATTATTACAATAACGATAATGAAAATAGTCATTTTTATTATTGTAACTGCAATAACAAAAACGACAAGTAATAATAATGGAAATAGAAATGAAAACATTTTGTTTTTGAAATAAAGCAGGGAAACTGAAAAAAGTATTTCCAGCTATACCTTTTATGTTTCTTATTCACTTCTGATGAAACTTGGGGAGACTGTACCCCCAATTGAGGGACTATGTGTACCACTTTTCGAAACAATTAGATAAAGGGAACCAATTTTAGAAGCATTGAACATTGTGATTTTAAGAAAAGCTCCATAAATATTCACAACTACATCTTTTTTATCTTCCCTCCAATTGTGAATATTATGTCTCTCCATATGCTTAACGCTCCTGCCCATTTTCAGAAAGATTGGATAAAGGGTCCTGATGGTATAAGACATTAACTTGAAAATACATTTCCAGCTGTAACATTTTTATATTCCATCCTATTTACAAGTTATTTGGCAGGAATATATCACATAATGTTCCTGGCATCTCTGACAAACTACAGGACAATTTGATAAAGGGACCCAATTTTATAGGCAATTGAAGTTTTCCCCTTGAAGATCATTATTCAGATAAATAGCAGCACATGCAGTGCCAGTCAGAGGCAGGCACCTGGCATTGCAGGGGGAGGGAGGATGTAGGAAGGAGGATGTAGAGCAACCCAAAAGACTGACAGATGCATTCACTGGCCAATTACTACATGCTTCCAGCTTTACAGGATCAATTGGTAATGGCTTTGAGGCAGTCATATGGGGCAGCCATCAGGCGGGCATAGAAGGGACATAACTGGGACTTTGGGGATATTATTCTAGAAATCAGGAGACATAGTTTACACATCCAGACTGGCCAATCATTATCACAATCACATCCTGCAGCACTGTGACAGTGGACATAAGAGAATCTCTATTGGCTCTTTCCTAAACAGCTACTTCTGACTTCCCAGTAACAAGTGGGGGAGAGATGTTGGGATGGTCACAGAACAGAATGAGGATATTTGGTTGACATTTCTGCTGGCCAATTGGCATCACAAACCGATCTTATACCACAGTTACATGTAAGAGAATCCCTGGCATAGACTCCTTCTCTGCATATGCTGTGCAGGCATATAAAATTGGTACCCTTTATTACATCTTTATGATATTTGGCAGAGATGATCGTGAAAGTGTGATATACAGCTCTGCCAAATTTCATGTACACTGGTTAGACTCCAAAGACGTTACAGTCAGACATACATTATAAGTTAATTGCTTATACCACCAGGATGCTTTATCCAATCCTTCTGAAAATTGGCAGAGATAGTAAATATGTGGAGGGGTATACAGTTGCCAAGTTTAAACTACATTATATGTGAGGCAAAGTTGTTACACCTAATAATGTATATTAAGATGTTTGCAAAATAAAATAATTCAACTGCTTCTAAAATTGGATTCCTTTATCTAATCATTTTTGTATTTGGTACACATCATGCCTTCTATTGGAGGTATAATCAGAACAAGTCTCAGTCAAATATTTTGAAAAAGAAAAACGTTACAGATGAAAATGTGTTTTCCATTGAAACCAATAAAAAACAAAAACAAAAGCAAAAACAACAATTTGATATTTATGAAAATGAAAACGACAGATTTAGATAATGAAAATGAAAATAGAAATGACATGGGGCCCCTGGTGCACACCTCTACCCACTATTCCACCCCTGGCTGTGACATGGATGTACAGGAATGGCGAACTGCACCTGCCATTCTATGATGGCGGTGGACACCGTCGCAGGATGGGGTTGCACAGGCCCAGCCACATAGGACGTGGCCCTTTATCCCACATTAGGCAACCTTGGGCCAGGTTGGGCACTGGTAACACATAATGCATCTTAAGCCTTCTCCAGCGGACGCCCCAGGCAGAGCTGGGGAAACATCTGGCAGCTTCCAGCCATACAGTTCACTGCATCACAGGGTAAGGTTGCCCAGTGTGGGGTAACAGTGCCCAAATTGAGGTAATATGTCATGTGGCCTCACCCAGAGAGAGTGAGTAGTTGTCATGGTGGTTCCAAATGGAAGAGAGATCTCAATTTTCTACAGTTTCCTAGGAACTGTAAAAACATAAAGGCAGGTACTATTTTTTGCCCCAAGAATCTTACAAAGTGGAGGATAAAAATGGGTAAGGGAAACAACACACAAGAAAAGACCAAAATCCTAAAACCATTTTCAACAGACTAGGACAACATCAGATTATGCGTTTTTAAGACTGCATCTAATGTAATCAGGGAGATGCCCAATGTGTCTTATGCTTTCTAATTATTTTAAATTTTAGCCTTTATTTAAGCAGCCTGAATCCTTTGTACTATCAAAAATTGAATGGACACATTTAACCTTTTTAGACTCACCAAATGAAGCTTCTAACCAGAAAACAAGAATTACTGTTTAGTACAAAAGTATGGCATGGTGACTTATTTTCATCCTGAATTTGTACAAAATAATCAAAGGGTGATTTCAGACGTTACGCAGTTAAATTCACCACAGTGTATCCCACCCTGGTGTGAATGGCATCACCACGGGCCGTGGTGAGACACGTGGCCCCAACAGACGTGACAGGGGCAGCACCACCGCCCGGGGCCAACTGGACAGAACACAGGCCGGGGGAACCCAACAGACATGACACAGTGGCAAGAACCGCAGTGGGAGCCCCACAAGGCACCGGGGTCACGTGGATGTTAACATGGCTGCCTGAGGGCAAACGAAGCCACAGACAACGGAGGGCCCCACCCAGGGAAGGGAAACACTAAGGGAGGGGGTGGAGGGAGCTGCAACGTGAGCCGCATAAACAGCGGCCGCACGGAAGGTGCGCGCACTTCAAACTGAGAAGCGCACACACACAAATGAAGCAGCACACCCACACAACAAAGGGGAGCAGAGCATGGGGGCAGAGGGAGGCACACACCAGGGGGGGACAGGGAACTCCCCGGCCGGTTGGATGCACGGGAGGAGGCGGGGTGGGGAGGGACCGGCACGGCCAGTCCAGCAAGAAGGGGAGGGGCAGGAGCCCAGAGGGGAAGGGGAAGGGGGACCCAGCAGCCAAAGGAGACAGGAGGCAGCACAAGGCACAGTGAAGCACAACAGGTGTTTATTGAGGACACAAGCGGCTCCAGCCCGGTGAAGAGGCATACTGTGCAGGAGCGCGCAGAGCCAGGACGCGAGAGAAGGGGCAGCAGTAAGGGGGACATGGGGCCCAGTCTGGGATGGGGGGACATGCACAATGGCCCGTCATGGAGCCAGGGTCCGATGGAGAAGCACATCCAGTGTGCAAGGGGAGGCACCGTACGAAGGCACGGAAAGCCCCACACACACACAGGGGAGGAAGGGCATGGGGACCCCCCAGTCACACTTTCCAAGGCAGCCAGGGGGCCAGTTGAAGGCCGGGGCACAGTCGAGGGCCACCAAGGTGGGGGAGCAGCCTCAGCCCCGTGGAACAAGGGCCCCCAGGCCAGGTGCAGGAGTGTGGGGTGCAGGGGTGGGGGAGGCAGCTCACAGAGAATGAGGGCTGGCAGCGACACATCCACAGGAGGCCACACGGAGGGTTCTGGGGCAGCGGCCGCAGGTCCCAGGCAAGAGGTGACAGGCAGGTGGGCGGAGGTGGGGCACAGGGGGTCCAGCCGTCCCAAGAAGGCAGCAGGCATTGCCGCGAGCACCCAGGACACAGGTGGGAGGAAGGCGCTGAGGAGGCAGCCAGATGTCAGATGGGTCCGGCGTGCCCTACACCCAGCTGCAGGGGCTCCCATCAGGTGGAGGGGGCAGTAATGACAGCATGTGCACATAGTGGGGCCATTGCCACAGTCCCCAGCAGAAGCCACAGCCGGCCATGTGGAAGCAGATCAGGTAGAAGGCCTCGAAGGAATCCATAGATCTCATCCCAAGTTGCACATCAGAGCAGCTGCATACCTCTGACAGGGCCACCATCTCTGGCCCAGAGGGGGGGGCAAGCCATAATCAGATGCAGGGGTCCAGGGCAGGTGAGACAGCTCCAGCAGATGGTAGTAGGCAGCCCCGTAGGAGCATGGATACCCACGGGCACCCTGCACGCTGATGAAGTAGGACATGACCAGGCCAATACCACCCTCACAAAGGAAGGTCACATATCCTGGGAAGGCACACACACAGAGAGTGGAGGCCGTCTCAGCAGAACTCCACACCTCAAGGCCCCCCATCATGTCCGGCATGCACCCCTCAGGGAAGGGGGTGAGCCCCAGCTCCTCACAGTGCACGCTGCAGTCGTCAGCGGTTGCGACATAGCCAAAGCACAGCATACCAAAGTTCAGGCACCAATAGGCATCCAGCTGGGTGGGCAAGTAGCGCAGGCAGCGCTGAATGATGGGCGAACGCCACAGGTCGCAAAGGGCCATGCTCTCCCAGGCGGTCCAGGCTCGGACAGAGCCCCCGGAGCCTCCGAGTGGGACTTCGGGCTGAGATGCAGCTGCCATGGTACAGATCTTGGAGGGTTCCCCCTCCTGCTGCTGCTGCTGCTTCTTCTTCCAGTGCTGCTGCTGCTGCTGCACCTCCTCCTCACCCTCTCACTCCATATTCTGCTCGGTTTCCTCCACCCTCCACTCCATCGTCTGCTCCGCCACATTCCCCTACTGCTGCCTACCCTTTAAATCTCCCTCCGTGTGCCTCTTGTTGTTGGTTGCCTAGCAGCGACGCTACATGCCATCACCACGGCCTGTGGTCATTTCCTTTCACCTCAGTTTTCCCTTCAGATGTTACTATTCATTCACCCCTGCCGTGGTGAGCATTCACCACACTTCTTGACCTCCTCCCGCCCCGACCTCACGAAGCGTGGTTAGGTTCACCCCAACCCGTGTTTGACCGTGGTGAACATCTGGATGCGGGCCAACAGACATGCACGGCTCTTTCACCACTGCCCGCATTTGACTGAGGTTGACTGGTGAATGCCAAAAACGTAACATCTGAAATCACCCAAAGTTTCTAAAATTTTGTCAAAATTAGAGTTCTGAACAATTTCAGTTTTGGTGCACTACACAGGTGCGTATAAAACAACAAAAATGCTTTGAGACACACTGTATTATATATCTTAAATTGGTTTTGGTGGCTGTAAAATTGGTTTTCATGATAGAAAATTCTATGAAATTTTGTTTTGACCAAAACAAAAAGACCAACATTTTTCTGTTAGGGAAAAGGTTTAGTTGACCATCCATACTGTGCCCATCTTTTTCACCCACAGTGCATGACACTACAGCTCAAACATATGGCCTGCCTGTCATAATACACTTTTAAATATTGCTGCTATTATTGTTTATTGGCTGTATTTTTAAGTGATAGAACAAACTGCTTGCCTTCAAACATTAATTAGAGGCTTTTGCTATCAGCCAGAGTTGTTCTTAAGTGGCACCTGTCAAACCTGTTTTGGTCCCGTGAACATATGATTGTCTGGGATAAGTGCAATACAGAAGAATTCATTTTACCTCATTTTTCAACAAGCTACCAACTCATTTCCTCTTTTTGTTCAAAGCAAATGAGGCTGTGGATGAAATACGCATTTTGATGCCATTCTTCAGATCAGACCAGGAAAATTTTTAACATTTTAGGGTAAGAGTGAATAATAAAATTGGTATATGTTTATCTGCTTTGGTTCAGTGCCTTGTTCTTACCCCATCCATTTTTTTGTAGAATATAAAATTGTTGAATCAGATGATCATTCAGTTGTGCAAAAATGTCACTGTCCACTAAATTTTAGTGAACCTGTTCACTCAGCTACAAACATTTGGAGGAGTGGGGAGGAGTAGGAATTAGAGCTGAAATGAGTACCCACAAAAACCAGTATATCTGCTGAATTTTTGATACCCGAATTGAATATTTCAGATACCTTTCGATACCTGAACTGTTTTCTTATTGGGTACCCAAAATACCAACTATCAGCATACCAAAATCCCAGTTTTTTCTAATTTTGTCCCAGATTTTTTTGGGGAAATTCAATATATCCATTGTTGATATTTCGGTATAATATTTGTCAGTATTTTGAGTACTCAAACAGTATTTGGTACCAATTCAGGTACCCAAAAATGCAGGTATTACCCACGGATGACAAATCAGGTACCTGTTTTAGTTTCTTCTTCAACCATAGATTCTCAGTGTGTTGAGCTTAAAAAGATGGATTTTAAGAACAAGAATTTTGTCTTCAACCCATGCTGAATTATTTGTGGTAACTGACAACTAAAGTAGCTTAATGGGGATAATTAAATCTAACTAGTTGTGGCTACTTTCTCAAATAGCATAATAAAAAAGAGTAAAATAATATCCTCAGACACTGTTGTTTTCCAAAGTGGCAAACATAAAAATGTAGGGAGATGAATTATTATGTTATGACAGCAATATTTTTATTAAAGTAGTTTTATGTGCTGTGCTGTTAAATTGTCTCTCATGCCCTGCTGATAGGAGCTCCATTCCCTTCCAACATTCCTCCTCCACCACTTCCCTTATGCAGTCATTATCAAATACCTCCGTCTTGTTTAAATAACATGGTACTTAACCTCTCTTTGATGTTGAGAATGTAGGGCTGCTGAAATTACAACCAAGAGGATACAAGAGTGTGTTTATATGAGTATTCAAAATAACTTCAAAAATTGCTCACTTGGCTAACTTAGTTGCAGTCGAAGTTATGCCTCATTTTTGTAAAAGCTAAAGTTAAATTAACAATAATTATCCCAGTATATTCGCAGTGGTGTATATAATGTGGCTAATGCTGTTTTCAGGGCAGTGCAAGAGGTAAGATAATGGCTGTTGTGCAAGGCTGGAAAATGTACATTTCATTTGGCATGCACTGTCAACAAAAAAATTCATTTAATCTGTTTTTGAGCTGAAATGAATAGGTTTTTATTCTTTTTTTATTGGAAATCTTTAAAAAAAAAAGAAAAAAGAAAAAGCTGACCCTTTGTCCAACTTTGGAGTGAAAAAAATATTGTTGGAGTCTTATGACTTCCCTAATGGAAAATCATTTATAAAAAAAAAAAAGAAAAAAAAAAGCTGTATTTAATTTATATAATAAGAGAGGGAATAGTTCTCCATCTCCAGGCACAGAGCTTGTTTTTGAGATTCAATGGTGGGGCTGCTCATATTTAAAATAAATAAGAATCAATTATGTGTCTCTTTCTTTACACAGGTACCTGCATACCCAATATTTTGCGTACCATTTCAGTTGCCCAAATCAGGCTGTTTTTACACCTTCACAATTATTCTGAAGTAGCTCTAAGTCTGGATTGGTCATTCCTGATTTGTCATTCAAGCATAACTGTTTACATGATCATTAATATCCTGGAATAAGCACTAATCCAGAATAAGCCCCCTCTATGGCGGCGGTGGGCTCCAGTCTGGGATAAGTGTTTACACGTTCACTCTTCCAGACAGAGGCCACTTGCACACGAGATGGGGTGGGGTGGGGTGGAGGAACTGGCAGGAGTAAAAATTGTGCTGGGGGAATCACTGGAAGATCTGTTCATGTGCACAGGGTTTTAGCCCATTTCTGGAACGATTTCACTTGCGACTTACAGGGCTGGATTTTGAGCCCTGTAAGCCACAAGTGAAACTGAATAAGAAATGGACTAAAACTGCACGCGCAAGAGCAGAGATTCCCGTGATTCCCAGTGGCATGATTTTGGCTCACCCCAGTCCCTCCTTCCTCTTGTTATGTGTGCAAGTGGTCTTATTTACCTCAGAATAAATAAATCCTTGAAAATGAGGCTGTATTAACTCTGGATTAAAACCAGAATCCGGGCTTATTTACTTTGGAATAACATTTTACACAAACACTTAATTCCAGATTTTGAGGTGTTTACTCTGGACTTATGAGTATGTAAAAACAGCCTCTGTCCCAAAAACCACAAAATTTTTGAATAGCCGAAAATACTTGGATGTCTAAAAAGAATGACCAATTTTATCCCCCCCCCGAAATATGGGGCAGGTTGTCAAAATTCCTGGACCAGAACTTGAAAAAACAGGGAGAATATGGTATTTGGTAGGGATGTGCGAAAGCGGTTCAGATGTTCGGAGTTCGGACCGAACTCTGTCTGTTCGGGCGACCAAACCGAATGTTTGAACCGAACTCGAAAACAACCGAACAGTTCGGTCGCGTTTGGGTGAGTTCGAATGAGTTCGGGCGGGAAAAACATGAATAGAAGGCTCATTCAGGTGGGAAAAACATGACTGGAAGGCCCAGGGAGGGGGACGCAGATGAGGAGCAGACTTCCTGGCACCAGAGGTGGAGAGGCTTGGAGTAGCAGTCAGCCTGCCCAATCACCATCCCTTTTCTCCTCCCCTTTTCTTCCTTGAAAAAACAGGAAGAATATGGTATTTGGTAGGGATGTGCGAACGCAGTTCGAATGTTCGGAGTTCGGACCAAACTCAGTCCATTCGGGCGACCGAACCGAACGTTCGAACCGAACTCATAAACGACCAAATGCTTCAGTCACGTTCCAGTGAGTTCGGATGAGTTCGGGTGGGAAAAACGTGAATGGAAGGCCCATTCAGGTGGGAAAAACATGACAGGAAGGCCCAGGGAGGGGGAGTCATCTGAGGAGTAGACTTCCTGGCACCAGGGGTGGAGAGGCTTGGAGTAGCAGCCAGCCTGCCCAATCACCATCCCTTTTCTCCTCAGACCACTGCCTTGGCAATCTGTGATTGGACATGGGGGAAGGGGGGGGCTAGGCAGCACAGAGCCAATGGGGCATGTGGTAAGGTGGGTACAGCAAGTAACAAAAGTCATTGCCCTCCCCCCTTCCAACACCTTCTGAGCTAGTCACTGATCCTGTTAGCAGGCATTTTCAAAAGTCTCCCTCTCCTAACAGTTTGTGT
This sequence comes from Sphenodon punctatus, assembly GCA_003113815.1. Classification (NCBI taxonomy): domain Eukaryota; kingdom Metazoa; phylum Chordata; class Lepidosauria; order Sphenodontia; family Sphenodontidae; genus Sphenodon; species Sphenodon punctatus. Next base: position 2,226,109 of record QEPC01000985.1, on the reverse strand, counting down.
ACCTCCCAGTCCATTGCCATCCTCCTCCTATTTCATCCATCCCACACATTTCCTCCCTAGTATCATTTATTTAGATTAGTTTAGATAGATTTAGGCGTTATTTTTATTTTTTACCCATCCCTGTGTTCTTTCTCCCTACCCTCCATTGAATCCTCCCCCTCCTCCCACTATATATTCCATCCCTGATTCCTTTCCCCTGTTTTTGGATTTATTTAGAGTAGCATTAGATTGATTTATGTGAGCTGTCTGTATCCCCGCCCCCCCCCCCAAATCCCTGTAGATAGATAGATAGATAGATAGATAGATAGATAGATAGATAGATAGATAGATAGTCGTGATTCAGTTTTATTGTGTGTTTTTAGGACTAGGCCTTTGTAGTTATTAGATATTCTATTTAGTTCCACAGGTTTTAGAAAAGTTAATAACAGTTAGATTTAGTGTAGATAGATATAACATCAGATTAAAAATTATATATATATATACAAATCTTTGTGTGCATTCTTTGGGTTGGAAGTAGGGAAGGGAAGTAGGGAAGGGAAGTAGGAGAGACTGGACTGCTGCCCATACAGCGGACAATGGGGCACGTGGCAGAGGTGGTAGGGGCCATGCCAGTGGAGTGGTAGCATGCAGCAGCAGCCAAGCCCATCACGATGCCCCAAACTCCACAGGCCTGATTTTTGGAGACATGATGTTCCTCCAGGGCCACCAATGTCCCCCATTATTGATGTGATCCCCAGCCATCCTCCTGGGGGGCTGTCTGCAAGTTGAGACCCTGCTGGCACATCTTGGGGCTAATACGCTACATGTGCTGCTGCTGTCAGATAGGGATCTGACAAGCTGTATATACAAAACATACAATGAGATTCTGCCACCTGCCAGAAGCAGCACAGAGGGGTAAAAGATTGGACAAGTCAAACTCTGTTGGTAACAGGTATAACTTTTAAAATAACTTTTTAAAAAACAAACATTAACAATATAACAAGACATAAAAATAACAAACTTAAGTTTCTTAGGGCCAAATGATACCGATACCAAAAATAAAATCTTTGAAATCGGTATCAATATATCAGTGAACCCCCAGTTGGGATCAAGCTTGACCACGGTTCTCGACCTCTGGCCGGCCAGAGGTTGAGAACCGTGGTTAGAGTGGCCATGATCTGGGATGGGGACAGCGATGGAGGCACTGCACGTCTGCTCACCAGCCCCATCCTGGGATCAGGCCCCAACCATGGGATGGGAGGCCGCTGCGCCCGCCCGTCTCCCCATGGGCGGGCAGTCGAGGGAGCATGGGGGGTGGAGCTGAGCGGCTGCATGTCACACCGTGCAGCCCCGCCCCCTCCCCATGAAGCCCAGCCCCCTCCCTGATTCCCCACAGTGATGGAGCGGGCATGTCTGAAGGACGGACAGCTTCATCACGGACCAGGATCTGAGAGATCCCGGTCCAGGGTTCAGTGTGGCGGGCCCCCAGGCCCGTCACATCTGAAAATATCCTAAGTTTCTCCTTTTAATTCTAAAAGAAAAATGAAGTAAACGTTAAAGTTGTCTTCCTCATACAATCAGATCTTCATCATAGCTACATGCTACATACTTCACATAGTTTTATGCCAAGAAGCATGTGAAAGTACCCTTGGCTGTTTAGATGACTTGATTGGAGACAGGATTTTAAGGATTCCACAAAACCGAACCCCCATATTTATCACATGGAGCCTTGTTCTCTGCAGAAATAGAATTTTGTTATTTCTTACATACAGAATGTTGGCATCTTCCAGTAGAATTGCATACGAATATACATTTAGTGATTAAGCTTCAGACCCATTTAGAATTCACTATCCATATATGAGCTGAACAGCCAGAATTATTCTTTCAGGGTGTTATTTCTAGTATCTAGCAAAAATAATTTAATACACATATAGGATTATGTGTATTAAATTACCCCTGCATCATATGTTGTAGGATTTTGCTTGTGTGCACTCTGTAATCCACACATGCTTCATATATGTTTTTCAGTCTGGCAGCAATCTTAGCCTCAAATAAAAACCTTATCAGTATATGGATTTTTATTTAAACAGAACTGTTTTGAAATCTTGTATGTGGGCTTAATACATAAAATATTATGAATTATTGATATTTATGTCTAATTAATTATGGGAAACTTCTCTACAAAAGAGAGGCTGAATCTGTTTATATTCCACTCTGCTTGAGGAAATATGGCAGTTCCCTCAAATTGCTCAGATAATTGACTGTGGGGTTTCATGCCAAGTTGTATGTGGGGGAATGAAGGAATGTGTCATTTTTAGAAAGAATTCAGGAAAATTGTTGACTTTTCCAACATTGGAACACTGTTCTTTTACAAATTCCTGCTTCACCCAGGAACTGTTGAAAAATCAGGGAAGAGGATCAAGAAAGCTTCAAATAGAATTACTTATAACACTCAAGCTGGTTCCAAAAAGCCATTTTGATTTCACAGAAAAGTCCCATGAAATGGAAATGGCACTCAACATTTCAGTTGGATTTTTGGCAGCATTCCACTACAAGCTGCCCTATTAATATCTGATCACTTGCACCAGACCAAGCGACACAGGTTACATGTAACAGAAAAGTCAGAATTACAGAAAACCCTGAATTCAAATGTCCTGAATTATGGATGTCTTCAAAATCTAGATACTGTTTCTGTGGCCTGTGCCCATCTCCCTTTTGATGCCAATCGCCTGTCTGAGCAGTTAGCATACAAAATTGTATCTGGAATTTCAGCAAATCGGAGATAGAAGTTAGCATTGGTTGAAAAATCATTCAGCCATTTCCATAAGACAATTTCAAAATGTTAACATTTTATTTTGACATTGCTGATGTGTTGCATCAGGAAGGATAATAAAAAGCTCATTTTTTAACACTTTCAAACCATTTTTAGGTGAAAATTCAAATTTTGAAAGATCCTCAATATTTCACAAAGCCTTGATTCTTCCAAGCTCACATTTTTGGTTTAAATTCTATTTCATGGTGAAAATATGAACCAGCTGCTATATGTAAGACTCCCAGGGTGAGGAATCCCAGGAACAAGGCCGGACTTAGGTAGAAAGGGAAAGGGGAAATGTCTTTGAAGTCATCCAACACAGAGACAACTGAGAGCATCACAAAGATCAGGGAAAGGGAAACAAGTAAGGCAGAACTGGAAATGAGGAACTTGGAAACAGGGAGTGGAAAGCTAATACGGAATCAAGGGCTAAGCTAAACACAGGGTGACTAAGGTTAAAGACAAGAGGCAGAGAATATTGTGTAGAGACACAGGGTGATTTCAGACATTACGGGGCCCATTGGCCCCTACCGAAATCAACCCATTCATTCCCCGCTGGGGTCACCCCGTCACACCATATCAGATGTGCCGGGGGGATCCCGGTGGGGAATCCGGGAGGGGGCGGGGCCGCGTAGCGCAGCGTGCGGCCGCATGGCCCCGCCCCCTCCACGCACCCTGCCGCCCGCCCTCCGAGGGGACGGGCGGGCAGCGGGGCCAATGCGGCCGCCGCGTCCAGCCGAATGCGCCATGGCCCGGGATCCCGCCGGTGATCCCGGGCCGTGGCGAGCGGCCAGACGTTACTTTTTTTTGGTCCCTGCCAGGGGTCCATTTGACCACACTTCCCAGGACATTCCCCCGACTAGCCCGGGAAGCATGGTCAAATTGACCCCTTGTGCAGATTGACCGTGGCGAACATCTGGCGGCCGCCAAACAGACGTTCGAGTCACAGTGACCACAGGTGGATATTCACCGTGGTTCACTGTGATCTCGTAACGTCTGAAAATACCCACAGATAAGGCTAGACCACACAGGGGGCAGAATATAGGCACAAGACAGAAGCAGGAACACAGTGAAGTAGGACTGAGCAGAGCAGAACCAGGAGCCAAGAGGGAGAGGAGCAGGCTGAGCAGAGCCTAGAGTCAAGGAAGGGAGCAGAGTGGGTCTTAACAGAACAGAGATGAAGGGAGCAGAACTGAGCGGAGCAAAGGCAAGGAAGGGAGAGGGGCAAGGAGGAAGGGAGCCAGGCTGAGCAGCAAGGGGAATGCAAGAAGAGTTGTTCAACTCAGATTCCAGTTCCTGCCAGCATGCCCTTTATACCACTGGCAGCCAACCAGAATCTGTGAGGTGGAGCTGGATGCAGAAAGACAGGACTCGCATGGTGAGGTCAAGACTGGGAATAGACAGAGGGCCAGAGGAAGGTTGATGCAGTGATGCCATCAGACCAGCCACTGTTCCAGAGCCCCAGAGGACAAGGCCAGACACTAGGGGTGGGACACTGGGGAGAATACCAGATTCTGAATTTACCGGTATCGGATCTTCCCGGTACCAGATTTACTGGTATCGACATACCAGATCTTTAACATTGGGCATTTTACCAGTTTTTTTACATTGCGGCCATTTATTTCAAAGGTTGCGATGTAAAAAAAAAACGGTAAAGCGCCCAATGTTAAAGAACCGGTATGCCGGTACAGGTAATATCAGATTTATTGGATTAATTCAATACACCCAATTATCGGGTGTATCGGATTTATCCGATACTGATATTCCCACCCCTACCAGACACTATAAAAATATTGGAGCACACCATCACCAGGATATTTGCTACAAAAAAAATAATTCTGAATTAGTTTTGTCAAATGTTAAAAAAATAATTGTTCTTCTTAAGGATACCTTCAGTCCCATATTTGTTATGCACAAGCAAGTGTATATTTACTATTCATTATTTGACGTTTGCTGTTCATCATTCATTTTATGACAAAGTGAGATACAAAAAATATTTCCATACATTTATCATGACTTTCTGTAGATGAGTACTGGCTGCATTTCCCTCATACTCATGAGTTATGGGATCAGTCCTGATTTGTGAAAGTATTTCTTCTCTCATATTCTTCAGCCTCATTCTTCTTACATTATATTTGTGTACTGGATTTGCTATTGATTCTGAGGATAGAGCAGCATAATGAATAGAAGAATTATGCCAGTTGCCTTACCATCAAACATTCACCGAATAAAATTATGGTCTGCTACCATTTTCCAGTTGATTAAATGTAGAATAGAAAATGGACAACTTAAAAGAATTGATCACTTGGATTTTTTTCACCTTAAACCAAGTAACTTTACTGAGTTACAATGAGATTCATGTCTCGTGTGGAAGGCTTTGGAGTCTGGACCTTGACCATTGACCTGACGCAAGAAAAATAAGTTTATCTCTAACCATGATTTATTTGTCTTCTCCAGCTGACTAGATTCTAAAACCTTATGTCAGTATTAGCTCTCTAAGTATAGAATTAGTCCAGACTTCCATGTATGTTAAATCTTACTGGCCTTCCCAATTCTGTACTGACAGCAAACTAAACCTCTCTCTTTCCACCCCCTTCCCCATCACCAGCCAAATGGGCAATTAAAAACCTAAGTATGTATCCATGCTGTATGCACAGTGCAAGTGCTCTGTCTTCTCAAAGAACAATTATTAAGAAACCCTGGCGGGCTGCCAAATTCCAAGTACTGGAAGGAAAAATAAATGGTTTTCTCACACAGCTGATGGAAGGTAAGTTTCATGCCCTGTAGATTTAAATATTTGTGAAGTGCCCTTGTAAGAAAACAGGAGTGTGTGAGCTTGTGGGGGAGAAGGTTGTGGCACTTTTTAAGATTTCCTTTGATGTTTGGAAAACATAGGACTGCATCATATAACAGTGGGTATCACGTGCCCTTGGTGAAAATGGCCTTATGATGTAGGATACAATTTCTGTAGGGGTCTGTTGGATGCAATTCACATCAGTCTGCAAGCACCCCATAAATCCTGTCATTAAAACCATCTGGGTTTTATTAGGCGAGCCATTGTGAGAAAGAATTCACCTTCAATGAGGATGAAGGAGGAATTGTCAGGATTGCCTACAGGGATTGTCAACCTAAAACTTGGCTCATGGTTTGCCCACCCCCCAAGAATACTGATACATATTCTAATGGAAACCCAACACAAAGCAGGTTATTTTATTCTTTCTGCTCCATACGGTTGGAGGCTTTGGACAAAGGGGGCTGGAGGAAAGAGAAAAAGGGGACCACAATAATAAACAGTTCCTGATTCCATATAAGCTAGCGGTGCATGATTCATTTTAGTTAAATTAGTTAAATTTTAGTTAAAATGAATTTTTCTACATTCATTTTAGTTACTAATTTTTAAAAAATAAATGTATATTCAAACAAAATTTGTTTTAAAAATACATTTTCATTTTTGTCCCCTTTGGACTCTGTACAGGCTGTCTCCTATGAGGCTGTGAAGCATTAAAGGGAAGGCAGAGGGCAAGGGCAGAGGTAGGGGGAGAGCAGTAAAGAGACAATGACATCCTCACTGGCCAGTCAGACTATGGAACACATCAGGTAGCATCATAACAGGACACAGAGAACCCCTCGGATAGGCCTTTCTTCAATGCTACCAGCAACTTGACAGTGCCAATCAGGGGGGCTGAAGGGAGGGCACCGGGCAGCCTATATAACCCCCTAGGAGTGCCTGTCAGTTCCTGCTGCTTCTGTGCCCACCTGCTGCCTGCAAATCTGTCTCTACACTATCGAGTGCTGATAATGAGAAGGGAAAGGAAAGCAGCAAAATCCAAGCAAGCAGACCTGCCAGGATGTCAATGCTTATGGGGACACTCTAGACTTCAGGTCTGCAGTGGTTTTCAGCCTGTGATCTGTGGAACCCTGCCAGTGCCTGCTACTCCCGAGATTGCCTGCTACATGCCACTCTCTCTGTCTCTGATATTCTACCACCCTGGGGCACCCTCTGTAGGTTTGGGGATGGGAAAGTGTCAGAGACAAAGTAAACCCATTATTTAAACCAATGCAAGACCTACAAAGTGATGCCCATTGAAAATAATGGGAAACAAATTTAATTACTAAAAAATAGTTGGATTACAAATTAAAAATACATAACTCTATTTTTGAAATGAAAATGAATCCAAAACGAAAACGAAGCTGGTCTCTTCTGCACACTCCTAGTTTAAGGGTTGATCAATGCCATCTAGCTACTCCAAGGCTCCAAAATGGAGCAACTAAAACTGTTTACATCTCACCTCAATCCCACCCCCAAACATATACCCACTTCTTGATGATGAACAGAGAATGCTTCCTACCCACCTTGGTTCCATTTCCAAGGTAAAGAGAGAACACAGTTTTCAGGAACTGTATGAGATAATTAGAACAAACACATAAGCTTGGCACAGGAATTCAGAAATGGCAACGATTAATCTGAAAGAACTTGAGAATTAACAGATTAACAAAAGAGAGTCCTATGACTATGGGTGTCTTTAGACATAACATCAATGGGTGTCTGAATTTGTGTTTTGACCTTGATATGAACACTGTTTTGGCCCTGTGTTCACCACGTGCCGCTGTTTAGACACACAGCCCATCTTGGGGCAAATCGGTGTGTTGCTCACCACCCGATCTCAGCCCGCAAGTTCTGCCACCTCATTCCCTGTGTGTCCCTGCTAACATGCTACACAATATCATTAGACACAACACTGGCCACGTGTTCAGCTTGAACACATAAATTGCCCTTGTGATGCAATGCTGTTCACATTGCGTGTTCAATGGGTGGCCAAATTGGCGTTGGGATTGTTATGGTGCTTACACATAATGGACAAACACGGACTTAAGGGGTTTTGACACCCGATCTTCATTATGTCTAAAGACAGCCTCAGTCTTATTTTATTCCTGCCTAAGTCAAAGGCTCTTCGGAGGCTTTTTCCACATGTTCTTGTTTAGTATTATTTTTAATTTATTTGAAGGACTTCATTTCTTGAAGGACTCAAGGCAGCTTACAAAAAATTAGAAAACCATAAAAATCAACTCTAGGCCTACAAATAAAGTCACCCCTCCAAAGTAGTCCCTCCACCCCATCCTGTCTACCCACCCACTCTCACTGAATGCATCCGATAATGTTGCATTACCTACATAACTATCCTTCTGCACTCACATGTTTTTATATGTGACGACTCACAAACATGCATCTAGCTATTGGGAGCCCCCATGTCAACCACCCTTCAAATTCCTGGAACAATTGTCCCACATTTTCCCTCATGTGTAGTCAGAGTCACGTGTGAGTGCTTGTACTTGCACACTTCTGTCTTCCAATCATCCCAGTGATTGGGGAAACATGGAAAAACAAGAAGGGCAGAACTATGCCCTTTATCACTCTCTCACAGTCTGTATGATTCAGGAAGCCCTGCCTTAGACACCTGCACATGAAGAAATGGGCTGATGGAAAACCCATTCCTTTATGCAAGTGTGAATCCAGGCTTGAGATAATCCTGGTGATGTAATTCCATGCATTCTTACGTGGGAAACATAACATCTGGAACCACACAGTGGGTACAAAAAAAAATGAGACATTAGTCTGCCGCAGTCCAGGTTCAGTCTGTGCGGCCCCCCCTCACAGCATGTTCTTGGAGAATGTGGAGCCTGCCATGTGGGCACACACTGAATAAGGTGGGCTAAAGAGGGCATGTCAGTGAGAACGAGAGCAGAGAGGGGCAGGCGACAGTTGCTCCTCCGATGCTCTAGGATTTCTGCCAGCGACTCTATGGTGCTGATGGACTTGCACTTAATTGACTGGCCACAAACACATGGGCACACATTAGCCCACCTCAGCCCACATGGCAGGCTACACATTCTCCGAGAACATGCCTTGAGTAAGGGCTGCGGGTCCAGCGCATGGTGGCCTCGTGTCCAGTGGAGACAAACACCTAATAAGCAGGCAGGTGGGGGCTATTAGTGGGCTAACAGAACATTTGTTAACACCCAGTATCTCAGGTGTAGTAGATTCTGTCAGATTCCAGGTTGTCCCTTGTAATAGAGTGGCTGGAGACAGTCAGAAGATAACTAGCTAGCTAGCAAAGGAGGAGCTAGCAAGGACACTGTCAGCAAGCTGCAAAGCTGAAGTGCTCACAGCTGGCAAATTAAGGTAGCAGCCAGCTAATGATTAACTCAACCCAGCCAAGGTGTGGCAGAATCAAGAGTTACTTCCTCCAGCCAATCCCGTGAAAAGAAGGCTGACCATAAGAGCACAGCTTAGGCAGTTAGCACTGGGAAGTGACTGGAGTAGGTTCACTAGTAGCAGGTGTCTCAGCTTGAAGAGCCTTGAGGGTTTCTAGGAGGCTGCCATGCAATAGGGCTTGGAATGAGAAAGCCTGTACCCCCCAGTATGGAGGAAGAAAATAGCCCCACCAGTGAAGACAGACAGCAAGGGAACTGCAAGTGGGTTGTATCTCTTCTAAGGCTCAAAAGGAGCTAACTAGAGACTGTGCATTACTACAAACTCAGCCAGGAAGCTCCCAGAGTCCTAAGCCTGGCTTAGACATTTTGTACTGTCAAAAGGCCATGCCAGGAGGTAGGTGCCTCTCCTAAGGAAAGATATATTTATGTTTTTATATTGTTATTTTTGGGGACCCATCTTGTTTGGGAGAAGCCCTGTGCTGGAAGATTTGAGTGGTGGGCTGTAAGGTGTGTGGGGGAGGCCCAGGTCAAATTACATCACCTTAGGACCCTACAGAAGGCCAAATACGCAACTGTGGTGTGGCATAGGAGAGCTAATTCTCAGAATAGCTACTCCTAGACTGGCAAGCACGACCTGTCCACACCCTTGCAGGATGCTTTTCTTTGGTGGTATTTTAGGAAGAGGGCTCCTTATCTCTGATATTCTCCCATTCATTCCTATGCTCTTTCTGTCTAGCCACTCTACCAAATCCCTACCCTCACCCTCAGAAAACTCTATCTTCCTGTGAGGAGGGGAAAGGCCTTTGTTCTCAGGGGATATGATGATAAGTCATTAGGCAGTTGTGTAAACTCCTGTGTGTCTAGGCTAGAGCAGGTGAGCATTTTAACTACCATCCCTAATGCTCCTTCCTGGCAGAGACAAATCATGCATTCCTGGAGGATGTGACTGGGTCTGCTTGAGGTGGATTTGTGGTCTTCAGGTGGATTGAAAACCATTCCTTTGGTCAGATTTCCACAAAAGACATTTACATATCTCTCAATAAATTACAGATCCAGCGTATTGTATTAAATATAATCCATATTTCAACTCGGACATATCCCACATCCATAGTGTGGGCAACATCCTGCTTTTACTTGAATCCTACAGATGTATTGATTGTTATTAGATTGTATGTTTTCCAATGAGATAGGGGGTTGGCACAACTGGAAACTCCCTGTAGATAAGTCAATCCCAAGCCACGCAGCCCACTGGGCTGGTGTGGTTAAGGCGCACCATTTTCTGTGGCCTACACTTCACAAGGGAATGATGTGGCCAGCACTACTATCTTTGTCCCCAACCCAATGGATCAGATACCTATTCCCAACTGAGTGGTATGAGACCACACTGGTTTGAACCCACAAGAACTTAGGCAAGTGCCTTAACTGATTAACCACTACACCTTAGAGATGCAGAGTTCTTTATGCATTTCAGCAAGGAAATGGTAAACTTCATTTTCTTTTTATCTTTTTTCTTGGGCGGTGTGGGGTTCTTTGTTTATTGTGAGGGAAATGATTCATGTAAACAGAACCTGATTTTGTCCTAAGAGTGGTAAATGAAATGGTCTTTAACAATAGAAATGTCAAAGAAGCAGTAGAATTTGAACTTAGCAAAACCAAGCAACATTCCTTTTAACTGTGATGGAGTTAGTTTGTGTGTGTTTAAACAAAACCATTTCTAGAAACCAGATAAACAAGTGTCTCATTGAGAAAGAAGGAAGACGGATGGCATTGTATCTGCCAAAATCCAGGGGAAAATAGGAGCTGTCATCTAAATAAACAACATTGCTGTCTTCAGTCCCTCTGGATTAGCACTCCATCTTTTGCTGAACAAATATCCTGTTAGGTATAGATTGTGGCTTACAAACCAGATGTAACAAGTCCTAGTGGTATAAGAACGGTGCTAGTAATTTCCTGTTAAAACTGATTGTTGTTACTTTTGTCATATTTTTCTTTCTGGGTTTCTTGGTTTACTATTCATTAGCAGGCTAATAAACATCCAAAACTGTAAATGTAACTGAAGGTTCATATACATGAAATACAAGGTTGAAATGATTCGCTCTTGGGCAAATTACCTCCCATGTAATTCAACTCAGACACTCGGGGTGAAAATAGACATGCATGTAACCCCACATTAACATCACTATAATAGGCATTTTTGCACACACCTTAAAGTCTTTCAATCTTCTGGGTTTACAAGTCCACAAGTAAATTTTTGGATGCATTCTTCACACACACACTGCCCTGAGGCAACCTAAAGTAGTTACAGCTGTAGACGTGAGAAGCTGCCATGGAAACCAAGTGACCCCCCCAGCTGCCTGGAGCAAAGCAGTTTACTAGGAGAACTTTTTACACACACAAGTTCTGGGAGACACCCAAATGTTACAGGATCCAGAGATCAAGGACTTATTAAAGCTGTGAGAATATGCAGAAGTTCAAAGAGCCAGATGTTTAAGATCTGGGTGAGTGATTTAGACACAGAAAGTTCAGGATGTAGCAGTAAACAATAAACATGCAGGAGAAATGTGTGTGTAGAAAAACACCCAACATTTCATACGCATGTTGCAGGGTTGTATTAGTGCCTTATGCATCCCTGCAACATGCATAAGAAATGTTAAAGCAGAGTGAAGATGCATGTCTGTTTTCAGTGGCCACATATTATTATTATTATTATTATTTTATTAGTAAACATTTATATAGCGTCAGTCATGTGACCTGGTGCTGTACAGAACATAGAAATCGAACATAGAATTAGAGTTTTGTGGCAATATACAGAGGTATATTGTCACAAGCTTCAGTGGGTGGGGTTCAGGGATTCCTATGATTCTGCTTTCCAGGTGTTCTACCAGTGCATGTTGGGAAAAAATAGTCAGAAAACTAGCCATGAGTTAACATGGAATAACAGTTACACGAAAGAACCTCTTACCACATACCTAGCATCCACAAGACACACTAGCCACCAGTTAAGTTACCAGGCATGATCACACAAACTTTATTACAAACTGTGCCTGTGACCTCTAGGATAGAGAGAATTTACCTGGAGGATGACATTTCTTGTGAACAAGTCCAGACTGAGTACAATTTAGACTGTTGTTTATATAGCACATTTAGTGTTTAAATTTTTTATAATTCTTATCTTGCTCATCCTCACAACAAATCCTTATCTCGCTCATCCTCACAAAGTTGTGAGGTAGGTCATTATAATTCCCATTTTACAGATGAGAAAACGAAAATGAGGGTGAAAACAGATGTGACTCTGGGCTGCTGTGGCCCAGGACTCTGCACATGTGCTTCCCCACTGACCTGCTACTGCCCCATAGCGGATAGGCAGCTGGCCCAGAATGTGTCCCCCAGATGATGTGAACCCTGGTCTATCAGGCAAAGTTCTCAATATTCCCAAGATAATGCCTTTTTGTATTTGATAGGTTGCTATAATTTGGATAGCAATTTCCTCAAAGCATCCTCTTAAGTTCTTAGCTACTTGTTGATTTACTTGTATAAGTATTGGAATAATTTTGATTCTAGATAACTTGTATATGCTTTAATTTTTTTGTTATTTGTCCATTCTTTAGTAATAAGAGATTCAGTAAGTTAGTCAGCACCCAAATGCCCCAATGTACTAGACGTTGTACAGTCATATAGTAAGAGACACCCAGTAATTTCAAGTGTGAATGGGAAAAAACCAAAGACAAAGAAGGTGCCAGGACTTCTCCAAAGACTAGAAACTAAGTTTCCGGGCATCTAGTCCAGTGTCTTAGACATCACGTTTCCTCGGCACATAGTGAGTTAGCGTCTGCAGAGCAGAATTAGATTTTGAACTCACAAAAATGAATGTGTTAAGTTTCATTGTCCCCACCCCAAGGGCCTGGGGTCACGACTGTTGTAGTTGGGAAAGGAGGGTGCTGCTAGTGGTGAAATGCTCTTGCTGCTGACTGGTAACAGCAACTGTCTTATCTTCCCACTAGGGATGTGTGAACGCGGTTTGGATGTTCGGAGTTCGGTCCGAAATTGGCCTGTTCGAACGACCAAATTGAAAGTCCGATCTGAACATTAGAACAGCCGAACAGTTCGGAAAAGTTCAGATGAGTTCGGGGGTAGGGAAAACGTGTCTGGAAGGGGGAGGCAGCTGAGGACCAGACTTCTTGGCACCAGGGGTGGAGACCAGGGGTGGTTTCAGGGCCAAATGATACCAACACCCAAAAAAAATGTCGATTTCTGTATCAGTATTGATAGTGCTATTTTTGGATGTTCGGCCGACTTCGACCGAACCGAACTCCGCCAAACCGAACAACTGAACCTGAACTCGGGTTTTAAACTGAACGACCGAACATCCGAACCGCATTCTGTTTGCACATCCCTACTTCCCACAGCAGCGCCAGCTTCAACCCCAGCTAGCACCATCCGGAACTGCAGTCTGTTCCTGGCCAGCACTGGGAATGAGGCTCCTGAAGATGGGAGGGACCCTAAAAACTCTATCCCCTCTGGACCGCTGTCAGTTTTAATCCAGCTCTGATGGTGTGAATCGTATTCATGGTCATTTTAAATGTGTACACCAATTTTACAGTCTCTTCTAGGGTTTCATTTTGGCCTCAATGTGCCCCCCATGCTAGTTCCTCTGTGATCACACCTACTTCTGTCTTTCAGATAGCCCTCTTTCAAAAAGTTTCACCCCCATAATTTTTCCCCAGTATCTCCAGTTCAAATGGAGGCAGGAGTGTCATCTCTGAGTACCAGTGTAGCCTTCTCGCCTTGGACAAGTCACTGTCTCTCAGCATCAGTTCCTCACCTGTAACATGGGAATAATAATGACCTACCTTGCAGGATGGTTGTGAGAGCAAGCTAGATAAGGATCATAAAGCATTATAAACAAACACTGAAAGCAGTATAATAATATTAATAGTTATTTGGGGCTGTGAATTTATTTCTAAAATGGCACCCATAATGTACCATCTTATGGTCCAGACTGTACTTTCTATCTGCCTGCAGTTGACTGCTGGTCAGCCTTTTGTGAAGGTCTAATATAGATTTTTTTCCAGCACAGTCACAGTAGGGAAGATAAACTTTGAACTGTGTGATGATGTTGGCATTGTCAGACGGTGGAAATGAAGTCTCCAGGGGATACCAATTGACACTTCAACACTTTTGCTGCCAAAGAACTAGCTTGCACAAATAAAAAAAACACAGTTAAAGGGGAGAAAATGTTGTTAAAAGTCCTTGAAAGTTGAAAGCACAGTGAGAAACTAACAATCATTTGTAACTGGAAAGTGACCTTTTTATTTTCTTCTTGCTGTTACATGAAACATGTAAGATGATCTTGGACAACCAACACCCTAAGTACACTTATATTTTACGTTAATTATGAGTAATTCAACTGAAACGGTTCCAGAGTCCAGACCTTGGCTTTGAGAGTAAAGTTTCTAACTTCAGTAACAGCATGATCCTCCAAGTGAATAGCACCACCACCGCTAGCACTTCCTACGAGCATAGCCCCCATTCATTTCAGTGTGGCTAGCTCCAGGGCTCAGTGCTAATGCTAGCATTAGATACCCTGAAGATCAAATTGTAGCAGCAACAATGATTTACCTTAGTTTAGAAGACATTGTTTTTAGACTATTGTTACTGGGAGTGTATATAGCTTAAAGGACTTTATTTCTTTTCATTTTACACCAGTTTTATACCGTTCTTCCTTCATTTATTTCAGAAGAACAAATCTTGATTTACACCACCAGAAAGAGAAATCATGCCAGCGACAGACACAAAATGCTGCTTTTCTTCTACATTTTCATGTTATGTCACATTCTAGGCTATTGTCCTTTTTTAAAAAGTGCATGTGAAAAATAAAAGAGCCATATTCGTGTCACACTAAAAGCTCTGTTTTGATTATTTCCCACCCCCCCACTCTCCTCTCCTTCCTTTCTTCTTTTTCATTCTTTTCTTTTCAATGACATTTCCTATGATGAGCACTCTGAGAGAATAGCTATTGCCTCTCTTGTCAGTTTTGTTTTGTCAGCTCTGAATGCTGGGTCTTGCTTTGCCATTTTCAAGGTCTCTTTCAATCCCAGGAACACAGCTGGCGCTTCAATCAGGAGCTCACACCGTGAAGAAGATGGCAGTCGCTCCCCAACCAACTATGTGGAAGATATATAATATATTTCACAGTACACAGTGGAATACTCTTTTCATTTCATCATTGAGAGAGACTGCATCACTCATGAATCCTCCTATACGAAAATATTAATAATGTCTCATTCTCCTAAGGTATGTGAACATTTTGGGGTTGAACTTCACTGACCTCAGCTTGTCAGGTTGATATGGCTTTATCAAATGACTTTTTTGGCTTTTTTGTGACTCGGTTTTAAAATCTCGTGTGGTCTACCATCTGAGGGTGTTTTTTAATCACTTATCCGAAGAGGTTGTGGGAGAGAGAGCACTGAAAAAGAATGCATGGATATCAACCGGCATGGTACAGCATAATTGAACTTGACAGGCTAAAGGTGGCGGTTTGGGGTTGTTATTTGTTAGTTTGTTTTTTAATGGATTTACCTGTGTTGATACTCATTTTTATTTATTACAGTTAAAGCAGAAATCATCTTAAAATCTATTTTTGTTCCCTCTTTATGCTGCTTGATTACATTTTGTATTTCAGCTAAATCAGTCTAGACAAATTTTCCATTGGCTTCAATAAAAAGTGAAAGATGGAACTTAGTATTATGTTGACATTTGAAGTCAAATAAAATTAAGGAAACAAGAAAAGTCAGTTGTGTTAAAAATAAATAAATAATAATTATATCCTCAAAACCCATTATGACTAAACTATGCCCTCCAAGTAATGAATTTGGGATGAGCCTGTATTTTTGTCTTAAGCGAGAAAATCAAATTAGAAGTGAACAATGTTTTAATATTGTCTGAAATAAATCAAGTGCATTAGGAGTACCATATGGATCTTTTCTAACATGCTAGGTCTTCAAGTTATTTGGTGGGGACATATGTGATTTCTTTTTTCTGTTTAATGATTTTACATTCGTATTCATTTCTCTGTCATCTCTCCAGTGCTTGACGTGACAACCATTGCTAGTTTAGTTAAGATGTCACTGTGGGTTTTCCTTACTACAAAGGAGAAAAGCCACTGGCAGTCATTGATCTAACAGCATGCACCTTGGCCTGAGAGCTGAACGCTGTTAAGAACTGTCCGTAGGTCTTTCTTTTTCATCATCATCATCTCCAAGTCAGAGTTGCCAACCTGTAAACTGGCTCCCTTTATCATGATATCAAATTGGACTTGCTTAACAAGCTGCCTTATTTGCCTTAGGAAAATGTCTTTGTATTTTCTAATTCTCAGTTATATCTGCAATAGCATGTACTACACACATATAGCACATGCGTATTTATATGAAATATTAAAAAAGGAGCCAGCATTCATACTGAAACACAGAATTCATTAAAATGATGGCAAAAGCTAGCCCATCAGATAATTATTTTAAAATATCTTATAGATGGTATGGCCTACTAGGAATATTCTGTCACTTTGTTTTATTAAACATAGCCAGTATTGTAGCTTCCAGTGATTAGCATTGGCACATCCTCGATCAATTCTTTGTTCAGCCAGCCAGAAGCTTCCCTGGGCCATCCTGCCACCTTGTATAAATCAATTAAGGTTTCTGTGCCTCAGTTCTGCGTTTGTAATAGGAAAAAATAGAATTTCCATACCGTATATGGGGTATATGAGGAAAAATAACACATTAAGAATTGTTAAGTCATTTAGACATTTTTCTCAGTTCCTCCCCTTCAAAGTGTTTTTTTATTCCCCAGGAGCCTAGAGGATCCACTACTGGTTCCCTTAATGTATTTTCCCTCCCACTCTACCTTACTCTTCTAAACTGTTTTAAATAGATTTTAAATTGAAGTTAGGTTGTTGTGGTGTATTGTTCTAATTTTGTGAAGCATCACAAGTGCAATTTGGTAGGGGGTGCTATATAAATATTGGGAGGAGGAGGAGTGTTATTAGATATTATGGTATTGGGAACAGTGGCATAACTAAAGAAGAATCCAGGTCCCTCATTAAAGGATACTGCCTAGCTGGATACCTTTCTGTTTGTCCACTCCCTCCTTCCCCCTCCCACCTCCTAAGACACTGGTTTTCTAAGCTAAATAAATCAAAATCAGTACCACCATGTACCGCTATCTGCAAGACTTTAGTTTAGTTAATGTGAATCCCTGCGGGTTTTGCGAGACTGCGCGCATGCACATGCAGCTCCGCATGGGGATCCATGGGGGATTGGATTGGGGCCAGTGAAAATGCCCATAGGAACTGCACTCAGGGGGGAGGGCCATCTCTTCCCCTGGGAGAAGAGAACCAAGAAGATGACAATGGGCTGGTTCAGGCCCTGACGGCACAGTGTTCAGTGACTGGGATGGTATCGATGCCAATTCCCCTCCCCCTGTTTGGGTGGTCAGGAAGTGGTGCCACAGCCCACGGTGGAGCCCTGTAACATTCCATGGGGGGGCGGGGGAGACAGAAGACAGGGGAGCCCCAACACTCTCTCATTACAGGGATGGTGCACTGTGCAGTCAGGTCCAACTCGAAACTATGCACAGGCAAGTACAAACATCATCCAAGTACTGCTGCAAAGAATGGATGCCATGGAGCAGCACATTGTGAGGCTGACTGGCACCATGAATAACACTAGCCAAGCCCCAGGCCAGTAGCTCCCTCCCAACTGCTGGAGATTAGGGATGTGCGAATGTGGTTCGGAAGTTCGGACCAAACTTGAATAGTTCGGTCGACCAAACCAAACTTTCGAACCATACTCGAATTCTTCTGAACTGTTCGGTCAAATCTGAACCAGTTCGTAAGGCCAAAACCCCCGGTTTTGAATGTATGAACTTGGTTCGGAAGTTCGGAATTCGACCGAACTCAAATAGTTCGGTCGACTGAACCGAACTTTCGAACCAAACTCGATTTTCAAACTGAACCGAACCAAATTTCTGAACTCGGTTCTGTTCGCACACCCCTACTGGAGATACAATGCCCAGATGAGACAGACACACTGCTGTGGGGGTACAGCAGGGGCCATGGACATGAAACATACAGTTCTTCAGCCAGTCCCATGAGGTGCTCGGTAGCTGGGTCAGCAAGAGGCTCAACAGAAGGACTAGCAGGAGATTCAGTGCTTAGGCAACCTGGGGGCTCACAGCCGCCAAGAGACCCAGCAGCCATTACAACAATGGGTGCAGTAGCCACAAGGGGTTCAGCAACCAGTACAGCAAGTGGTGCAATTGCTAGTGCAGCAGAACCCCTACTGGTTGATATGGCTTGAAAATGTGTGGCTTCCACAAGAGACTGTAAGTGGACCTTCTCTACAGACCAGTAATGGGCCAGCAACAGGGGTGGATGTGGGGATAGGTGTACCCCTGAAGTCAGATAGGGTGGTTCAGGGAGCATCGGGAGGTGTGGTAGGTAGTGGGAAACCTGGTCAACTCCGTTCTACTGATACCCATTATGATATGCAGATATTGGGTATGATATGCAGGGAATATGCAGGGGAATATGTGAACGCGGTTCGGAGTTCGGACCGAACTTCAATAGTTCTGTTGACTGAACCAAACTTTCGAACCGAACTTGAATTCGACCAAACTGTTCGGTCAAATCCAAACCAGTTCGGAAGGCCAGAAATCCCGGTTTTGAATGTACGAACTCAGTTCGGAAGTTCGGAATTCGACCAAACTCGAATAGTTGGGTCGACCGAACCGAACGCGATTTTTGAACCGAACCGATTTCAGAACTCGGTTCTGTTCGCACATCCCTATTGGGTATGTCATGCAGGGGGATATGTGGAGGTATCCACCCCCATTGGGGTGCATCTCCTGCAGTCCACAAAGGAAAATATTTGGCAGGGCAAGTATATCGACATATTCGCTCTGCTCTTTGACAATCCCGTCTGTGACCTGAACATGAAGGCAGATTCTAGGGAGTTTTGAGAAGGTCAAATGGATGAAGGCTGACAGTAACTGGACCAACTGGGAATCAACTTTCATAGTGTATGCAGGAGAAGTGATGCAAGCCTATCCCTCAAGGGCTATGGCACTTCAGAAATATTTTGACTAGTGTGCAGGGCCAATCTATCTGGGGACTTCAGTACAACAAAGTCTTCCGCCAGGGTGCAACAATTACACCAGGAATTCAGTGGGAAGTGCATGCACATGACCTATGGCTGGAGTGTATGCAGGACAAGGACAAGGAAATGCCTAGGTCAGACAGCAGGCATGTCATAGCAAAAGGAGAAGGTCTGGATAGGTCGCACCCAGAGCAAGGAAAGAGAACCACCGCTCCCCTCCTTGGTACGTTGGGATTTCAATGAGGGGGCTTATTGCTAGCTGGAATTCTTGTCTCATCTGTATGCCAAGACAATGGGAGTCTCAGCCCATCATCACTGTATAAGAGTATCCCAGGATATGAGGGGGGCTTGGTGGTATGGACCACCTTTCCCAAGGAGCATAACGGCGGGCTGAAAGGTGGCTGCTGGAGTGGTTGGTAACAGGGACCAATCAGGACTTAACATTCAGAAAACTATTTCCCATAGTGGCTGTACTTCATGTATGGACCAAGTAATTTAAGGACAATAGAATAGTGTTTGGATGTGATAACATGGCAGTCGCCCATACTGTTAAGTCTCTGTGTCCACCAAGTCGCCTAAGGTTATGAGATTGGTGTGGGTATTTATCTGGGCTGTTGGAGACATAACATTTTTTTTTTTTTGGCAAAGCACATTCCAGGCAGCCGTAATGGAATAGCTGACACCCTTTCTAGGTTTCAGATGCAGCATTGACTTTTATAGGCATTTTATTTTCAGTAGGAACTGCAGACTAAGTTCAATAATGTTTTCTCCCTGGCTCAATATAAAAAATACTTAGCGATACATGATGGTTAGAAAAAGTCTACCTTGTGACTCAACAAGCCATGTTGTCAGGTATTTCCTAGTTTATTTTTCACAACCACTTCCAAAAAAATGTTTCTCAAAAAATATAGCTTCCCAAGAATTTAATTAGGTCACCTACAGGGGTTATCTTTGGCGCTCCAAAATTAGTTTTGTTGCAGACACTTCGGAGGGCAATTAGGAACCATCTTATTAGCACCGAAGGTTAAAACTCCGGCATCGTCTTGTCTCGGGACATAATCTTTCATGCTTCACAGCTCTAGTTTTTTTAAAAAAAATAAAAAATACAGAGATGGAAGGGAAAAGGGAGGCCTGAAAGAGCTAAATAAATAACCAGTTTAAGGAAGTTTCTTAAGGTGTCCTCTTCAACAACCCTGTTAAATATGATGGAAGAATAAACAAGGCTGGAAGGGATTAGTGGCTATAATTAGATCCAATATATTCCCTTAACTGAATTCCAACCTTGGGGTGGGGTGTCTATGTTGAAGTCAACACATACCATTCTTTTTGTTAGGGTACATTAACGATAAACTACATCTGTAATTGGGTTGGCTCCAAGATCTAATATATACCAACATGACATTCTGTTAGCTCTATTTTTGAACCAGGATATAGCATGTTTTCACATTCTTTCTTTTGATAGCCTTGAAAATCAAAGTTATTTTATTCTCACTGGAAAATACAAAAGAGCTTCTCTCTTTAAAAAGTACATTGTATTTTGAGATGTCTGTAAATATACAAGATATGTCTAGATTGTTAGTTTGCTTTAAAAGGTTTTGCCTTTGAAGGGGTTGTTGTATAAAGAGGTTTTCTTCTAGAAAAGCAACTCGGTTGTATCTTGCTTGCTGGCTGCACACAGCCCTTTCATAAGGGGCCTTCTTCCCCCCATGCATTGTGCAGTAACAAGCAAAATGACCCTCCAGGGTCATGGGATAACACTTACGGGTTGATGCTTGCTTTTTTTTAAGTGGCACCTGCTGTGAGTCTCTCAGTATAAGTACAGAGTGCTCCAGCAAATCACAGATGTTTTACGCACTGGAAAATGTGACAGGAAGAAATCACTAAAGGAAAAGCAAAACTAATGCATGGGATAAAGAGGGGAGAAAAGGAGAAACACCATTATGTAGCCTAGTGTTGTTGTTTGTTTAACATTGACAGTGTGCTTGGTGTTGGTGCTTGCTGCAAAGCATTATATAGCATATAATCAAATTCTGTATGGCCCATACAGTGGTTCCTGAACTGTGGTCCAAGGACTACTGGTGGTCCCTGAGCCCATGGTCCACAGCTGGTCTGTAAAATTGACCACAAACATCAGTCTTCTGTGGCCCTCACATGTCCGTCGCTGTCATCCCTGGCTCCCTCTTCCAGAGATGGCTGCAGTGCCAGA
The DNA here is from genome assembly GCA_003113815.1 of Sphenodon punctatus. Classification (NCBI taxonomy): domain Eukaryota; kingdom Metazoa; phylum Chordata; class Lepidosauria; order Sphenodontia; family Sphenodontidae; genus Sphenodon; species Sphenodon punctatus. The sequence continues at coordinate 2,204,748 of QEPC01000985.1, read as the reverse complement.
GAACTGAAGTCACCAACCTCATGCAACCACAGACAGAATACAATGAGCATACGTTGCAATGAGCAGTGAGCCATGGACAAGCAGGTCCACCATGTTCCACATGGAGCTTTCGTAGCTGATTGTGTTCTGTCAGTCGAAAAGATTGGGGATGACTATCCTAGATATTTTTAGCTACCATGCTGGGACTCTCATGTATCGGTTGGATTATTTTAAACAAAGAAGAATTGTGATGCTGAGAAGTCAGTTTTAAAATAATAGTAGTAAGACCATACCCATCTACTTGGAATTTCTATCTTTTGTAGGTATAACAGGAGTACCATGAACTGCTAGTACTACCTGAAGGATACTCCACACTTTGGGTGGGAGAAATTCATTGAAATTTTCCACAAACATCTGCATATAGTTTCTCCATGAAAGGTTCATTCCCTTGGGATTTGCACAAGTAAAAATGAAATTTCAACCACTGCAATTATAAGGGAAGACACTGATTTTAAATGTGTCATCAAAACTAAATTTAGGTTTTAAAAATAGGTTTGAGGAATCCTATGTTTGCCGGCTCTCCCCCCCAATGAGACACAGAAACAGTATTTTGGTTTTCAAAATGGCCACACTCTTTATTTCCAATCATCATCAAGGCCGGTGGGTATTGCCCAAGCAATCTGGGTCCAGTATGCTAGATTTAACAACTTATTAACACGGGTACTGACAGAGATGTGCCCTCCCTTGCCAGTACCGAACAAGATAACTCCCCCTTTCGACAGCCCTTGGCTCTGGCCGAAAGGGGACCATCCCCAACGGTGGGGTTGAGTAAGGAGGTAAGTACCCGCAAAGCCAGCAGACCGTGCATGTACGTACTGACCCGTCTGGGTACCCTTCCCAGGGTGATAACCGCAGTGCATGCTGCGCCACGCATTGCACTAGGTGTCATCTCCCCATCTCTTAAGGAGATGACTCATCCTAACCTACTCTTACCTATTTATCCTACTGTAGCATACTGGACCCCCGCTGAGTGCGACAATTA
>QEPC01000985.1:2158145-2197511 GCA_003113815.1 Sphenodon punctatus | reverse complement strand
CCCCCCGGTCGTGGAGCTCCCACCTGGCTCATCAGGGGCTAGTTCCCCATCCCGGGCCTCCTGTCTAGTCTGGGGAAGCCCTCCGAGGGGCTGCATGTCTGTCTGGGCTGGGGTTGGTGGGCGGGCCCTCAGCATGGCCTCTCAGGCCGCAAGGCGGGCTACTAGTTCTGCCCTAGTCGGGGCCCCCTCTGGTACCCCCCCAGCCTCCCCCCCCGAGTTGGAACTGGTATTTGTATCTGTCCGGTTCCTCTTCTGGGCCGTCGCACCCTTCTTTTTTGTGCGGCCCATCTCTGTTTGTTGAACTGGGGGGAGTGCAGCAGCAAACACTCCTTGCTGCTGCGTTGCTCCAAGCCCGAAGTCGAATGCTGTCTCCACGCAGCCAGAGTGGCTCCGCCCCTCCTAAAAGGGGCGGACCCGTTCACTCCCTTTCGGCGTGGCCTCTCCTTTTGCGCCGAACCTTTCATTGCCCCGGCAACCTCCGCCCGGGTTACTTCCTTTCAGGCTGCAATTGCAGCTCCTCAGGTCTCCTCCTTCTGCATCCCCTGATGGGGGGGTGCGGCAATTGCGCCGTCGCCGCTATTTGCGGCAAGGGGACTTTTGTTAAATTTTGTTGATGTTTCAAAATGTAGAAAATAATAAACATTTGGCATAGATGCTTTTGAAACTCTGGCCATTTTTAAATGGGCATGACTGGGGAGGCGGGTCTGTGTACGTCATGTGGAGCGCCGGCGCACATTTTGTGAGTGAGGGGGATTTATACTCGCCAGAATGGGTGTGGCTGGGTGTGCGCCTCTACCCACGCACCGCCCACTCCTGCGCCTGCACAGAGCACCCCGGATTTTCCCCTGAAGCTCCATGCGTGAAACACACGTCCACCTACGTCACCTTCAGATGGCTGCTCGCAGGGGTAGGGGAATGGGTGGACCTGTGTGGGCACATCCTGTTAAAAAATGGGCTTTGTTTTCAATGTTTCAATGTTCCCAGGAAGTCAAAATTTCAAAATAAAATGTTCAAGAAGTGGTCATGACAAATTTTGCTAATTTTGTGTTTTAAAATTTAAGTTTCCCATTAAAATCGTTTGCTTTATATTGGCATTAGAAGAAATCTCAGAAGAATAAAAAGTTCTCATGGAAAGAGAAAAACACTTATTATCCATTGGAAAAGGTTTTTCTTAACTGTGGCCATTTTCAAATGGGCACTGGTGCATGGGGGGGATGGATGGGTGGGTGGCGTGGTAGGTGGACAGTGTTCCTACAGACCCTCCCACCCACCTTCACCCATCTCCATGCATGGAGCATCCAGCATTGGCACCTGTTGCTCTGTGCGTGTGTGATGGGTAGAGATGGGTGTTATGCGGGAGCACACATGCATGCTATATCCACTGGCCGTGGAAATCCCACAGATGCCCACCCATCCTCCCTGTACCCACCGCGGCATTCGAACGAACGCCCCTCCACCTGCACATGTGGGCGAAAGGGGGTGTCCATTTGAAAAGGACCTGTGTATGCTATGAATTCAACAGTGCTATGAATTCAAGACCACCAAAGTTAAGAACATAAAAAGTGGCATACTGGGTCAGTCCAATGGTCCATCTAGCCCAACAGCCTGTCTCCGACAGTGGCCAATCATGGTGGCTTGGGAGAAGCACCCAACAGGTCACAATGGGGATCCATTCCCTGTTGTTTTCTCCCAGCTCCCGTCATGTTCCCTGATCCTGTCTGGCTAATAGTTGCTAATGGACCTAGCTTCCAGAAACTTGTTCAAACCTCTTTTAAACTCAGCTATAGTACTGTATATTACCACAACCTCTGGCAGTAGATTCCACAACCCAATTATATGCTGAGTGAAAAAAATATTTTCTTTTATTTGTTTTAAATTTACCAACCATGAGTTTCATGGAGTGTTCCCTAGTTCTAGTACTAGCTGAGAGGGTAACTAACTGCTCCTTTTTTTTTAGTTCCACACCACTCATGATTTTATAGACCTCTATCATATCTCCTCTCAGTCGTCTCTTCTCCAAGCTGAAGAGCCCCAACCTACCAAGCCTCTCCTCATATGGGAGCCCTTCCATGCCCTTGATCATTTTTGTTGCCCTTCTCTGTACCTTTTCTAGTTCAGCCATGTCTTTTTTGAGATGGGGCGACCAGAACTGCACACAATATTCAAGGTGCGGTCTCAGAAGACGGCCTAAGAAGAGTTGTTGAAACTATCCTCTTTGACCCTTTTCTAATGGGCATGGGGGGATGGTTTGGCTGTGCATGGAGGGGGTTCTATGAACCCCCTCCCATCTTCAGGCATGAAGCATCGGGCATTGGCTCCTATTGCTCTGTGCGTGGGTGATGGGTGGAAGTGGGTGAAGCACGCACTCACCCCCACCCATCGTATTCCCACGGGCACCCACCCTCACCCATTGCATTCCCACGGGCACCCACCAATCCCCCCACACCCACCGCAGCATTTGCACAGGAGCCCCCACCCGCACAGGTGTACGAGGGAAGGGAGTATCCATGTGAAAACGACCTAAGAAACATTTTCCCATTAACTTGGAGAGATTATTTTAACTCTGTTTAATTTATAGGAGTGGCACCATATATAATAGAATTATTTTAATTTAGATCTCCTGGTTTATAAGGGAAACTGAATAATCAAGCATGTAATACTAAATATTATTACAAATGGTATCTGTAAAACTTACTTCATGGTCTTTTTACCCATATTTAAATATTTAGGTTTATTTTTTTGAAGGGCACAAGGGGTTATTTCTCATAATTTATGCACTCCTAGACAGGAAATCTTTCAGAGAGTCTTTCAAAAATAATATTTTTTGTTTCTTTTAGTGGGGTGGGTAAAGTGTTCAGCTATGGATTCATTAGCAGTAAAACAGTTCAGATCTAAGCACAGAAAAGTTGAATAAACATTATCTATACTATCTTGTATATTTTGCATGTTATTTAAACATTACAATAATTTTCAGCTTAAGATTGTTTAGATTACTGGTACAATTATTTAGATTTTTGCTTTTATAAATCTTTCTCCACAGTTAGGCATTTATAGGCCCTTTCCCTGCTAGGATAGATTCTCTGGTGTGTACTGACGGCTGAGCTCACCCTGTAAGGGTTCTGCGCGGTCAGGGTTTAGTCCTGAGTGGATTCTTCCTTTTAAAATACTAATTTTTAAAAGTCAAACAAATCACACGTACATATAATGTCCCATTATTTAAAACTGCCTTGAAACCTTGAGCTGCCATTTTTATTTTTATTTTGCTCACTATTACATGTCACCACCATTGTGCAGTTTTTTGTTTTTTATATACTGTTGTTGTTTTCTGTTCATTGTATATTCTATTCCATTGATCATGCAAGTGAGAAATGTTAATGCCCCACCCACCACCCCATCTGCCTCAGAGTCCACCAATTGGCCCTGCTCATCTCCAGACCCCTGCTCTTGTTCCCAGCCTCAGGACTTGCTCTGTTCCATGTTACCAGGTCCTTCTTCTGGTTCTGTCTCTTCTCTAGTCCCTGCCCTCAGTCTTGTCTCCGGTTTTCCCCTCGCTAGTCCCAGCCCTGATCCTGTCCCTGTACCACAGACCTCATGTCTACCCATGACCAGGATGCCCCTCACCCTGCAGCCCTTACACAAAAATACAGAATGCAGAGTCAGCGATGGTGTAAGCTTACAGTGATTCCTCTCTTCTTCTTTTTTCATAGTTCATACATTTACGTTTACCTGCTGCCATCTCTATTTCTTATAATTTTGGAGGTGAAACGTTAATTCCTTGGATTCCAAGGGCAGTATACGATCAGTTGAGAAACTTTGCTCTGGTCTGTTTTAGAACTTCATCAAAGTGCTGTGCCTATCATTTTAGTCTCACTTTCTCTGTTATAATTTTGCCATTCTTATATTTGACAGAATCCACTTTGCTTTTTCATATACTATATAATTCCCTTACTGCTTTGTACATAGGTATTGTCATTGTTATTCTTAGCAGCATTTTCAGTCACATGGCTCCATTTCCTTTTATCCTTTCTAGGACTTCCTTTATTTTTCTATTTGAATCCACATACTTGGTCCTCTTATCCTTATTTGTAAGACCCTTATTTATACAATCATTTAGCATATCTCTTCTGTTCTTCCTTCTTTATCAAATAAACTCCATGTATCCTCGTTAATTCATTCTTTCACTACTTCATACAACCAATGATTTGTGCCACCGTACTTTGAATGTTACTTTTAAAAGTTTCCCATCCTTCCTCATAGGGTCTTTCAATTTTCTCAAATGATTTGAATCTGTTTTGCACTTCCATTGCATATGCATCTTGTATATTTTTGTGTCTCAATCTGTTGATATCTTTGTGTTGATAATCATTTGAACCAGAGACACGGCATCAACCAGCAGAACTCTTTGCTGCTTTTCATGAAGCAAATCTGATAAAATCTGCTTTCTTGGTATTAGTAGTTATGCTTCTGGCTGCTATCGAGAAATATTCATAATCAGGGAAACAGCAGTAGACTTCTCAATAAGCATGATAAGTGAACCATCAGAACTGAAGTTCGATGATGGCGTCACACTGAACTGATAATTCCCAACAATTCCTTGAAGTTCCAGCTCTGGACGACTCTTGGTGACCACAAGCAACTAGGGGTGTGCATGTTGTTTTTGTTATTACAATAACGATAACAAAAATTGTAGTTTTCATTTTTGTAATTGCAATAACAAAAACAACAACCGAGAATAACGATAACAAAAATGACAACTGAGAATAATAACAATAACAAAAAGGACAATGTTGTTATCGTTATTATTATTAGTGCTGTGGCAGTTGGGTTTGGGAGGGAAAATGTGGAGAGGGGAGGAAGGAGCAGACATCTCGGAGCACTATACAGGGTTGAACTCTTGAACTGTGCCTGTGTTGGGAGGGGAGAGCAGCTCAGCAGTATCTTATGGATGTATTACTGGCCAATGAGCAGCACAAGCAGGCCCCAGCAGTCTCATTCCACTCTGTGATTGCTCAATGTCTGCTGCCTCCCACAACCAATCAGGGAGACTCTGGGGGAGGGCACTACAACACTTTATAATGGGAGGGCCAGGTTTTTTCCCTCCATTTTGTGAGAACTCTGCTTGTCAGGTTGCTTTTACAGAACTGTGGTGCTTGCACACACAAAAAATCCTCCCCAGCCCTCATTATATTACCTTTCCTTCCTTATACCCTACATTTTACCTTCTCCCTTTCCCTGCCCTTCTCCCCCCCTGTACATTATATATAGATAGCTAGTGTGTGTGTGTGTATATTTATATATATAATAGACATATAGATTAGATTAGAATAGTTATATAGATAATTGATTAGATAATAGTTTTCCTTTTCCCTTCCCCTGTCTCCCTTAGATTTAGATAGATATTAGCTGCACACAGGAATCGATACTGATATCAAAAATAAAATCTTTGTTTGAAACGGTAATGATAACAATAACAACATTGTCATTAATAACGATAACAAAACCGACATTTTTGAATAACGGAAGCAAAAACAACATGGGGGCCTGGTACACACTCTTATCAGTCCCCTTTTTGCAAAATTCACATCAGGAATCTTCAGTAAGGGTAACTGCTTCATATGAGGTTTCAGATTTTCATCCATGTCAACAGGCACACCTTGGCTTTCAAGCAGCAATTGATACATCTCCTGTTGGTCATGGTTCATTATTACTGACATCTGCAAGCTATATCTGTTCTATAGTGACGATTTCCAAGTAAAAAAAAATTGCTCGATAATCCCATGTGAAGCACTGTTGTCCTTTTGCAAAGATTCAATGTTCTTTGTTTAAACACTCTTAAGCAGTTCAGGTGCTATTTCATATCTTGAGCAAAAGCATATTTTTCATCATTTAAGTATGCAATTCTAGCACATCATGTTTGACTGAGTATTTGATTTTGAGGACCTTCTTCCCCATGGTTGAAGATCTTACTTCATGTACCTTTTTCTGAGTCATTTGAGGTCTGGCAGAAAATGCACAAATTTGAATCAAACCGTTTTCTTCTTTGAGGTCCCCCGTGAGCTTCACTCTTGCATTCTGTCTCCCATGTTTCTTCTGGGCCACCATCTGAGAGGACGATTTCTTCTGCTTCTGTTGCGTTTTCATAAGATTCCTTAATGGCAGAGAGCTTGGTAGCATTTTTGGTGATAAGGATAGTTTATGGAATTGATAAATCTCCACGCATGGTTGAATATCTGCATTTCTCCCCAGTAAAGACCACTGTTCCATAGGTTTTAATACTTTCCAGCAATGGTTCACTTGCCACTGAAGTTGGATCTCCACGATTCTGATCACAAATTATACAACAATCCATTTGGTTCAGATTTCTTAGGAAAAAAACAGGGAAAAAAGAAACCGCATCACTGAACATATATGCTATTATGAAGTTTCAGAAACATAATAATAAAAAAAAAAGTCACCAAGATGGACAATAAGTAAAGATCTCACAAAGTGAAAAACTAAAGTTGGCCAAATGTATAAAGTATATCAATAAATGAGAGAACTGATCTCTGACTATAAGTTCCATTCAGTAAAAGGAATCATCATTGTTCCATAAAATCTTGTCATTGTTCTTACTGAACATTGTTAGTCTTCCATGTTCTCTATTGTCTTCCAAAACCTGCAATAACTAATCTAATTCTTTTATTGATATCAACTTCTCTGACACTAGACTGGTGGGGCTGTTCTGGGAGCTCTCTTTGCCTTTTTAAAGGATGTTGGCTGATTCCACTCTTTTTGAGGTTTTTATGGTATGCTCCATTTTTACCATTTACAATTATTTATTTAGTTTAAGTAGCTCTGTGGTTTATTATTTTTACCTCCTTGCTTTTAACCTCATGTTTGGTGCAATCAGTTCAATGGTTCATTGGGTGATTTCAGACGTTACAGGCGCCCGATTCACTACAGTGGATTCCCAGCGGTGGCGAACTGGCTAACCACCCCCGTGGGCAAGAGAGGTCCCCAAACAGACGTGACGGGAGCGGGACCACAGCAAGGAATCGGACTGGCAGAGCATGGCCCGGGGGCAGCGCAACAGATGTTATGCCGATCCCAGGCCATGGTCAAAGCACCCGGAAGGTGCTGGGGCGGATCGTCCCGGCTGTTGCTGCTGTTGCTGTCCCTCCACCACCTCCATGTGCAGCATGACCACCACCTCCTCCACCTGTACCTCCTCCACCTCCTCCTCCTCCTGTCTTTCTCTCTTGCCCTCCGCTCTCCTCTCCCTTCCGCCGCTCCATCCCGCCACATCCCCCTGCTGCTGTGTGCCCTTTAAATCTCCCTCCCCGGCCTGTGTTGTTGCTCGTTGCCTGGCAGCGGCGCTGCGTGCTTTACCCCCGGCTAGGAATCATGTTGCTTGATTCCGGCGGGTGGTTGCTGTTCAGTCATTACTTTTTTTTGTTTCCCGGTGGGAATCACTTTGACCACACTTTCGGAGATGGTCCGGGCCGGAGCTCCGGAAGCATGGTTATTTTTTACCCCTGGTGGGGATTGACTGTGGTGAACATGGCGCCTGTGAAACAGATGTTCAGGACGCTTGGCCTTGCCACGGGTTTGATCGTGGTTCACTGTGGTTGACTGTGATTTCATAATGTCTGAAAATACCCATTATTGCTGCACCATAATCACCACTAACCCATCTACCTGAGATTAGCCCACCACAGTATCCAAACATATCTACCTGTCAGGCCAGCCAGAGGGTGAGGCAGTTGGCTTAAGTTCCTTATGGGAAGTTCTGTCACCACTCCTGAGTTTCAACTTCCTGCAGCACAAGGTATCTTGCGGAGCTTTTCTGCACTGGACTTGTGGTGAGGACGTCCACTGAAGTACCTGCCCTGGGAGCCAAGACCTGCTTTCAAGAACAGCAGCAGCAAACAGAAGAGTCCTTTGCTGAGCCATTGCCCAGAAGGCTTCTGCCATTTAAAATGCTCCTTGGGCCAGCAGCAAGGGTGGGGTCCCAGAGGGAGAGCCAGCATGATGACAAGACTACTGCTCGGGGATATCACTACCACCTGAGAGTAGCTCTTGGCCCCTGCAGCAGGTACTTCACAGGCTAGCAGATTTATTTATTTATTTATACAGGGATTTTGATCCCATCCTCTCCTGCCTCTGGCAGCTCAGGGCGGCTTACAATAAAAACAGTAAAAACAAGAAAATACAATAAATATCAGTATAAAATTAATCTAAAAGGTCTTTTAAGTCCAAAACAATCCCACCAACCTCCCTCCCACTTACCCATCTCCCCCACCAAAGACCTGGCAAAAAAGCCAGGTCTTACAATGGTGCCTAAAGGAGGGAATATCCGGGGACAGATTAATCTCTACCAGAAGAGGGTTCCACAGCTATGCCACCACCACCGAGAGCGCCATTTCCAATGTGTTGTGCCCCCCCCTCCCCGCTACACACAGGGAACTTCAAGAAGGGTGCTCCTGGCTGACCGCAGGGGCTGATCCAGAACCCGGGGAGTGAGGCAGTCTCATAGATAAGTGGGGCCCAAGCTGTTTAGGGCTTTATAGGTGATAATCAACACCTTGAATTGGGCCTGGAAGACTATAGGCAGCCAGTGCACTGAGCGAGGCACAGGTGTTATATGCTCACGGTGCCCTTCCCCATAAGGAGACAGGCCACTGCATTCTGCACCAGCTGCAGTCTCCAAACCATTACCAAGGGTAGCCCCATGTACAGTGCATTACAATAGTCCAGTCTCCTTTGGGTTCAAGATTTATCCCCAATCCATGTGTTCACTTCAACTCAAGGTTTCTACTTAAATTTTATTAGCATGGGATAAAAATCTGAACGTTTCTTCTAAATTATCAACCTCAGTGGAACTAACAATTTGATTGTGCCTTTAAAAATAGCTTATGCAGATTATATATGTTCTTTCTGGTTTTATCATTTGAATATCTATTTTAGTTCCTATTTTAGTAATGTCAGTGTGCTGAAGAAATGACAATGACAGGTTTTTCAGAGTTACACAAACCCACAGTCTTCTAACTCCTGTTGCAGTTCTGTCTGAGAAAAGACTGCAGCATCCGGCCTCAAGAGCCAGGTGTTAACTCTTTTGTTTATATATAAGGATACCTGAGATGGTAAAATAAACTTTATTTTACATTTCATGGCATTGAAAAATAGTTCTGTTTATCAGAGCATCTGGTGCTATGATTTAAAAGGAAACTGAATGTGGGTATGGTCAGCATAGAATTTTACATAAATGATCTATTCTTTAATTTCCAAAAGAAAAAAACATCTTTCTTCAATTATTGTCAAAACTTCATGCTTCTGATGTTTAATATCTGTTCTGTAGTGCACCTTCTCTTCTAAAATGTATGCGTATTTATTTTGGCATTTATGGATCTAATTATTTATCATTTATATAGTATTTTACAGTCCTAATCTATAGGGATGGGTGAACAGAACACAGTTTGGATGTTCGGACGTTCGGTCATTTGGTTCAAACCCAAGTTCGGGTTCGATGGTTCAGTTCAGCCAAGTTCAGTTTGGCCGAACTTGGCTGAACATTCAAAAATAGTGCTATTGATAATGAAACCAAAACCAAATTTTTGGCCCTGAAAAGACTTTTTCCCACCCCCGAACTCATCTGAACTCATCTGAACACGACTGAACTTTTCGGTCATTCGAGAGTTCAGTTCGGACGTTCGGTTCGGACGTCCGAACAGATTGAGTTCGATCCAAACTCCAAACTTCCAAACCGCATTCGCCCATCCTTACTAATCTATTTCACCTTCCCAACAACCCTGTGAGGTACGTCATTATTATTCCCATTCTACAGATGGGGAACTGAGGCCGAGAGAGAGGGTGTTTTTAGATGGAGACGGGGCTTCTCACCCCCAGAGCTACTCTACGGCTGCATGCCTGCATCCACTCACTCCTAGCCCCACCAGGGTCTGGATCAGATGGACCCACTGGATTTCCCAGCCTGTGGTCTGCCCACACATTGCCCCCTCCCCCCCCCCGGACACACACACACATCATGGAGTTCTGGGCTAGAGCATCTAGGCCAATGGCTGACTGGAAGCAGAGCAGCCGCATGAGTCTGGGGCAATCTCACCATCTAAAAACATCCATTGTGACTTGCCCAAGGCCAACCAATGAGTTCATAGCTAGGATCTGATGTTAACCCTGGTCTCAGCCCAACACCTTCTCCACTAGGCTGCACTAGCATAATAAGTACTTCCACTTCAGTTTTTTATTTCCTTCAGCAATAGGGGTTCAAATACAGGTGCCCATGAATCCATTGGTGTTGCCACTATGATCTTAAAGGAAACTTAAAAGTCATTGAGATTGGCAAATATTGTGAATTCATTCCTGGGTTAAAAATTTCTCTAAGCCTTCCATTTTGATACATTCTTCTCATCTTAAACAATAGCACATTTTTTTATTACATTGACCAAAGAGTACCTTTGAAAAAAGGGAATCCACAGGAGAGCACCAGTAGGGCATAGGGTCACGCACTTCTGCTTAGTTGTCATGTAACATGACTGCCAATGCATTTTCATTTAGCTCACATTTGGTCTTGCTGTAAAGTGACTTCTTTAATAACTAGTTCTTTAGTTAAATCACATTAACAATATACCCCCTAACAGAATTCTCCAGAGCACTGCCTAAAAAAAATAATAAAAAAATAATAATAATAAATGACAGTTCCTCTATAGAGAGGAAAGAGCATTTGAAATAACGGGTATTTTTGCCAAGTCTGTCAAATGAGTAACACTTCCACTTTCTCAGCTCTGTCTCATTAAAATTGTATTCTAATTCTGTCTCAACTTAGTCTCTTTGCTTCATAAGTCATTGCCTGCTCATTACTTGTAGTGTGGGAGATGAAATTTATTCAAACCTGATAGCAGGGATAAAGAACTGAAAGGCAGGCAGCTGGGAGAAATGAAATTAGCTTATTTTAATGCTTTTTTGAAAGGACTTTTTCCTAGCCATGGGTTACCATAAGTGTCAGTTTGGATTTGTGACACTATCTTTGTTTAGTTTGCTGTTTTTTAATGCACAGTGTTTTAAACATTAAAATAGGGTTTGTTTGTCAAATCTCATCTAAGATTCAATATCTTTGTTGATAATAAGGTAACACATAGTTTCTTCATGTATTCTGTAATTATGCAGTAATTATAACTGTCCAGCACAGATTACATTTTGGGGTATTGCTTCATGCTGGATTGCACAGCAGAGAAGAACATCAATATCTTTGTAGATGTTTTATTCTGTGTACTGTGGGTTTGGGTAAATAGATATAAAATGTAATGTAACTTGCAAGCAATTTAATATGGAATACAGAGGGGAGCTGGGCTTTCTAGCCCAAATATTCTATCTCAAGCTTTGAATGTCAAAAGAATACACGGAGGGATTTCTAATTTTGAATATAAAAGAGTATTAGAAGCAAATTGACTAAAAGCACAGCAATTTTCCATTATAAAATTGAGTTGTTAAGAAATTATATGGTCTAATTACTGAACTTGGTGTTTTTGACTACTTGGATTATGAACAGATATTGTCATTAGCTAGTTAATTAAATTGACTGCAATAACAAGCAGTAATTTAGAAATATGTTCTAAATTAGTTTTTATATGAAAGCAAAGTCTTTGTTGATCTGTGTATGTGATTAGTGTCAAGTGTCATGAATTAGCTCAGGAATCTCCAAGAAGGAAGGCCATCACTATGAGAAATACTCATATGCTTTAAGCAGCTCTTATGAAAGGAAAAAATGAAACATGAAATGTTACTAACTGCCTAGGAACTTAAAAATATACACAGGCATGTTCACGTAAGTAAGAAATGAACATACTGTATCTGTGGGTATATAAAAAAAACAACCTTTTGTTTATCAGACAATCCTATCTGTTTGAAGTATAGAATACTTAATTCCCTGTCTTTTCTCTGCATAAAGCCTCTTACCCTCACCCCCATCCCAAAATCAATGGGAGTGCAAGGAATGAAGGATTTGGGTCCTTAAGGTTCATAAAATGAGATGGCTTACAAAAATGATAAAGCTATAAACCTTTTCCAAACCCCTGTTAATCTGTTCAATTTTCTCAAAGTCTTTGTAGTTTCAATGTATGGAAATATTTTATGAGAATAATAAATTAGATTTATAGTAAGCAATGGACCATATTCGCAAACAGGCTTGATTTTGATGTGGGGATTCCATAGGAAAACACATGTTAGCTGGACTGGGAAAGTTGAATAGCCTCTTGGGAGCTTTTATTGTTGTAGATCTTGCTTGCTTGGTTCTTTTCCTGCTATAATATCCCCCATCACACTCTTGTTTTGCTTGTATTCTTCTCTTTTGGTTGATTGTTAGTTGATTGAGGTTTGGGGGTTATAATGGGGACATAACTATAAAACAGTAGAAAATGTAGGCATTTAGAGTTCCAGATTTAGCCTTGAACTTACTTTTCTAGAATAAGTCAATTTTAAATAATTCAAGTTGACAGTAACCCACCACACTGAATTAGCCTCGACTGGTTTTATAAGCTCTGTTTGAAACCAGTTCAAGGAACATGGTTTGAACTCCAGAGTAGGCAAAGACTTTCATTGCTGAAGGCACATCACTACCTCAGCTGGACATCTGTCTTCCAAAAATTGCCAGCGTCTTCAAGGAAAAAGAGAAAAATCAGATTTTTTTTCAGGGTAGAAAACATACCATCGCCAAATTTGTCTTACTCTCACCCTTAACCTGTATCACTTTCTGATCTTTAATATCACAAGGTGCTACAGAAACAATACTGCAGATACGATGGGGATAAAAGGCGACAGAGCCAATATGAACCTTGACTTGTAAAGTTGATCTTCATCTCTGCAGGCAATAGAGAATAATTTGTAATGTGCCATTCTGTATAGTCCAAAACCAGACACTATAAAGAAGGAGCATATATCCCAAAAGGACACTTAACTTACCTCATTTTCATTAATAAATGAACTACAGTACTAACTAGGGCTGACATTTATCTCAATGGAACTGCTAATTCCCATTTCATATTTATAAACATTTGTCTCATGTCATGTTAAGAGGGTAGCTATTTGTGACATTAAATATATATCTTTGGTGGAAGGTATCTGATTCTTTAGAAATGCCTTTCTAAGTAATTAATGTTACTTTGTTGTTCCCTTGCTACTCTTTATACAAAGCACAGAGTGGTATGGTGGTAACATTTCTTAGGGCTGAAATGAGCAGCTAAATTGCTGCTCAGCTAACAAGATATATCACAATTTTGGGAACTGGGATCTATTTCCAGTCTGTTTCCGGATACCAATGCAATTTCTCGATTCTTGCAATGCCGCAAGATACCATTCTGATTTACTGACTTTCCGCTTACCTTTTACTGCATATTGTTCATTTATACAGACAGGATCTGTGATAGAGGAGGGGAAGGATGATGAGGGCCAGGAGGGACCCTTGACTCACTCTCCCACCCACACACAGACATCCACCCACGAAGGGGAGAAGCAAATCCTCAGGATCTTAGTTGGCCTTCGGAGCCAGAGCCCCCAGCCTAGACCATCACGTGGTGGAGAGTAGCGCAGCACCTGTAATGTCTCACACACATACACGGTTTATTTATTTTATTGTCTTTATATGCCGCCGCCCCCATGCCTACGACATCTCGGGGCAGCTTCCAACACAATATAAAACAATACATTAAAACATTAAAATCTACAATATCATCATTAAAACCCATTTAAAACACCCACACACAAATTTTAAATTAGCCCACCTCCCGTCCCCACCTCTGAAGGCCTGGGAGAACAGCCATATCTTACAGGCCTGACGGAAGGCCAACAGACTTGGGGCCAGCCGTGCTTCCTCTGGGAGGGAGTTCCACAGTCAGGGCCCAGCCACCAAGAATGCCATCTCCATTGTAGCCCCCCATCTTATGCGGGGGACCTCGAGGAGGGTGCCCCCGGTGGACCGGAGGGTCCATCCTGAGTCACGGAGGGTGAGGCAGTTGCACCCAGGGAGCAGGATGGTGTACCAGGGAGTGCCACAGACCCAGCAGAGGGGGTGGAAATCCTGGGAGGGGGTAC
This sequence comes from Sphenodon punctatus, assembly GCA_003113815.1. Classification (NCBI taxonomy): domain Eukaryota; kingdom Metazoa; phylum Chordata; class Lepidosauria; order Sphenodontia; family Sphenodontidae; genus Sphenodon; species Sphenodon punctatus. The sequence goes on along the minus strand of QEPC01000985.1, from coordinate 2,183,429 downwards.
CCGGGGTAGGAGACTCACGCCGGGAGGATACCAGGGACGTGTGCACGACAGGGGAGACAAGAAGGGGTCCAACTACACCACCCACACAGCCAACTCCACGTCCAACCAGTCACTCAAGCACCCACACCCTCTTGCTCCACAATCACCCAAACATGCCTTCTGACAACCTCACAACGAGCTGGAAAAATTACAGGGTCAAAAGGAAAGGAAGGGGGCCAGTCTCACAGGCGGGTAGCGCTGATCACTGGCAAGGATGGACTGGCAATGAGCTCATTTTATCCTCAGTCCTCGTTAAGGCGTGCAGGCGCTTTGAGCACTGCGGAAGAATTGGAGGGAGCGTGGCCGGAGTGCATGGCGGCAGTACGTCTGGGACGTCCCCGGCAGCTGTGGGGGGGCACCACCTCCTCCACATCCTCATCTCGTGCTGTCAGGATTCCCACTTGGAGGTGCACTACCTCCAGCAGGGCCGCTGATCCTGGGGGTGGAGCCTGTCTGCACTGCTGGGGCTTGCTGCGGGACCCAGATCTCTGCTGGGTAGGTGCCCGAGGGGTGTGTGTATCTCCTCGCAGCCTATGTGCCTCGCACCTCAGACACCGGTACCGGGGTCTGACAGGATCAGGGAACATGATGGGAGCTGGGGGAAAACAACAGGGAATGGATCCCCCCATTGTGACCTGCTGGGTGCGTCTCCCAAGCCACTGTGACTGGCCACTGTCGGAGACAGGATGCTGGGCTAAATGGACCATTGGTCTGACCCAGTATGGTACTTCTTATGTTCTTATGCCACTTACCGCATTGTTGAGGGTACTGTTTTACTTCCAGGTTTGTTTTTTCTGCATTTCTGAGCCAATCACTGTGCAAGTAGTCTACCCCTTAACCTCCACTCCAGTGCCTCCAATCAGAATTGTTGTTGTATGTTTGCTTTGATCAATCTGCAACTGGATTTCAGATTAATAAAGGAATCTACATACCAGCCAATGAGTGACAAGGAAGTACAAGGGAAAATAGAGTGCCATCCCGAGTGTAATACTAATGTAATACCACATTTCTTGCAGAGCAGTAAACATCAAAGTGGGAAATAGATCTCGGTAAGCAGAAAGTCAGTAAATCAGGTAATGAAATGTCAGTTGAAACATTATCGAGTACGAAGAGGTTCTCGATTCAACTGAGATGATATCAGGAACTGGAATTTTGATGAGATTTTTTGTTTTGGCAAAATCTTGTTTTGGCCCTAATGTTTATGTAAATACACAAGCAAATCTATCCAGCTTTCAGTCGATTATTCACAAAAGAGTTTGGGGAGGAAATTTCTCGTGGAAAATTCTTTATGCCCTGTTCCCCTCCCAGTATTGTTACTGAGGAGAGCAGTACCTTCCCCTCTGTTTCATGAACAAGGTACTCTGCAATGTGGGATGGACGCCATACTAGCTACCACAAACTGACTCTTTTTAAAGAGAAATAGATACATGCTGCAGTTTGCAGTCAGAAAAGTCTCTCTCTCTCACACACACACTCACACACACACAGAGAGAGTTTTCAGTGTCCCCTCATATACCTCTCCTCCCATGAAACTCCCTCCCCAAGCTGCAGGCTCTCTGAAGTCTGTTATATACACCAACCCATAGTGGAAACCCAAACTTGGCTTCTACACAGCTGGAAGGAGACTAGTGAATCACAACGTTGGGTGGTCTTAGTTTTCGGTTGGTGTTTCTGAGGTATAGGAGAGGCAGAAAGGCCAGAATATATTGTCCATCAAGGCTATCATAATTGTAATCCTAGGTTCTGGCATGGCCTGTTGTGCATATAAATTATGACCATTCTCAGAGTCTTGACAGTGTCTTCTGGAAGCAATTACATTTTCCCCCTTATCATTAGTTTGGTAACCATCTTCAGGGACTTTGGAGACCTTTTTGGATCTCTAAAAATGTACAGAACAAACCCAGAGACTTTCTCTATTTGAAGCAGTAATAAAGAAACATTTAAACATTCCAATGACTTATGCTTTTGCTATTTGGCCTCCAACTAGTCTTTTGGCCTTTTCTCGGGCATCTGGATTGTATTTTATAAGACTGCTTGTATATCTTTATCTTCTTATGGTGCCATTAACTATAGTCATGTGGTTTTCTTACCTGTGTTAGATTCCACAGCAGATTGGGAAGTAGTTCCCAAGCACAGGAAGTAGTAAGGATAAGCATTTTACTTCTCAGCATGGCAGCTGGCATTCTTGGTCTCAGATACACTCTTAGAATTTTCCCTACCAACTGCCACAATATTTCAAGGGTGGGACCATGACAGCTGGCATAAAGAATCCTAAATTAACAGGAAAACCTTCCAGACAGTGAGACAGATAATCTCCCAAGAGAGGAAATGGAGGCCCCATCATTTGGAATATTTAACAGTAGAATGGACAAACCACAAGTAAATGTACTGCAGGGAATATTCTTTCAGGGGACAGTCTGATCTAATAGTTCTTTCCAATCCCTAAAGTCTGATGATTCTAAAAAAAATCATTGGCTGTTCCTCTCTTCCATTTATCTTCATTTGCTTGCCTTAGTTCTGCTGTATTCTCTCCAATTTAGCTACATTTGTTCAGAGGCATGTATCTCAGGAGCATACTTTCTACTTGATGTCATCACCTCCTCTACGGCCATAAACATTTGATAGAAATTATTTTGAGAGGAACATCTCAGATCCCAAGTGCCCAAATTTAAATATTACTGGAGAAGGGCAGGAGTAATAGCAGAAGCAGAAAAAGTTAACAAAAGTAACTAGAATTAAGACTGACTTAATGTTATTAAAGGCTAGTGACCTTTAATAACTTCAACCCATGTCAGGTGGAAAAAAAGAACATCCCCTTTCCCATCTCTAATCTATGTCTCAACCTTTTGTCACATTCACAAAACACCTTTGTAGCTTGCCACTTGATAGAGTCGGATCCTGGCATGCAAACTCTTTGCATTGAGTGGCAGATCATCAAGAAGAATAGGAAGCAGTAAGGATTTCACATAACACATCAGATTGTGGGTTTGTGCCACTAATCACTAAAATAGTGCTGTATAAATGAGTTCCTAATACTGAGTTTCCCATATTATAGGTCATGACAATCCCAAGGGGTGATTATACCATCTGTAGAAGGAATGGAATCATTGATAATAAATGCCAAATTAAACTATCTGGAAATTGGAGTTTGGAAGTGGGGAGTCTCTAAAAGAAGCCTTGGCATATTTCTTGGATATGGTAACATATAAACAAATTCTTCATCACTACATTGTCATGATTATATAGTCCACTTGGAATGTTGCTTGATGACAACACAGAATGGCACTAAGATTCACGTTCAAAACCTGGTATTCACGTTCAAAACACTCCACAACCAGGCTCCCCCTTACCTCTCCCTACGCACTCCTGCATGCGCTCTCCACTCTTCCTCTGTCCCCTTCCTCACTCTCCCTTGTTTCTCCTGTTCACCTAACTGCCTTCGACCCTTCTCCCTCGCTGGCCCCCATGCCTGGAACTCCCTCCCTACCCACATCCACCTTGCCCCCTCCCTCTGCTCCTTCAAATCCCTCCTCAAGACCCACTTTTTCCTCGCCACCTTTCCCAATACCTGCTAGTCGTTCCCCATATACTTACTGTCTGCCGTCCTCTGCAGACTGCTGCAGCCAACCTGATTGTAACCAAGCCAAGCACACGCACCTGAGACTTCGCATCCGCCTAAATGTTTGTCTTCTCCCCTGTCTCTCCCACTGTCCCCTCTCCCTGTCTCCCCCTCCTTGTCTTTTAGATTGTAAGCCACAGGCAGGGACTGCGTCTATTTCTATGTTCTGTACAGCACCAGGCACATGGCTGGCGCTATATAAATGTTTATAATAATAATAATAATAATAATAATTAATAATAGGATGATGAGCAAGAGAAATATGAGGAAATAAAGTTGTCACAGATATCTGTCAGACTGCTTTTAGACAAGGTGCTCAAAAGGCACCTTGCAAAGATACGTAGAGAAGGAAACCTGCGCAGGGCAGGGGTTAGGCTACCAGAAGTGAATAGGACTTGCCTTCACTTAAATTCTCATTTAAGTGAATAGGACTTGCCCTAGTGCTAATCAGTGGTACTGGCACTAACAACTGGAAGATAATGCTGGCCACATCAGTGATCACCAGTATTTTGGAAGTCTTCAGTAACCATCTTGTAATGACTTAGACCTTAGCCTCTGTGTTTGTCTGAGACCACTTTTAGATGAGGCACTCAAAAAGCGCCTTGCAAAGATACGTAGAGAGAGAAACCAGCTCGCGGGGTGGGAGATGGGTTTAGACGGTCATTCCTCAGCACTACTGGAAGTGACGTTGCTCCCATTCTGAAGCAGCAGCTGCCGAGACCAAGCATAGGTTTGAAGATGTGGCATTGTAAAACCTAGGGTTTTTACAACACTGCCTCTGTTCTTACCGGTGGTGGGGATTTGTGTCTGCCTGCCCTGAGCAGTATATTTGGCAGAGGAGGGGTGGGGGGCTCTTCCCACCCCACCCCTGTTTGAGATGCACGGCCACGTGTAGGAGGGAGAAGCTTCTCTGGGGGTGCAAGACTTACTGGATTTCCAGGGACTTCTTGCAAATTGCTGGGCCGTGACATTGCTGGGCCAGGGGGTGGCTGGCTATAGGAAGGAACCATAGATATTTTAAGGGCTTCAAAGACTCCATGCCTCTATCCTCCCTTATCTCCTTGCCGCTCCGCAGGCAGGCGGTGCCGGCATTTGTATCCGCTGGGGTTAACAAGCCATGTGGATGGGTTCCCTGGGCACCTCTGGTTTTAAAGGGGCCTCTGCACATTTGAGACACCATTTGGATTTAAAGGGGCCTCTGTTCATTGAGACCGCACCTGGGCTTTTTCATCAGCTGCTGGCAGGGGAGATTTTAAAAGGGAAGAAATTAGGGTTAAATTAATGGTTTAAGGTGGATGAAATTAAATGAATAAAATTAAACAAATTAATTAGGTGCATTAGTTAATTAATTACATTAAATTAATTAATTGAATCAAATGAATTAAATTAAATAATTTGCTTTATGTAGAGTGCAGGTTCAATGGCTGGCAGGAGTTTCAATCGTGGCAGCAAGGGTACTCAGGCTGGGCAGGCCACAACAGCACTGACGATAAATGCCAGTAGAGTGCGGACCAGGTCGGTGACTGTGGCCAACCCAAACCTGGTGGAGGGATGGAAGGGCCCAGACAGGGATCCCAGGTTCACCATGCAAGATGAAATCCTGGCCACTGCCTTAGAGACCATGCAGGCCCACCCACAGTCTAGTGAAGTTGCTGGGGCTCCACCTCCGTGTAAGCGCCCATGTGCAAGGCCAGAGTGACATGGATCCAGAAAGGTCCTTGGGAACGCAGATGCCAAGACAGGAATGGCTGAATGGGACGATGGAGACACTACAGGAGGGAATCAAGCAGCAACACAGAGAGTGCCAGAAACAAGTGGACAACAGCTGGTGCCACCGGAACAAGATGAGAGGTCCATGGGCTCCACAGTTACGTGTACTGTCGGCTCCATGGACCCGGGGGAGGGGGGAGCATGTTTCTGGCCCTAACACTGCCGTGGGGTCCAGTCCAATTCTCTGGTCAGTGGTCAGGCCACCCAATGGTACTGGGAGCAGTCGGCTACACTGGTTCTTGATTCCAATGCTGCTATTCCACTACAGCTGTTTAGGACACAGATGTAGTGCGCAGGGAGACACAAGCTAGCTATGGGCGGCCTGGTTTGACCCCAGGTATATATGCATATGCCATTCCCATCTCCTTGCCAGGGAATCACTTGTCTCAGGCAACCAGGGATCAGGTATAGAAGGGTGAGTGTATTGATATTTTCATGTTATTGCACGGGATGGAACCGGGTGATAAGAACACCGAGGCCGACAAGGGAGCCAGAGTAAGTGCAAGAGGCCATAGGTCCCCAAGACCTGAGAGAACTGGTCTGTTTATTTTTATATATACATGAGGGTGGTGGCCTATAGATTCCCAGCCAAGGCATGGCAGCTAATACAATATGCTACTATGATACAAAAGGCATACATGAACTTTCAGGGTACGGCTTGGCTGGAATACGATGAAATGTTCTGGAGAAAAGCTTTGCCCAACCCCCACACATGTTGAGATATCACTGACTACAATTTGCACTCACAAATCATGGCACCACGTCGTCTGGCTGCAGGTATCTGAACCGGAAGTGGAGTAGCTCTCCAAGGGGTGCCAAAACAAATCCTTGACAAGCCAGTATGCTGGGCATTTAATGGGAAGGGGTGTTTTTGTCCCTGATGCAAATATGCTTATGCTTGTGGGAACTATGGGGGAGCCCACCCAGAATGAAAAGATGTCCAAGTGTGAAGTCTGCAATAAATACAGAGATGGAATGAATGAGAACTAGTGACAATTTGTTTAGTGTAAGATTCCAGGTTAGTTAGCAACAGACAACTGTGGACAAATTGAAGAGTTTCAGCATCTCTCTTCAGTATGCTAATTCAAATCACACCATGCCAAGCCTCAACTGACATTTTGTTTCTCAATTTATTGACTCTCCGCTTACCAAGATCCCATTTACCATTCACCACGTTGCCATCCATTTCAAATCCCGAGAGGTAATGCTGATGCAATACCACCTTTCCTGCACTCCATTTTCCCTATACACATCACTGTTCGCAGAAAAACTGGCTTCGCAGAAAAACTATTATGAAGAGCAAAGAACTTGATTTTTAAAAAATCCTGGTGAATTCAAGGGAGTCCTCTTTTGCTTTGCAAAATTATTACAGCGTGTCTCTCAATACTTTACTAGGATGTCATTCCCTAGCAAAGAGACTTAGAGGCAGAAGGGTGAAAATCTTAATGTTAACACCTAGAAAGCTCTTTGAGTGAAGATTATTTCTCTCCTCTCCATGCACATGTACAGGGAGGGCTCAAGAGGCAGCACAGAGTATGGTGTGGCTGAGCAATCCAGGCAGGTGGAAGCTTGGTGCACAGGTGCCAATTCAAATAAAGTGGACCATTGCCCAATCCGTGGTTTGGGGCTGGGAAGGGGATGTGGAACACACTCCCCATTCAGCCCACTTAAAAGGAAAAAGCAGGAGGCAGGCGAGATAGATGCATGCAAGCTGGGAGTCTGAAGACAGCAGGTGCCAGCTGCTTGGGACAAGAGCGGATGATGTTCCAGGAGGCCCTGGGCAGCAGACCAAGTGTGGCACACAGATGGACCTTAGACAAGAGACCCCAGGAGGAGCAGAGAAGCCAGGGCTTGGGTGCATAGGTCATACAAGGAGTTTCCACACACACATCCAGTGTCACATTAGGGCTTACCCCTTCCACTCTCCTGGGGCTGATGCCACCCCACCCCCTTGTCACATACCTTTAGAGGGAGGATTGGGGGTGCAGGAGAATGTAAGAACATAAGTGTCATACTGAGTTAGACCAATGGTCCATCAAGCCCAGCATCCTGTCCTCCGACAGTGTCCAATCTTGATTGCATGGGAGAAAACCAACAGTCACAATGGGCAATCCATTCCCCATTGTTCACTCCCAGCTCCCGACAGTAAGAGGTTCATCCCATAAGCTATTTATTTATTTATTTATTTATTTTTATTTATTTATTTATTAAAAGCATTTAGTATCCTGCCCCTCCTACCGCAGGCAGCTTGGGGAGGGTCACAACAATATAAGTTAACAATTAAAATAATAAAACTATAAAACATACCATTACACCCCCAACCGTCTCCTCCCCCACCCCCTACCATCTCCCCCGCCAAACACCTAGCGGAACAGCCAGGTCTTACAACTTTTATGAAAGGAGAGACGGTCCGGGACCAGATGCACCCCCACCAGCAGGGAGTTCCACAGCCTCAGCGCAGCCACCAAGAATGCCCTCCCCTGTATGGTCCCCCCAGAAGATTCGGGGGACCACAAGAAAGGCATCCCCTGATGACAACAGGGGCCGGTCCAATACCCAGTGCATGAGATGGTCTTGCAGATAGGCAGGGCCCAGACTGTTTAGGGCTTTATAGGTTAAAACCAACACCTTGAATCGGGCTCAGAAGACTATCGTCAGCCAGTGCAGAGAACGGAGCACTGATGTAATGTGCTCCCGGCAGCCCAGTCCCACCAAGAGATGGGCTGCCACATTCCGCACCAGCTGCAGCTTCCAGGCCGTCACTATGGGTAGCCCCACATAGAGTGCATTGCCGTAGTCTAGTCTAGAGGTGATGAAAGCATGAATGATGGTGGTCAGGTCGGAGTCCAAAACGTATGGCCTAAGCCAATGTACCAGATGTAATTGGCGAAAGACACCCCTCGCCACAGCCTACCCTCTTCTTCCACAGAGAGGCAACCCCCCTTCCTCAAGGACTGCACCCCTCCCGCTCACCAAGGGGGTCAGTCCTTGGGAAAGGGGGGGGTTAATACCCATTAATGGGCCTACTCTCTAAGAACTTATCCAGTCCTTTTTTAAACCCAGCTATACTACTGGCCCTGACAACATCCTCTGGCAACAAATTCCATAGGTTAATTATGCATTGAGTGAAAAAGTACTTCCTTTTCATTTGTTTTAAATCTGCCAGCAGCTAGTTTCATGAAGTGTTCCCATGTTATGTTATGTTATGTTATGTTATTTATTTATTTATTTATTATTAGTTCTAGTACTATTTGAGAGGGTAAATAACCGTTCCCTATTTACTCATTCCACACCACTCAAGATTTTATAAACCTCTATCTTGTCCCCTCTCAGTCTTCTCTTCTCTAAGCTGAAGAGACCCAGCTTGTCAAGCCTCTCTTTGTATTGAAGCCGTTCCATACCCTTTATCATTCTTGTTGCCTTTCTCTGTACCTTTTCTAGTTCAGCTATGTCTTTTTTGCAATGGCAGGACCAGAACTGCATACAATATTCCACATGCGGCCACACCATCGATTTCTATAGAGGTATTAGGACAGCCTCAGTTTTATTCTCTATTCCTTTGTGAATAACTCCTAATGTTTTGTTTGCTTTTTTGAGTGCTGCTGCACACTGGGATGAGGATTTCAGTGTATTGGCCACAATCACTCCCAGATCCTGTTCCTGAGTGGTAACTCCTAGCTTAGTACCCAACATTGTGTACTCATAGTTTGGATTATTTTTCCCTATGTGCATCACTTTTCACTTATCCAAGAACATGGCCTTGGAGCATTTGGACCCCCACATCCTAAACACATAGCTAAGTGGGTGATACTGTGGATATGAGCAGTCTCCCCCTCTCCCCCCCTCCACTAACTTCAAGGAAGGGAGAAAAAGGGAAGGATAAGGGAAGCCCATAGTTGGGCAATGGCATGGGGGCATGCTGTACAAAATGGGGATGGTAGGGGAGAATGCAGGGATGTGGACAGAGGGTTCCAGAGGCTGCATGTTGGGCAGCTGCAACCACCACCCCCTCCCATGAGCCAGGGCACCAGGGAGCACCAAGCTGATCTCAACCAAGCTGATCTCAAGAGGGGTGTAGCCTAGGACTGAGAGGATTCTCCAGGCCTTACAGGCAAGGATGGAAAGTATGGATGCCAGGCTGACCTAGCTGCCCAATGCAGCCCACATAATCCGTACCAACATCCTCCCACGGAAAGGTCAAACAGCTGGTCCTCCCAGGACACCAGAAGGGGCTCCCATTGAGGAAGCATGGTGGGGGGCAGGAGGCATGCACCCCCAACATCTCATTTCAGTGACGGGGCTCCAGACACCCAAAGGAGCCAGGTTACACCTACGGATGGTACAATAGAGATGTTGCAGGCACTGGTCACCCAGATGGAGTTGATGGAGCAGTACATCACGGAGCCAAGCACATACCCCCAGGAGCCAAGCATTAACAGTGGCACAGGTAGTGTAGGAATGGACATGGAATCCATGTTTGGGGAGCTGAGCATTCAAATTAGCACTCCACAGTGCAGCCCAGCATGACACTACTAAAATTGTATGTGTTTTAAAATGCTGTTAGCCACCACGACATGCTTGTGCAGAAGGGGGAGGCATATAAATGTAAGGAAATAAATAAATAAATACATTAAATTAAATACTAGGTTGATGTGGCTGGGAGAGGTGTGGTGCTCACAGCAGCCCCTTGGGGCTAGCGGCGGTCAGAGATCAAATGGGGCAGGGCTAACAGAGTAGCCCAAAGCAGGGTTAACCCACACAGTGCACAGGACCCAATTATGGTGAGCTCACTAATGCAGGGGTGGGGTGTTACACCTAAGTCTCCACACCCATAGGGGTTCACCTGCTCCAAGCACCTAGGGGGAAAAAATGGTGTGGTGAATATATTGATATTTCCCCCCTCTTATTTAGTGACCTATCAGCATCAGGGAAGGAGTTGTTCCCACTGCAGGGAGGCTACACCTAGGCTTCCGAAGCCATAGGGGTTCACCTGCTCCAAGCAACTAGGGGAAAATTTGGCATGGTGAATATATTGATATTCTTGTCCTCTTATTTAGTGACCCTATTCTCAGTCCTTGTGACAAGAACAAGTCTAGGGATAATGCACAGGTGAAAAAAGTTTTGCCACCCCTGTCTACAGTGCATGGGTGCCCACCTAATATTGAATTTCTTCAAGAGAAAGGGGATTCCTACCCAAAAGTAAGGCCTCAGGGTAACACAGGTTCGAGGAAAGGGCACCTGTCAACCTGGGCAGGCCTCTGCAGCTGTGGAAAAGAGCTCTGACACTGGTTTTGTTTGAGCTGTTGAGGTGTTACAAGGGTTTTTACAGGATTATCCTGCCAAGGAGGTGGCAAGTTATGTAATTTCAGGTTTCAAGTTCAGTTTCAGGATTCTATTCTTAGGGGTAAGGAAGCATAGATCCATGTCCAACCTCTCATCAGTTCACGACCTCAAGCAGGTGGTGCAGCAGAATGTTCAAAAAGAAATTGAAGGGGTCAATTAGCAGGCCCATTTGACACAATACTGATGCCATCCTTTAGACTCTCCCCAGTGGGCGTGTTCTCAAAAAAGGTGGTTTGAGAGTACAGACTCATACATCACATTTCCTACCCGAGGAGTGACTCAGTGAATGACTCTACCCCCACCCCCTTATTGAATGGATAGTCTGTACCCACGCAGGATCGTGTCATGTGACACATTATTTAGGTGACTTCATGTTTGTGGCAGGGGTGAGGACAGATGACTGCAACAACTTTTTGTAGAGATCATGACTAAATTGGAGGTGCCATTAGCTGAGAAAAAAATGAGGGTCTGGTAACAACACTTGCTTTCCTAGACACTGAACTTGACTCAGAGGGTTGTTTCATGGCTGCCAGGAGCAAATTGGCTGCCCTCCTAGTGGATGTTAGAATGAGGGCAACCAAAAAAGGTCACATTATAGGACTTACAATCCCTGCTTGGGAGCCTTAATTTTTCTTGCACGGTGGTTGCACCAGGCAGGGCCTTTATGTGATGCCTTTACGCTAAGACTGTGTGGATTGTGGCACCACATCACCATATTAGAGTAATGCAGGAGATTACAGATGATTTGGAGATTTGGCCCCTATTTCTGAAGGAGCACAATGGTGTGAGTCTCTGGAGAGAATGCCTCCAGGTACACTCAGTTGCTGCTCGTGGGATTCAGATGAGTATCTTTTTCAGTGGACGTTGGTGTGCAGAGAAGTGGCCAAAGGCCGGGGCAATAGGAGTCTCACCAGAAACGTGACTTTCCTTGAATTCTTCCCCATCATGCTAGCAGTCCACTTATTGACAAATCAGTTTATGAATCACAGGATCTGGTTTTGTTGTGATAACATGGCAGTGATGCATGTCATTGAGTCGCTTTCCTCAAAATCGAATAGGCTCATGTGGCTGGTGAGGATATTAGTGTTGTTATGTCTGAAACATAACATACTTTTCACAGCAAAACATATACCAGGCATGAACAATGACACATAAGACACCCTTTCTAGATTGCAGCTAGAAAACGTCGGGGAGCTTGCACCAGGGGAAAGAAGAACAGTGGATTTCATTCCTGCCAAGCTGTGGAACTTTAGGTCTTAGAGTATTTCAGTACTTTTCCAGAGTTCTTTTGCACCCACCACCAGGGATGCCTACAAACAGGCATGGAATTTCAGGCCTTTAGGTTGGCATAAGGGATGTGGGGAACCAATTCCCAATCTCCCTTCTTCAGATAAACAGATACAGGTTACACTTATGAGACCACAGAGTGGTGCCTGGCACAATTTGGGCAAAATGGGCAGCCAGACATTTCCTTTTTCTATAGGCTGTCAGGTCACCCCAAGTGAGCTCTGAAGTCCACTCTTAAAGGGACTGCTTGAGAAAGAGCACAGGAAGGAGCATAGCCTTAGCAATAGTAGAGGCAATATTACCCCATGGCTCTTAGCTGGTATGGTGTCCAATTTAAGCCGGATTTGTACAGGGTCTAGCGAGGAGCTTCTGTTTGCCACAGCCTTCACAGCATCATTCTTTGGTGCATTTAGGTCAAGTGAACTTGTTGCAGGATTGTGCTTCGTTGGGTCAGGGAGAGCTCTACAGGTAACTGACCTAGAAATAGCATAGGCAGCCATGATTTTAAGTGTAAGATGGTCCACGGTGGGTCATCAGGGTAGGGGAGCGTGGGTCACCCTACACAAATCAAGGAACTGTATCATATGCCTGGTTCAGGCCCTGAGGCCACACATGGCCTCATGCCCATCAGGGGAGGGATACTTGTTTGTACACAGCAGTGACCTCCCTTTAACCAGGCTACCAGTCTGGTAGCTGAGCGAGGTAGGGTAGGCAGTATAAATGTTTGGGTATCATTCATTTAGGAACGAGCACCCTTCTTAGCTGCTGTGGCAAGTGATGGGGATTGGGATAGTCAGTCGTTGGGGAGGTGGAGTTTGGAAGCAGATGTGGATTATTGGACACAGCATCATCTATTGGACTGACAGACCAGTTGGGTCTGAGACACTGGTCATAGATATGGTGGAGGGGGAGAAGAGCATGTTGTGGGATTAAATGAGTCCCATGGTCCTCCACAGGCTATTGCAGGGGGACACTGCCTCATGCATTATTGATCCACTTAGAGGAGAGTAACCTCCCACAGGGGATCTAGGTTGGAGCTAGTAGTGAGGGTTAAAAGGGACTGCAGGAAAATTAGGGAGCTATTGTCACAAGTCCAGCTCATTATTATGCAGATTCTGCAGTGGAACTTATGGAGAGGAGCTATTCATCCATGCAAGGATGGGGCCAGAAAACATGTAAACAAGGCAATAAGGTGTTGGACAGAAATTTAAGGTGGGGACTGGGTTGATCAGAGTGACATTTGCTGATTGAAGCTCAGGTTATTCAGGGATGACACTGTGCACCTGTCTGCAAGGGGCACTGACCTTTACTTAAGGACACTTACAGGCAACCTTGAGGTCTGTAGTGTGATTCAATCTGGATTGGGGAGGGCAAGCATGCCAAACAAAGCTGGCTGCTCTGGGGACAGAGGTCCAAGGTTGGGATAAGTCAAGAGAGTGGTATTGAAATGAAAATTAAATGCAAAACACCTCCTTAAGAGGTGGGGGTTAGCGTGTTAGGGGATGAGCAACACACAGATTCACCTCTAACCATCGGGCATTTGGCTCAGTTGCTAGGGATGGGTGAACAGAACTGAGTTTGGAAATTCGGTTGGTTCGGTTCAGAAATTCAGTTCAGTTCAGAAGTTCAGTTCGGTCAACCGAACTATTCGAGTTCAGTCCGAACTCCGAACTTCCAAACAAAGTTCGGAAATTCAAACCCCATTGAACTAAATGGAATATTATCTTTTAGGGATGGGCGAACAGAGCCGAGTTCGGAAATTCGGTTTGGTTCGGTTCGAAAACCCGAACTGCAAGTTGCACCAGCTAAGCAGGAAAGTGCACCAATCCCTAGTTTGGGGCACGAGGTTACCTCTCCCTCAGGACTGCATTAGAAAGGTTGGTTTATATGTTCATTGGTGGTGTCTGCCCTGGAGTTTAATACACTGGACCTGACAAGTTTTCAGAGGGTTGTTTTTCGTTATGTTTTTCTCATCCATAACCAGACTGAAGGTAGTTAAAAAAGTGTTGTGGCCATGTTTGACCCAAATATTTGTCTGTTACCTTTCACACTGCGGGGACAATAAACTGTATTAGTACCCTAGAACTATAAATCAGAAATTCTCTGATAGGAATGTTAATTAAGATAACTCTGTTCACAAATAGGCAAAGATAGATTTCAAACAGAAATTGGCTGGACGGTCTTCTAACCTTCCTTGAAGACTAGTCTTCCAAGAGAAAGACAAAACAGTAAAGGAAAGAGGACACTTTGTCTATCCTTCTTGAAAGCATCCAGACTGCTACTGAAAGTGCTCAATGGGTGTTTATACACACACATTTCTCCTGCATGTTTGCTGTTATATCCTGAACTTCCTGTGTGTCTAAATCACTCACCCAAATCTTAAACATCTAGATCTTTGAACTTCTGCGTAGATCTTCTCCCAGAACTTTTGTGTGTAAAACGTTCTCCTGATAAACTGCTTTGCTCCAGACTTGGTTTCCATGACAACCTGTCACATCTACAGCTGTGGCTACTTTAGGCTGCCTCAAGTCAGTGTTTGTGTGAAGAATGCATACAGGAACTGCCTCAGGGCAGTGTGTGTGTAAAAAATACATCCGGAACTTACTTGTGCAATTGTAAACCCAGAAGATTGAAAAATCTGGAACTTTAAGGTGTGCATAAAAATGCCCATTATTGCCAGAGATAAAACATGTCTTGACAAATAACACAAAAAGTGGCAATGAGGGTTTCATGTGGTGGTTGAACAAATCACTGGGAAAAGAACTGTGGTTAGACCAAGAAGTGGCTGTGTGATCAGAATTGTGTGTGCCACATCCTTGTAACACACAAAACAATGTCTCTCTTGCAAGACACAGGGTAATTTCAGATGAAACGATACCATGGTCAACCACAGTGAATCCCCTGTGGTGGCCGTTGGTCCCGTTATGTCTGTTTAATTCCTACGATGCCCAGTGAATTACTGGCGGGAATCAAAATGACCACAATTCTGGACCTCCGGCCACCCGGAGGTCTAGAATCATGGTGGGATCGGGCCCCAACCGTGATCACATTGGCCACGATTCTGGATGAGCTGAAGGTAACATCTGTTACTCTGTCCGGCCGGATCATGGCCCCGACCATGGGACAGGATTGGGCACAGCTGTGCCTGCCCGTCTCCCAGAGGGCGGGCAGCCGGGGGAGCACAGGGGGGCAGGGCTGTGCAGCAACATGTTGCACCCCGCAGCTCTACCCCCTCCCCGATCCCCAGTGAGAATCAGGCCAACACATCTAAAGGACGGACGGCCTGATTCCTGACCGGGATCCGAAACGGATCCCAGATTCAACATGGCAGGCCTCTGGGCCCAGTACATCTGAAATTACCCAGTGTGACTCTCCATTCATTAAAGCATGTCAAACATTTTTTAACACTGACTCTGGGTGCAGCCAGACGAGCTGAAGGGGCCCGATCCTCACACAGCCCTGTGCCAGGAAATTGCCACTGCCACACTGCAGGGCAAGCACAGGGAACTGGGCAAATGGTTGTGGGGAAGCCAGGTGAACCAACCGCTGATGGAGCTGTCACCATGGCTATGCAGGCTGTGGCACCGGCCCAAGAAGAGACTGTGGCACCTGGCCCTGCCCCGCTTCCCTCCCCCAGCCCTACTACAATTCCATTCCCAGCCGTGACGTGGCCTCGTGCGGTGGGCAACAGCACCCACAACTCAAGTCTCCACAATGGTGCTCCCCACATGGCAGGGCAAGCACGGCCTGGCATTCCTCCTTTATGTTGTTTTAATTGATGTTTTTATTACTTGTAAGCCTCCCCGAGCTGCCTGTGGCAGGAGGGGCAGGGTAGAAATTTTAAAAAATAAATAAATAAGTAAAATATATGTTGCCATGGCCTGGGCAGCCTTACCCCATATGGGGTAAGACAGTTCCATGACTTGTCCTTAGAATTTCACATAGCAGCCAACTGTTCGCCTCGCCCCAAGGCAGCGGGAACATCTGGAAGCTGCCAGCCATATGATGCACTGCATTGTGTGGTCTGACTGCCCAGGCAGGAGTAAGGCTATCCAAGGTGTGGTAGCCTCCCCTTCCTGTCTCGTGTGGCTTCACCCATTGTCACACTGGGTAAATCATACAATTTTTTTTTGTGCTTCCAGTTCCCAGATTAACGCATAAAGTCTATCAGAGAAAAAGATTTCTGTGTGCAAAGCATTCTTGATGTATTTATTTAGGCTTCCATTTTTAAAAAATATTGTCTAAATATGAGGTGCTAATTATAATTTTACTGTTGATTTACACAATGCCTTGGGAAATGTAATTGATAACCCTGTGAAAATCAACGTTCGGTTACATTTAAATATAGCTTTTGTCTTCCCTCCATTCAGATGAAGCTCATCCCACTGATACATACTGATTATGGAATTAAATGTATCTTTGAGTAAGCTAATATCAGTCACTAGGGACCTATACCATGAAGGGAATGAATTATAGTGTGCTGGGCATTTTAGAAGTGATGCATTTACAAAAGAAGTTACCACAATTTGTTTTGAGCACAGTTAAAACTCAGGTTTGGGAAAATACAATAGGGCATGGAATTGCGTAATTACTATATGAATGTGGATGTAGTGGGGAGAGCCCATTGGTTTCATAGGTTTGTGTTAGATTCCCACAGCCCTGAACAAACAGCCCTCGGCCCTACATTTTCTACGCCTTTGTTTTCCCACTTTGGAATTCTGACTATGGGCACATTACCAAGCCAACTGGATTCACTACAAAGCTCCAGTGTAGCTCTTTTTATCACAGAGATCAAGACAACAATTGTGTGCCTACAAGAAAAGAACAACTAAAACCATCGAGCAAACATTAAAAGAACAATTCTAGAGATAGTTGCCTTTGAACTGCAATAATGGGCAACATTCAGTCCCTCGATTTGAATTCTGAGTAAAAGAATTCATTACTAACTGCCTTTTCCTTGTAATTATCCAAGCTGCTGGCAGCATATATTTCCAGCAGCATTAATTTTGTCAAACGTAATATTTTGTAGTCCTGTTCAATCCTGCACAATGGAAGTATTGTAAATCTGTTTTATAGAGTTAGTTTTGTTTATTATAGACTTCATTTATGAAAAGGGAAGAAATCTAAATTTTGTTTTGGCTTTGCCCCAAACCACAAAAAATGGAGTATTGTTTTATAAGAGCTTGTTCTGAATATCGCTTCCTGGATATGGTATTTATACTAATGCATTCCACAAGCATGCGCAATGTCCAGCTGAAAAAATAGTTACAGCTGAGAAGTTCACTTTCTCTCCAGTGCAGCCCATAAGGACTTTAGATGCATGCTAAAACAAAACAAAAAAACAAAAAAACAAAAAAATCTATTTTTACAATAAACACTTTGCTTTGTGATGCCCTAGAAGCAATTTGAAGTGGATACTACTAGACACCAGTAATTCAGAGTACACATTCTATTTCAGGAACATTAATCATTGCTATTTTAGTGCTGGAACTACATATCCAAACTCTATAGTTTCTGGCAATCATTCTGCCCACACTCTTACCGTACGGTTTCTTTTTTTAAATAGGTAAGTGTTGGAATTATTATCTGTAATCAACTCTCTAAAACTTTGTTCTTGTTCATGCCCATCACAGATGCTGAATTTTTAGAGCAGGGAAAAAATCAGAAAAACACCTAAAATTTATTAAAGCATGTTTTGCTGCTTAACTCATTAATAACTTATAAAGCAGCTTGATATTCTAAAGTAAAAAGTCCTTCTGAAGTACGAATTATTTATGCATTTAAAGCACTATAGGATTCCATAACATGAATACATAACTTTGTAATAAAAAATACTGAGGGTTCTTTTAGAGACTGGGAGGTTTTTTGAAAGCCAGAAGGGGAGGTTCAGGAAATATCTCCTCTCAATATCTCTCAATTGATTATCCAGAGCAAGCTTTCCACCACCCAGGACACCCCCACTCCTAGGAACAGTGACACAGCCTTGCCGGAACAGGAGATGTAAAATGGGTCTGTCTTCTAATCTCTACTGCATACAGCATCCAGACATCCCATGGAAATCTGCTCAGAATACAAGGGGCCTACAACCACAAATCTAAAAATCTGGTATATCTCATTCAATGCACTAAATTCCCTCATAGGAATATGTAGGTGAAACCCACCAACCCTTGCATAAATGCATGAACTCACACAGAAAAAAGATCATGGACAAGAGAACACAGATTTGTTGGTATTCACTAATCCCAGAGTGACTACTCTATTTCTGACCTCTCTGTCCTTGTCTTAAAGGGAAACCTATGCGACACCTTTAAAAGATGAGACTGGGAACAAAATTTCATAGCAGTACTAGATACAGAGAACAATTGACTCAATTTGGACATGGGTTTCACAAACCATTATAGAAATTTGTAAGTCTAATGACTGTATACAGTTACAGGAATCTTTGAATTTACTTATTATCAGTAGCTCTTAATCTTCACACCTTGTTGTATTCCATGCTTTTGAACTGTGAATCTCATCCCCAAGTCTCGTTCTCACCTTCCCCTCCCCTCCCTTTGCCATTGTGTGAAAACAGGCATGCGTGTAACTCTGCTTTAACTCTCTTTTAGCACTGCTTTAACATTTCTTTTTCATGTTACATCTGGTGCGGTGGTTACAGCCATATATCTCAGACTGTGACCTTGCCGCCATCATTCATGCCTTCATCACCTTGAGGTTTGATTACTGTACCGTGTTCTACATGGGGGCTACCCAAGGTAACATTCCGGAGACTGCAGCTAGTGTAGAACGTGGCGACCCATCTCCTTATGGGTGTGGGATGCTTAGAGCACATAACACTGCTGCTCCGTTCTTTGCACTGGATGCCTGTCGCCTTCTGGGCCCAATTCAAGGTGTTGGTACTCACCTATAAAACCCTACATGGTCTGGGCCCCACCTACCTGTGGGACCACCTCACTCCCCGAGTTCTGGAATGGCTGTTGCGTTCAGCCAAACTCACTCTTTTAGAGGTTCCCTGTGTTCAGCTGGGGGCCACATTTGAGAGGGTGTTCTTGGTTGCTGCACCTCAGATGTGGAACTCCCTCCCAGCAGAGGCTTGTTTGGCCTAGGACCTTCCCTCCTTTAGGCATCAATGGTTGTTCCACCAGGCATTTGGTGAGGGAGACAGGTAGGGGGAGGGATGGTGTTAGGTTGGGGAGGACATGAGTATTTTAATTGAATGTTTAGGTCTTTATGTTGAATATTTTATTTTATGTTTTTATATTGTACACTGCCTCCTGCCTTGGCAGGAGAGGGGCAGGATAGTAAATCTTTTAATGAATAAATAAATAAATAAATAAATAAATAAAATGTTGCAGGACTGTATTGGCACCCTATGAAGCCCTGAACATGCATAAGAAATGTTAAAGGAATGTTAAAGCAGAGTTAAGGCCCTGGAGCGGCCCCTGCGGTTGGCCGGGGGCACCTTCCTGGAGGTCCCCGTGCATCCTGGTGGGCGAACCTGGAGAGGGCGTTCTCGGTGGCCGCACCTAGGCTGTGGAACTCCCTGGCTCCAGCCCTCCCTTCCTTTCAATGAAAATGCAAGACCTGGCTGTTCCGCCAGGTATTTGGTGAGGGAGATGGGTGATGGGTGGGAGTGGGTATGGGCGGGTAGGGGTTGTTTATTCCCTGCGGTGTTATTTGTACAATGTGTGCTGTTTTGATTAATATTTTATTAATGTTTTTAATCTATTATTGTATTTTATATTTTTGTTTGTGATAGCTGCCTCAGGCTGCTGTGAACAGAAGAAGCAGGGTATACATTTTTGATAAATAAATAAAATTAATAAATAAAATGTCTTCTTTCACCCATTGTTTCCAATCACTGCATATACCTATACTGCTTTGCTCAGTCTGCAGTTGTTGTTATTATTATTATTATTATTATTTTATTATTATTATGAAGCATTTATATAGTGCCAGAAATGTACCTGGCACTTTACAAAGTAATGGAATAGACACAATCCCTGTCCTAGGGCTTACAATCTGAGAGATGGGGGCAGGAGGGGAGGGGTTCAGTTCTAACTCCTGACTTATCTGATGAAGGATTTTGTGAAGTCCAAAAGCTTGCATACCTCCACCACCTGGAGTTGGTCCAATAAAAGATATCACTGTACAACTTTTGCCTCTATTGTCCTTCTACCATGGATCACCTTTGAGCTATTTATTTACGGGTTGGTTGGTTTGCATTTCTACCCCACCCTTCCCCAAAGGCTCAGGGTGGCTTACATAATAAAAACATACATCCTAAAAATTACAATAAAACTCCATTTCAAAACCTCATTAAAAACCCACCCTCACCCCCTGAACCTTCCCACCTCAACCCCAACCTCACCTCCAAAATACTTTGCAAAAAAGAAAAGTTTTGCACATATTGACCATATGGTAACCCCCCAAGGTGATCATGGTGGAAGCACCACACATATCTGAGGATCTGGCTACTGTCATGTCTCGCTTTGGAGTCACCATGTGGTAGATCCATTCAGATGTCACAGAAATCATCACCATATGGGAACCACAGAACAACCTTGTGGTGCTGATATAGAAGCTTCTTGTGGCATCTGAAAGCAGTTTTACTTTATATTTCAGTGTAATGCTGTTGCTCTCCGAGATACTTTCATGGATTTTGTAATGATTTAAGTGGTGGCTCCTCATATATTTTAATTATTGGATATCTAGTGCAGTTTCTCCATTGCTGGCTTTTATTTTTCATATGGCTCTGAAGGTAATCCTTTCCCTTAAAATTATGGCATTTATTCCCTCAACAGAGAATTTCCACCTTTTTAATTCAGTAGTTATCTGTCCATGTTTAAGTCTCTTTCTGTAAACATTTTACACATAGTAATTTACCACAACATGTCCAATAATATTTGCAGAGGAATTCCAGGACTTTTTTGTGTGTACTTGAACATAAGGCCAGACACTGGAGACTAAGGGTATTTTTGAACATGACAGGCTTTTCACCTGCCATGTTTAAACCCACCCTGGGGTGAAAGCCCTCACCCCAAGCAGGGGTAACCGATGAACAAACGTTCAGGTGGCCTGGGGTGAACAAACATTCAGGGAGAGGACTAGAGGGCAGGGGACATGCAGATGTGAGTCTACACGGCCCTACCTTCCTCAACCCGTCCCCATCTCCTTGAAGATAGGCAGGTGCAGTGGGCTACGAGGCCACCGCACCCTCCCAGAACTACTCCAGCCATAGGCTGAAGTTAGGTCAAGTAGACCATCAGATGCGATGGCCTGTTCTACTGTGCTCTGGGGATGCCTACCCTGGACTCTGGCAGGGCTTAACACGGGATGTGGGCTGGCCAAGAGCCCAGAGTACATCCTGCGTTAGCCCTGCCACTTTCCGGCATAACGTCTGGCGGGGCCGGAACAGACGTGACACCCCGGCCAATGGTCACAATGGGGTAAATGTGGCCCTGGTCGGGGTGTCACATCTGAAAATACCCTAACTGCAAGTGCACTGAATATCAAGCAAATATAATTCAGTAAAAGTAATCATAATGAAAAGAATATGAAATGAAAAAGAAGTGATGAAACTGCAGTATATATGAACATTGTTGCCTTTTAGCAACTATGTAAAGTTTCTTGTTTTTTCCTCTTTCATATTAATACACATAGATGCTAATTTGGGGGGAAACCACACACACAGAAAAGGCTTCATAAATCTCTGGCAGGGAAATTAAACATTTGAAAAATGTATAAAACATATATGAGATTCGACTGTAGTTTGACTATGCAGCCCTGACATGGGAGGATTACCATTAAAATGTAATCATAAAATCATGCATTATTTATACACTTATAAGAGCAGCATTGGGTCTCCCAAGTTTCATATTATTATTGTATTATTTACTTCAAATTGCAAGTCTTCAACGTGTTAAACATAAAAATAGACTTTTAAGAATATTATCTTGAGAAAACAAATTATTTAGATTATTTGTATCCCTAAAAGCCCAATAGACTGAAATAATCTCCTTAACATTAATTGGTGTTTTACTAAATGAACTGTTCTCATTTATTTTCAAGCCCCCAAATGGAAATCTCATTAAGACATCACCCCTTTGTTTACAGTTTTAATTTGAAAGTGATGTGTCTTGTTTAGGGTTTTTTCTGCAAAGTAAAATTATATAAAGATTAAAATAGCTTTTGGATATCATTGTGCTCATTCTAGCTTGTTGTTGTTAAAGCAACAAGGACTAATATTTCACAAATGAAATTCTTTTTTCACTTTTGTTTTCTATGCCACAAAATACCTTTCCTGCTGGCTGTTATTAAATGTGAAATATATTCAATTAGGTCAATTGCATATGAGTAGATGACAGTTTATGTTTGTTGCAGATTTTTTTTAAAAAAGATGTATTATAGTCAGGGACCCGTGTTCACTGTGGGTATTTTCAGATGTTATGAGATCACGCTGAGCCACAGTGAATCCCCACATGGTGATCGTGATCCCGTAACGTCTGTTGGGGGGAACGGGTGCCCCCCCCCAGATGTTCACCCCCCCCGTGAATCACAGAGGAGGAATTACATTCAACATGCAAACAGAGGTCCTGGCTGGACCATCTCCGTTTGCGTGCTGAATGTGATTCCCCCCGTGATCAAGGAGACCGTAACATCTGGCCCCCTACCATGGCCTGGAATCAGCGGCAGGATTCCGGGCCGTGGTCAATGCAGGCGGGTGCTGCGGCTGCATTGTCTGTGGCGCCCGCCCATCTCCCAAGAGGGCAGGCAGCCTAGGGAGCACGGGGGGGCGGGACCGTGCGGCCGCATGTTGTGCCACATGGCCCCGCCCCCCGGATTCCCCGCCGGGAGCAGCCAACACAACTGTTGGCCGTTATGTGTTGGCCCCGGCGGGGAATCATTAGGGTGTTTCCATGGAGGGGCAAATTGAGCCCGTCACGTCTGAAAATACCCCGAGTTTTTCCCATTGCTGCTAGTGAGGAAAATGCACTGGACACAGATTCCTGATTATAGTTACCAATAAAATGACCTTCTAACTTTTAATGATAAGTTTTAAAAGGAGGAGAAAACCAACAAGAAACAAATATAGATCATTGCCTTACTACATTGCTTTTCTAAAGGATCACCCTCCCCCCCTCCCCCACCCCAAGCTGGAAGGGCAATTTGTTCTCACTCTCCCTTTTGAAACTGACATCTGAACTCTGCAGCACTCCTGACTGGCACGTATCAGTTTGTCTGGGTAATGTTCTCATTTTGGGACATCGGGCACCTGATTGTTCTTTGGGTAGCCTGCTGGATTTCTGATGGGGTGCCCAAAAATGCAGGTAAAAGGTAATCATTTTTGTAACCATTGCAGCTCTAACCCAGGGTTCTGGAACAGCCCCAGAGGGTAACCTTTATAGAACCACTACTGAGTATATGATTGATGGGTTTGACTTCAATTTTAAAATTCTTTTTGAGGGGGGTGAGGTTGCATAGGACACCACTAACTTAAATTTGGTGTAGGGCATGGATGATAGTTCAAAGGAAGATACACAAAGAAGTTCAGGAGGATTGAGTAGATGGACCTTTCCGGGTCGTCTTGAATCTGATGGAGACTCTTCAGGTCTCTCTTTTGGAGCAGTTCTGAATAAGGTGTTCCATGGATTAGTCAGGGATCTGGACATCCCTCTGGTCTGGTGGAGGTCTGGTGATGGCCCTCACACACTTGAGGATCAAACTGGGTCTGATGTTCCTGGAGTTTTTCCACATAGTAGTTGTGGTGCACCTGAAGTCTAAGGAAATTGGGGACAAGCAATTACGTTTTTAATGTGACAATACGGGCATAGTCCACATTATTAACTCCCTGTGATCTAGGTCACCGAAAGTCATTTGGTCAGGGTATTTGCATCAGCTAGGTTAAAAAAAAGTCCTTTTTCTTGTCAAAAATATCTCATGTCTGAACAACGGCATAGCGGATGCTCTCTCTTACTTTCAGATGGACTGTTTCCAGGCTCTCCCCCCTCCTAAAACCCTCAGAGATGCCTTATTTCTTCAGGCCTTGCTAATTTAAATTATTTCAACTAGCAAAATATTATTTGATCTATTCTTTTCATATTCTGACCCACAGCCCACCCTCTATTTGTTTATATTAGTTAGCTAATTATCTGGTCACAATTAACATTTTTGTGAATAGTACAGTAAAACAGGCATTTAGGAATTCACTCAGACTTCCTGTGTCTTCTGTTAATAGCTCACCTCCCCATTTATCAATGGTCCCATGCATTCCTTCATCTTCCTCTTACTTCTAGTATAGTGGTAGAACCCCTTCAATAAACTCTTTTTCACTATTGTTACTCAGTATAGTTCAAAAATATTAATTAGTGACTCGTTAAAAAGGAAATGGAGTATTAGTTCATTAAAAGCAATTTCTCCTTTTATGGATCTCTCTAATCCTGGATTAACAGCAAACAGAATTTTCATCACACCTAGTCAAGAATGGACATTTTTGTTGAAAATTATGAGAATTTAATAATGCTGTCAATATTTTCTGTGCAAAACTTGTCATTTGTGAAGTTTTGAGAAATTTGGTTTTAAGAAAAGTACTAAGTTGAAAATTTAAAAAAACATGAAATTGATGGTGACTTGAAGATTTTAAAATTTCAATTTTGAAATCCTATTTCCCCCTCAAAGTTTTCTTTGACACAAAACTGTTCTTGCTGTTGAAGTGATCCTTTTCAATTATTTTCCTGTATTTATTGGAGATTTCATATATTTTTAATTGATGGGTACCATCAAGTCTTACTAGAATTGGGCCAGGACATCAGCAGTAGTGCTGAAATATAGGGTGATTTCAGACGTGACGATATCACAGTGAACCACGCTCAATTCTGCGTGGTGACTGTGATAGCGTCACGTCTGTTGGGGGAAACGGATGTTTCCCCCCAGATGTTACCACGGCTGGGGATTGCATTCGACACGTGAGCAGCCGAAGCGGGGGGACTGGAGGCCGCTGCGTGTCGAATGCAATCCCATGCCGGAGTGAACCCCGGCGTCACGTCTGGTCGGGCGCCACGGCCCGGGATCACCAGCGGGACCCCGGGCCGTGGCGAATCCGGCCGGACGCGGCGGCCTCATTGGCCCCGCCGCCTGTCTCCCCGGAGGGCGGGCGGCGGGAGTGTGGAGGGGGTGGGGCCGTGCGGCCGCACGTTGCACCATGTGGCCCCGCCCCCTCCCAGATT
>QEPC01000985.1:2140464-2154168 GCA_003113815.1 Sphenodon punctatus | reverse complement strand
GCCTAAAGGAACAGCCAGATCTTACATATACGCCAAAACAGCAGGATAATGGGAGCCAGCCAAGCCTCCTCCGGGAGCAAATTCCACAGCACAGGGGCGACCACCAAAAAAGATCTAACATCGGTGGTCACCCGCCTCGCCCGGGGAACCTCCAAAACGGCTCCCACGGACGATCTCAAGGGTTGCACAGGCACATGGGGAGTGAGGCGGTCCCACAGATAAGCAGGGCCTATGCCATGAAGGGCTTTAAAGGTTAAAACCAGCACCTTGAACCTGGCCCGGTGCTTTATAGGCAGCCAGTGCAGAGCCCGAAGCACTGGTGTCATGTGCTCCCTGCGACCCGCCCCCGTCAGGAGACAGGCTGCGGCATTCTGCACCAGCTTCAGTCTCAGAACGAGCTTCTCGGGCAGCCCCACGTAGCGCGCATTGCAGTAATCCAGCCTCAAGGTGATGAAGGCATGGATGACAGTGGTGAGGTCGGAGTCTGAGAGATACGGCTGAAGCTGCCGGACAAGATGTAACTGCCAAAATGCACTCCCTGCCATGGCCACAACCTGAGATTCCAAACTGAGCCGCGAATTGAGGAGCACACCCAGACTCTGCACTTGAGACACCATGGGGGGCGAACCCTCCCAATAAGAGGAGATTCAACCACCCCCAGGTCCCCCAAGCCCTCATCCACCAACATCACCTCCATCTTGTCAGAATTCAATTGCAGATGGCTCGACCTCATCCAAGCCCCCACAGCTGACAGGCACTGGGAAAATAAGGAGACTGAATGGCCTGGATCGATGGAAAAGGAGAGGTAGAGCTGAGTGTCATCTGATGACACCGCATGCCCTGAAACCCCCTCATGATCTTCCCTAACTGCTGCATATAGATGTTAAACAAGAGGGGGGACAGAATGGCACCCTGCGGGACTCCATACATGAGGTCCCGGAGTTCTCCCGGCCAGAAATGAACGAAACCAGCCCAAGACCGTCCCGCCAATTCCGGCATGGTCCCACAGGTGAGTCACCAACACCTCGTGATCGACTGTGTCAAATGCAGTTGAAAGGTCTAGCAGGACCAGTAAGGTCTGACGACCCTGGTCCAACACCAGATGGAGATCGTCAACCAATATTGTTATTCACCGCCCCAGGCTTCCCGGAAAGGGCAGGAGGGGGTGGGATAAAAATGTAATATGTAAAAAAATAAATGAGAGGTGACTCTGGGGGCGGCACGGGAGCCAGTGCACCTGAGTTGGGTGTCCTGGTGTGACCCCACGACCCATACCCGGAAGTGACCTGGGGGGGCACAAAAGGAGCCACCTGTGGTGAGAGGACTTACCAGCATGACAACTGCTGGAGCCTGCTGCGCTGTCCTCCCCACTGCTGCCGTCGAGCTCAGCTGCCACCGCTACTACTGTTGATCCCCCACTGCTTCCACCTGCAGGGAGACAAACAGCATAAGGAGAGGTGAATCTGGGGGCTGGGGGGGCCATGGGAGCCAGTGCACCTGAGTTGGGTATCCTGGCATGACCCCGCGACCCATACCCAGAAGTTACCTTGGGGGGGGACAAAAAGAGCTGCCTGCAGGGGAGAGGAGAGGACTTACCGGCGTAACACCAGCTGGAGCCTGCTGTGCTGTCTTCCCTGCCACCGCCATCAAGCTCAGCTGCTGCTGCTGCCGCTGCTAATCTCCCACCCCTTCCACCTGCAGGGAGACAAACAGCATAAGGAGAGGTGACTCTGGGGGCTGGGGGGGCCACAGGAACCAATGCACCTGAGTTGGGTGTCCTGGCATGACCCCACGACCCATACCCAGAAGTGACCTTGGTGGGGGCACAAAAGGAGTCACCTGTGGGGGAGAGGAGAGGACTTACCGGCGAGACACCTGCTGGATCCTGCTGCGCTGTCCTCCCCGCTGCCGCCATCAAGCTCAGCTGCCGCTGCTGCCACTGCTGATTCCCCCACTGATTCCACCTGTGGGGAGACAAACAGCATAAGGAGAGGTGACTCTGGGGGCTGGGGGGGCCATGGGAGCCAGTGCACCTGATTTGGGTGTCCTGACGTGACCCCGAGACCCAGATGCATTTTAAGGGGAGAGGGGGGTGGCATGGGAAAGGAGGCATTCCCCCATGATGAGAATATGGGGGTTGCCTTGCGGGGTTGGGGAGGGAGGGGAATATAAGGGAAAGGGATGGGGGGAGGGGGGAGATGTCCCAGGCAAAGACCCATGGTGGCAGCATGGGTATGGGCTGGTGGAGGGTCCACCTGGTGGTAGCAAGTGGGAGGATGTACCCAACTCTCAGTGGCAGGGGGAGTTGGGGGGGTGTAGGGGTGATGCTGGCCTCTGGTGGCAGCATGAGAACTGACAGAAAATGGGGTGGGATGGGGGTGGGAAATAGGGGTGGTGTCTCCGATGCCAATTCCTGGTGGCAGCAGGTGAAGCAATGGGAGGCGGGGGGTGGGGGATTGAGGGAGGGGGGAAGGGGGAGTCCAGAGGCAGGGTGAGCAGCCCAGAGGTAGGGGTCAGGATGTAGCAGACAGGGGGGAGTGAGTGGATATAGGGGTGGTTCTGGGGCGAGGATGGTATAGTCCAAGGGGGCGGGTGACTCGCTCTCCTAGGGGACCAAGGTACCTGGTGGAGGTCAGGAAGACCATCCCCCCACCAAGGATGAGAGTGGGTCATTGTCCAGGGTCTGCCTGTAAAGGGCTGATGCTGTTGAATGCAAGGTCTGTAATGAACAAGGCCCCAGTTATTCAGGATCTTATCCTGGATGGGGCAGCAGACCTTGCATGCATCACGGAAACCTGGCTGGACGAGGGGGCTGGACCATTTATTGTGGACCTTGTGCCGGCCAGGTATGCTGTGCCGCACCAGTCTCGCATAGGGAGCCAGGGGGGAGGTGTAGCTATTATTTTTAGGGAGGACTGGCCAGTTAGGAGATATCCAGTCCAGGAAATTTCAGGTGTGGAGGCCCTCCATGTGGTGTTTGATTTGGCTGGGGGCAAGCTTGGGGTGTTGCTGGTATACCAGGCCCCTTCCTGTCCAGCGGCATCCTTAGCTGCTCTAGCAGAGCTGGCCTCAGAGGTAGTGTTGAACTCCCCCAGGACCGTGGTCCTGGGGGACTTCAACACTCATGTCGATGCTGGCCTTGTAGGAGCGGAGCGGAAGTTCATGGCCATCATGGCAACTATGGACTTGTCCCAAGTGGTCAACTGCCCTACTCATGTGGGGGGACATACCCTTGGCCTAGTCTTCTGTTTTGGCCTTGAGGCGGGTGATCCATTAGTGGGGGATGTGAGGGTCATGCCCTTGTCATGGACAGACCATTATCTCCTACAGGCCAGCCTCTCAGCGCACCCCCTCCAGAAGGGGAATGACCAGTTATATTAGGTTGGTCCACCCTCGGAGGCTGATGGAACCACAGCGGTTCCAGGAGTCTCTGAGGGAGTTAACCCTGGACCCTGATGGCCACTCTGTCGATGTGCTGGTACAGCATTGGAACAACTTGCTGGGGGAGGCCATCGACAGGGTGGCTCCGAGAGGTCCCCTGACTCCATCTCGTCACCGCAGGGGCCCCTGGTTTACCGAGGTGCTGTGGTGTATGAAGCAGGTAGGCAGTAGGCTAGAGCAACGCTGGCGTCGGACTCGCTCTGGCTCTGACAGATCTATCCATAGGACCCATAGATTTGCAGGTGATCACCCCAGGAACACCATGGTCCTGAATGTAGCAAGGGCTGGGCAGGTGTAGTATGGGTCCACCCAGCATACAGCCACCCAACAAACATACAGCAGCTCCATGTCCGACTGTTGCCCCGGCTTTGACCAGCACACTCCAAGTGGTGCACTTTGGGATGTTCCACAGTACCGCTTGCAGGGCTGCAGCCTTCTCCACTTTGAACATCTGCTGGGTGGCTTTATGCAGACCGGCCAACCCAGGGATGAAGCATGCTGGCATGGGCAGAAGTAGAGTTGCTGTCCGTCTGTTTACACCCATTGTAACAAAATTGCTATAAATAGCCTTTATTTTCCTAAACGTTTCCACCTTTGCTTCTACCAATGCTACTCTATTTGTGGGTTTATAATATCAACAAAGCACTTGGGGCTACTGGTGTTTTCACCACTATTTTGTTGAAACCTGCACTCCTGTCCTTTTATACTATGGCTGTTTTTACACGGACCCCCGCCCCCCCTCAGCCCCCCCGCTGTGTGTGCAGGTGAGGGGGCTGTGGGGGGGCTGGCGTCCATGTAAACAGCATGGCAGTGGAGGGGGGAATGGGTGGTCGCCCATGAAAACACACGGGCGGTGGGTGGAGGTGGGTATGCGCTACCAGCGCACACCCATCTACACCCATCACCCACCGACGGAGACATCTGGAAAAACTGAGAAGACTCTGTGGGTGGAGATGGGTGGAGGTGGGTGTGCAACCGTGGAAACGGGCGCACACCCACTTCCACCCACTGCACAAGCACACCCATCCCCCAACCCACCTCTAACCGTGTAAAAAGGGCCTGTTGGGTATATATACCATATGGGTGATCTCAATTTTGGACTTTCAGTTCATTTGGAAACAGTGCTTGAATTATCCACAAAAACAATATTCTCTGATGATGAAATTCTGTCTTAAATTGTGTGGCTATATCGTCAGATACATGTCCTCTTTTCATAACAATAAATTGTAGTCAACCCTACCACATTGGTGGTCTTTATTTATTGTGTTTTGATGGAGAGGGGTTTACTTGCTTGAATGGAATACTAAAAATAATGGGATTATTCTCATCTTTCATTTAGCTTAATAATACACCACATACATTTGTCAATCAAATTAGAATTACTGTCAGACCATAATAATGCATTTTAGTTTAGCCAATATCAGTCAGACCTGATTTATTTGCTTAATACAAATCTAATTGACTTTCAGGCTGCACTTCTCTTTTCAGCTGTTAACCGACCAAGTACATCTTTAATTTCTAAGACCGATGGTTTGGTAGCAGTTGAGAGGAAGAATGATTTGCATAAGGGCCCCAGAAGGGTGCCAAAACTCTTCACGCTTTAAACAACAGCCTTTATTATTCTGTAAGTGGATGTGTTGAATTTTCATGCTTTTGTTTCCAGTTCAGCCCTGACAGAAAAGAATAAAGTAGATTTTGCCAGCACCCCTGCTGTGCCCTGGGGGAGAAATTCAATGTGCCTCATTTGTCTTAATTGGAGAACCGCCCTTAGCACCAGCTTTTTCTATGAATGCATTAACATAACAGCCAGAAAAGTCCAAACCCAGTTTTGGAGAAGAATATTTTCTTTTCTTTTTTTGTTAAAGAAATAAAAACTGGAAAGAAAAAAAAAATACATGCACCATTTCTTAGGCTTCTTACTGTTGTAAAACACTCTCTGCCAGATAAATGTATCCAACCTACTTTATCTCTCCAATGTTATTAGAGCTGGGTAGTGAAAAATGTGATAAATGTCATCCATGGCAGAGAGCTGAAAGCTGCTCTTTATTCTTCATAATGTGCTAATCCTATATATTTGTTCTCTTACTGTTTATGTTGCTGTTTCAGATGGAGGAGATAGCTTTACACACAGAGAATGCTGCATGGTAACCCTGAATGAATTTAGGGGAACAAAAAAAGAAAATAAAAAAACCTCAATCTTACAAAAGTAAAATTATTAACACTAAAACAAAATGCAGTTATCTCTGTCAAAGCAAGATTGCAGACCCCATGACTATTCATCTGAGAACTATTAATTCATCCTCATGTTTTTCATTTCGTAAAGGAACTCTAAATCTGGACAAACAATCTGTGCCATGTAAATCATTTCTAAATCAGGGATCTTCCCATGTCAGGTTGAACTAATAGGATTTAAAGTGTACTTTTAAAAAAAAGGGTATTTGGGTTATATGTTCCTATGACTGATATTAATTCTTACATCTGTTGAACCAGTCAGCCATCATTGCTAGTTCAAAGCAAAAGAGAAAAACATAGGTAGAAATTGGAAATGAACCCATAAAATGAGATATGTATGTTTTCTTGGAAACATGGCTTCATTTCAGAAACTGACGAATCCATATGTAGTCTTGGTATTTCCCACCCCATAGGACTTTAATATACTACTTCAGTGACACAGCTACTTAACCAAACACTTTACAGAGTTTTGAGAATAAAAGTGGATGACCTTAAAGTATTTTGTAGACTTGCAGAAAAAAAAAATTGACTATTATTTGGGGCATGATTATTCACTTAACTGAAGGAGTTAATAGCTTTGGTGTTTGTTCCAACAGCAGCTGAGTTGGGATAATCAGCACAACTTCTGGAAGACCAACAAACACTTCCGGTGTTTATTCTTACACTAATTCTCTATAGCAGTTGATAAGATTTAGCCAGTACTGTCATGTTTTTTTTAGACTCTCACACCTCTACCTCCTCATTATTTCATGTCCTCCCATTTGCATATACAGGCAAAACACCTAACACATGCTCCGCTCTAGAGAAATGAGCTGCTAAGTGTTAAAGCCTAGCACTAGAGCTATTTGCTTTCTTGTGCAAATGGTTCTTCCAAATAATTATTGAGCGTAATGTGCTTTTAGACAACATGTAAGCATTTCACTCTTCTAGTGGTTTGATTTACATTATAAAAATGACAATCATTTACAATAATTTATCTGGTAATTCCCCCTACTTTGCTAAACAAACAAGCTAGAGGATCTGAAAGGACCTCACACAAACATTCTCACACATGCAGACACACACAAAAAAAATCTTTCATGGATTTCCATTGGAACTGCATGTCAGAACTCAGCAGATTTTGTCAGGAGCCTCTATGAGATATGATCCTGATAGCACTGAAGGCAGTGGGAGTTTAGCCATCAACTTCAATGAAGTCAGGATTTCACCCAGAATCTATGAGAAGAGAAGAAGGCATATTGCTGCCAGTGCCATTTTGGAGAAGAGCTGAGCATGCATTTTGCACATGTGCAGTTCTCCTTTTTTGTGTTTTTTTCTCTTCATGTTCTTGACAAGAATTCAGCTGAGATGCTGTTGGTTCTCCACTCATTCTTGTTTGTCAGAACAAGCTGAGAGAACAGTGATTCTCACCGAGAAACATGAGAATCACAAGAATGAGTTTTTCATTTAAAAAATATATATATTTTCATTTCCTACCACGCACTTTCTGCCAAAGGTGACTCAGGGCAGCTTACAATATTAAAAATACACATATAAAACACAAACCATAAAACACCCCACAACCCAACACACCATCCTCCCCAACCCCTTTCTACTTCACCCCCTACCTCCCAACTCACCCTTATCCCCCACAACTCCCTGCTTACCCTAATTTCTGAACAGCCCTAAATTAAGTACCCATTTTCTGTGCTGTAAATTCCTGTTTTCAGAGACTTACAACAAATTGCTTGCATATAAACAAAATGGGAATCTATATTTTGAATGGGTGAACCCGAGTATATTTTGAGGCTGCCAGTTTTGATCTACCAAATGAGTATGTTAGAATCTCTGTAAACAAGTGTGAATTTTAAATGGTTTCTAGCCTTGAGAATATTATAACCTTAGATGTGGTGGTTCAGAATGCTTGATTCATTGTCTCAGGGTAGATTCATATGAAAATTATTTGGGGACTACTCTGAAGTAACCCTATCCCTTACCTAGTGGCAAAGACATTTTGTGTGGTTGCTCCTTCTCCGGGGTAAACTAAGCCCAGCTCCATATTATGGAATAGGAGCATCCACTCAAAACATTAGCATGTGATAACTTTTATGTGCAGGTAAATTTTCACACAGTATCCCCAAAAGGGGGAGGAGTCTTAGGTACCCAGGTCTGTTTATCCCCAGACAAGCCCTATTTCATTTGAACAAGCCCTCGGGTCTTTCTACATATGTGGCAGGGCAGAAGAGGAGAATCAATTTATAAATAACACGTTTATTTATTTATTTATTTATGTTGTTCTCTCCCCCCCTCCCCAAAGTATACTAGATTATGGGTGCAATCCAACAGACTGTGTATGCGTCCCGCCAGCACAACGCCCTGCTAGATGGCAGGTGCACATGTGCACATGCGACCCCCCTGCACAGCAAGTTGCTGGACGCAATGGGATGCCCCTACCAATATGACCACCACCACCACCCAGCCCACACACCCCGCAGCCTGGGGCATGGAGCAGGCAACGGGGTGTGTGGGCTTAGGGGTTCATACCAGATGGAGACCCCATTGCACGCAGCAGCTTGCTGCGTGGGGAGGGGGCATGCACACGTGCACCAGTGTAGGTTATCTGAGCCTGGCATAGTTGCATTTTATCATAGGGTGTAGGATTGCACCCAATATGTTTTAACTGACACATTTAAAAACTCAAGGGTACAAAATGCAAGCTGTAGTACTTGTCACAGTGGTGGCTGGTGGGTTCTAAGGCTGGTGGGGTGGTGGGCATGGCCAGAAGTAGGCAGGGTCAGTAGTAGGCAGAGCAAATCCAGCAGTAGGCAGCACCAAACAACCGGCAGGCAGTGCCAAGACAATGGCAGGCAGGGCCATGCCAACGGTAGACGGGGCCAACCAGAATTTTGAAATTACTATGGAATTTTACAACCTCAGTACCCCATCTATAATAAATGGGAATATGTGTGTGTCTGTCTTTCCCTGTGATCTCCTCACCCTTGTCCTTCTTAGATTGTAAGACCACTGGGCAGAGACCTATCTCCAATAGCCACCAGCAGACAATGTGTTCAGTGGCAGGAGTACCATAGCAGAGAAAACAGAAGTACCATAACTGCTAGTCTAGATTCAAGAAATGTCCAGTACATTACTGAAGGTGCAATTCAAGTAAATATTACAATGGGTGAAAACAGACATGATGCTAACCACCCTTTAACCACCCTTGGTGGTCATTTATGCATGTTTCAGGGCATAGGGCACCAGTACAGCCCTGCAACATGCATAAATAACCACCAAGGGTAGTTAAAGGGTGGTTAGCATCATGTCTGTTTTCACCCAATGTCTTAAATTCACAGACAGCATTCTGGACCCAGGTCCAGGGCTCCGGCACCACCAGGTAGGTCAGGGTCCGGTAGTGGCAGTGGCAGCGGCAGCAACGGTGGTTTGACCCGGAAGACCTAGTAGTGGCCTGAAGCACTCTGGAGCGCCGCTGCCACCAGACCCGCCACCGCTGCCGCTGCCACCACCAGACCCGGAGCCAGAGCCCTGGCACCACCAGGTAGGAAAATCCCTGGAATGGGGGGGTTAAAAAAAAAATCCCTGGCACCCCTTTCCATGCAGCCTGGAGGGGGGAGGGAAAACCGGTTTCCTCCCTGTCCCCCACGCCCTCCTGAACACGTTTGGAACCCAAACTTTGTTCGATCAGTTCGGGCGAGGGTCGGTTCAGATTCGGGTTGTTCACGAATGGGCCGAACACCCCAAGTTCGGGCCGAACCCCAAACTTCTGAACCACGTTCGCACATCCCTAAAAATGCATTGGAAATTCCGGAAAACTCAACAGGATTATGTGGAATCCTAAAATGCACACCATAAATGCTGAAGTTGGTCCTTGTGAGGGAAAGGATTGCCCACCTCTGGTATAACCCTTTCAGTCCTTTCTACAAGTTGAAAGCTCCCAGTACAGTGAACAAGAACAAATAATACATGGAAAAATCCTTACGATCCCAAATTATAAGTAGAGAGGGGGGCAAAATTTGAAGCGGCTAATGGGACTATTTCCTCGCGCAGTGGCCAATCTGGCCACTGCGCCCGATCCCATCCCATGATCAGGACCACGATCCGGACCAGCTGAAGGTAACAGATGTTACTTTTGGCCGATCCCAGATCATGGCCACCGTAATCATGGTTGGGGCCCGATCCCACCATGATTCTGGACCTCTGGATGGCCGGAGGTCCAGAATCATGGCCAATTTGATTCCCGCCAGTGGTTCACTGTGGTGAACATCTGGTGGGGAGCAAATAGACATTACAGAACAAACTGCCATCACAGGGGATTAACTGTGGTTGACTATGGTCTCGTAACATCTAAAATTACCCACTGTGGTGAACATCTGGCAGGGGTCAACTAGACGTTATGGTAATCACAGCCACCACCCTGAATCCACTGTGGGTATTTTCAGAAGTTACGCGGTCCCGACTCACCACAGTGGATCCCCGGTGGGGGTGAACTGAACAACCACCCCCTGTGGTTCAAAAAAGCCCCAAACAGACGTGACGGGACCGGGACCACGGCAGGGTATCGGGCCAACAGTTCATGGCCCGGGGAAGTGTAACAGACATTACACTGATCCCAGCCCGGGCCATGGTCAAAGCACCCAGAAGGCGCCAGGGTGGCTCGTCCCAGCTGCTGCTGTGTGCCCTTTAAATCTCCCTCCTCAGCCTGTGTTGTCGCTCATTGCCTAGCAGCAACACTGCGTGCTTTGTCCCTAGCTGGGAATCATTTCCTTTGATTCCTGCTGGTGGTTGCTGGCCAGATGTTACTTTTTGTTGGTTCACGTCGAAAATCTCTGACCACGCTTTTGGGGATTGTCTGGTGGGGAGCCCCGGAAGCGTGGCTGAAATTGACCCCATGTGGGTATTGACCATGGTGAACATCTGGCGGCCACCGAACAGACGGTCAGGGTGCTTTAGCCCCACTGCAGGATTGACATTGGTTCACTGTGGCTGAGCATGATCTCATAACGTCTGAAAATACCCTGTGATTCAGGGTGGTTGACTGTGATCATGTAACATCTGAAATTACCCCCTGCTTCACTCAATCTATGCACAATATATCCACTCCAAATATCCAATATCTAAAGTACATACAAACACAAATTATTTTTAAAATCTAAGAGAATTATTTTTTTTTAAATATGCAGTGAACACACAAACCAAAAATTTTAAAAAATCCAAAAATATATTTAAAATACCAAAATACACCGAGCCCTAAAAAATAAATTAAAAACTCTCCAAAATATATTTAAAATATCCAGCCAATCAAAATTACCCAAAACACTAAGGGTATTTTCAGACGTTACGAGATCACGCTCAACCACAGTCAATTCCCTGTGGTGGGGAATGGTCCTGTAATGTCTGTTGGGGAACCAGAAGTTCCCCCCCCCAAAATGTTAACCATGCTCAATTCCCGCCGGGAATCACATTCACCACGCGATCGGCTGAACCCGCGAGGCTGGCGCCAATCACGTAGTGAATGGGATTCCCGGTGGGGATGAAGGGGCCTGTCACATCTGGACAGTGATCAAGGCCCAGAATCCCTGCCGGGATTCGGGCCATGGTCATTTCGGGTGGACGCTGTGGCTGCATTGGCTGTGGCACCCGCTCGTCTCCCCGGAGGGGAGGTGGGGGAGCGTGGGGGGGAGGGGCCATGCGGCTGCATTTTATGCCACGTGGCCCTGCCCCCTCCCTGATTCCCCGCCAGGATCCCCCGGCACATCTGTTGGCCGTGACAGAGTGATCCCGGCGGGGAATCTCAGGGTTGTTTCCGTGATGGGGCAAATGCCACCCCGTCACGTCTGAAATCACCCTAAGAAATAAATTTTTAGAAAACCAAAAATATGTTTAAAATACCCAGACAACCTAAACACTCCCAAACCTTAAAAAATCCAAAATAAAATAAAAATACATTAAAAGAATAAAAATAATAATAAATAAATAAAAACATAAAAATTAATAAAAAATAGAAACATTAAAAAAATATTACTCACTCAAGGGAGGCATCTGGTTGTCCTCTTCAGCAGCCTGCAAACTGGGCCAAATCTTCTGCTCTCTCTCCCTACTCCCAACCGGGCCCAGTGGGCCACATAGGATGAGCCAACAGCAGAGCAGCCAGCCAGAAGTATGGCACCAGCAGCAGAAAAGAAGTAGCCACCAGGCCACCCGTGATCTGAAAAGCCCATGCAGCAGCTCCAGCCTGGCTCTGCCCATCTGTCCCCCCACCATTAATCTGCACTCCTGGGACCAGGGACCCAGGTCCCCTGCAGTTCAAAGTGCTGCAGTATTCACCATTAGACAGACCGTCCTCCCCAATCCTACCTGGAGGTATCTACCTCAACTGCCAGGAATGCTTGAAACCAGCTCCGTTTGCTCCTTCCACAGGGGCTGTGCCAGTTCTGCCCCCAGTGGCCAAAGGTTAAATGTTCACTTAGTGCAGAGTTGTCAGTGCCTAGTGATATGGCTGGGACACTGAGCCACCCATACCACAAAGTGAAGCTTAGTGTCCCACAT
Organism: Sphenodon punctatus; assembly: GCA_003113815.1. Taxonomy (NCBI): domain Eukaryota; kingdom Metazoa; phylum Chordata; class Lepidosauria; order Sphenodontia; family Sphenodontidae; genus Sphenodon; species Sphenodon punctatus. The sequence goes on along the minus strand of QEPC01000985.1, from coordinate 2,141,952 downwards.
GCCTTTCCTTTCCTATCCCTCCCCCCCCCCACACACACACACACCCCTTCACCTTGCCTCTCTAAGACAGCAGTAACCCGGAGAGCAGTCCAGTTCTTGGCAGCCTACACAGCCCACACACCAACAATATGCACATGTAGATCATGCATGCGCAGTTCAGCCAGAGTCCCTCAGACCCAGAAGTGTGGCACATGGTTGCACCACAATGGTGGTGTAAGCAGTCAGCGTGTGGGTCCTGTCATGGGGGAGTCCAGGAACATACTAGGGGTGAGCTCTGGGCACTGCCCCTGGTGCCCCAACAGGCACACAGCACCTGACTTGTCAGTTGGTCACACTTAAAGGCAAATGCCACCAGCTAACAGGCATTAGGATTAGTTAAAAATGCATTAATTAAAATATTTTATTGAATACATTTTTAAAATAAACCTTTTATCCTAGTCCAGTCAAGGCTGGAGAGGTTCTTCCACAAGTTATTATTTGTTTATTGTTTATGAATTTTTACCATCCTTGAAAACATTTTCCCCTTCTCACTACATTATATAAAGAAGCAAATTGTTCTCTGTAGTGTTTCCCTGAGGTTATTCCATAGTAGCCATTTTTTTGTGTACAAGTTCCTAGGGTCACTTGGAAGCAAATAGCAATCTGCTGATTGGGAACAGCTGGTTAGAAAAATGAAAGCACTATTTTACTTCATACAAAATAAAGAACTAACTGTAATCCTAAAAGGGAGCAAATGTAACATGATAAGCCTGAAGACATCTCTAGGTGAGGTCTACCAACCTCACTAATCTATTGGAATTTTCCGAGGATGTAAATAAGCATGTGGATAAGGGTTAACTGGTTGATATAGTCTATTTGGATTTTCAGAAAGTATTTGATAAGGTCCATCATGAGAGATTCTTGAAGAAATTAAATAGTTATGGAATAGGAGGCAGTGTCCTGTCATGGACTGGTAACTGGTTAAAGAATAGGAAACAAAGGGTAGGACTAAATGGTCAGTTTTTGCAATGGACAGAAGTAAATCTTGGAGTGCCCCAGGGATCTGTAGTGGGACTGGTGTTGTTTAATATATTCATTAACAATCTGGGAAAGAGAGTAAAGAATGGGTGTTTTCAGACGTTACGAGATCACAGTGAACCACAATGAATACCCACCTGTGGTCACTGTGCCTCGAACGTCTGTTTGGCGGGCGCCAGATGTTTGCATGGTCAATACCCACATGGGGTCATTTTCAACCACGCTTCCCGGGCTAGTTGTAGGAATGTCCCGGGAAGCATGGTGAAAGTGATCCCCGGCGGGGACCAAAAAAAAATCACGTCTGGTCGGGCGCCACGGCCCGGGATCACCGGCGGGATCCCGGGCTGTGGCGAATTCGGCACAGACGCTATGGCTGCATTGGCCCTGCCACCCACCCATCTCCCCAGAGGGCAGGTGGCGGGGAGCATGGAGGGGGCAGGGCCGTGCGGTCACACGTTGCACTGCACGGCC
>QEPC01000985.1:2118263-2140364 GCA_003113815.1 Sphenodon punctatus | reverse complement strand
GTGGGTGGAGATGGGTGTTGGCCAGGAGCAAACACTCATCAACACCCACCGAAAGTGGCGTTTACACAGACACACCCCCACCCATCTGCATCCAGGGAAATGCTCCCCACCCACCAGCCAACACCCATCTCCACCCAGAGGAGCTGGGTGGAGGCATCATGTGTGCACAGGACCCATGGTGATGGGCTGCAGTGGTGCCCTGCAACATGTATAATAAAATGTAGCACCCATTTTATGGGTGTTAGAGCGTCTGTGTAAAAAGGGCCATGGACAGCACCCACAACACTGCTATTCCTTACCCCCAGGTGAGCTGTCTGTTTAAAGGAAGCACATCAGATGTGCAGATGGAGCAGAGGTGAGGCAGGTTGTCCCTGCTCCAGGGCAGCCCAGCCAGTGGTGCTCTGGAAATTCAGGAGCGCAGCCAGCAGAGCAAGCAGCCCAAACCTGGAGCATGGGCTGGAGGTGGGGCTGTGGTCCATCTGCTCAGTGGACAGCCACTGCAGGTCCGCTCTCAGCTGTAGGCTGACCCAGGCAACACCACAGCAACACAGACACTCTAGTCCGCAGCTCTATGTTCTGTGGGAAGTGTGCCGCGCAGGTGTACTGTGGGCTGCAGCAGCCACTGAGTCATTTAAACCCAACCCAGCACATAGATGCAGGGTTGCTCCCCTAGACCTGCTCCGGGGGTAAGCACCCCGACATCCATGTGAAAACACCTTTTGAGAAAGTTTTTTATGTTACTTACAAAAATTGAGTTGCTTCTTTTTTGGTGAAAGAGAAGAATACAGGGTGGATTTTCCCACTGTGACAGACTCTTCCCTTTAGGCATGTGAAATGTATGGTACTGCAAACACAGACTGTGGTTGGATAGATTCAAGGTTGTCCGTGAATGTGCAGCTACCTGGGTTGTATGGCCAATTATGACCACCAAATGTAACACCAAATGTATAAATATAGATATGCTCTTGTCCTTTGCACATATACAGATTTTTTTAAAAAAACTTAGTCCACGATGTTGCTCTCTATTAATTCTTACTGTGCGTAGTTACCTAATAACCTCTTTCCAGATATGTGCTACATTTCTTACCTTTTGTGACTTTCTGGAGGATGCATGCAAAGCATGGCTGGCATGTGCATTCACTGGCTCTATACATTCTCCATTCAGTTTTGAAAAGGAATAAATGTTCCATTTGTGATGCTTACAACACTGTTCCACATTTCTTGTCCTAACTTCAGCTACTCCATACAGGCATCTACAGATATCTTATACGTTCCACTGGGTGCACAACCAAAAAGAGGCATTCACAACTTAAACACACAAAATGTACCTATTCATACATAACGTAAATAATGTTGTTTTCCAAAAGTACGGTTTTTCAAGTCTCAGGCTGGCTGAGGGTAGCATGGTGTCACTTTGCCTGTTCATGAATAAGGCACTGTGAAAGTTTCACAAGCAAAGTACCTTATGTGAAGCATCTGTGTCTTTTAAGAAAATTCTTTCTGCCTCAAAAAGGTACCATGTGCCCTACCACACAGGGTTTTCCATATTAAGTAGTTCTTGCTAATCAGATTGTTGGGTAAATACAGGGAAATAAAGCTCAAGAAACTTGCTGCCTTGTTCTTTAAGTGCCCACTTCTATATAGCTGTCCTTGCCCACCTTTATAAAAACTAAACAAAATTATTTTTCGCTGTCTATGCTGAAACTGAGCCCATCTCTCTGTTTCCATTCACTTTGCTCCTTGTTGGTAGATACACTTTTTCCCAGAGGCAAAACAAGGAGCTACAATGTCTAGTCTTTCAGGGGAAGCACACGCACCTGAGACTTCGCATCCGCTTGAATGTTTGTTTGTCTTATCCCGTCTCTCCCACTGTCCCCTCTCCCTGTCTCCACCTCCTTGTCTTTTAGATTGTAAGTCACAGGCAGGGATGCGTCCATTTCTATGTTCTGTATGGCACCAAGTACATGACTAGTGCTATATAAATGTTTATAATAATAATAATAATAACTGCTTAAATAAAATTTACATGCAAGAAAAAACCTATATTAGGGAATCTTAAGGTCACCAATGTTAGCAGTAGTATTTGTGCACAGTGCAGTTAACAATTTGGGCTGCTCAAAGACTGAGCAAATGGCAAGAAGAAATTATCATTTTATTATAATCTTTTATTCAACAGACAGATTTCTCAGTGCTCACTTGATGGTGGTTTTATTCCTAATATGCAATGGGCAGTGTATTGAAATCTGAGTGTAACATTGGTTTTAAGTGTGGGATATAAATGAATTACACATGCCAAACTACAATGATTTTACTTTGCTTATTTATTGGAGATGTTACTCTGGTATGTAAATCTGTACTGAACTGTGTACTGTTCCTGTCACAACAGTTTGCAATAACCACTCTTTTTGGCTGATCTGTGTTTTAAAAACAGTACTAAATTCTACTGCGACTTCCCCCAAACTGTGTGCTCAGTGTTGACTACTCTAACATTAAGCCTTGCTGCACACATTTGATTCAGCATGTCATTGGCCTGCCAGAAAGCCTTCAAAAGACATTTGTCACTGGATCAAAATCAAATATGTACTCTGGCTGTTAAGAACGGTTTTGTTGAACTAAATGACTGTAACATTTTAGACAGTGCTACATGATTAATAATGACACTGGTTGACCAATTTTCACCCTAGAGGCAGTATTACAAGGATGTGCCCTTTCTATGCACCTGATATTACGCATATCAAATGCATTATTCCTTCTGCTATGAGTCTTAGCAATGGTCCAAGTTTCCCTCCTCCTCGCTCCCACAGAGAAAGATTAACATTGTGTGAGTGTAATTTATCTTGTGACTTTTTTGGGAAAGGCATGTACTTACTGGTGTTATATTATATGGGTTAATCTCCTAATCAGTAATCACACAGATGACTTCGAGAGTGTATATCTTTGACAGACTGAGGCCTCTGGCATGTACTTTTGAGCCAAAGCAAATGAACTGTTCTTCCCCTTCATCATTCTTTAGGGGTGAAACTACCAGAGATCAACCTGTCTTCAATTAGCTTTTATATTCTTTGATCAAATCCAGAGACCTGTCTTCTTGGCTCCATTTTGCAACGCCCCATGGACAACCTGCTTATTTAATGGTGAAAATCCAGAGAAAGTTACAGAAATGTCGCTTTTATCCCCATCTGTATGTGGAAAGCTTCAGACGTAGTAGTGCTCTTGGCAAGGTTGTCTTTTTCTGTAAACAGTCTTTTTCAGGATTATTTATGTGATGGGCTGCTCTAAAATTTTTCCATTTGCCCTGGTAATTACTTCACATTCAACTTCCAGTTTTGTGCTTTTCTTTTCACTCAGTACTAAGCTGCTCTTTCTCTCCTGCTGCTTGTGTCAGAGGCAATTGAACTTGGAGGTCAGCATGAAGGTAAAGGAGCAATAAAACTGCATGACACAAAGGCCAGATGTTGAGCAAAACCATGTAGAATCTTATCAGGGAACCTCATTGAAGTTCATGGAAGATTTGCCACTTTTTCAAAGGACAAAGAAATATCATGTTCTCCAAAGGAGTTAGTCAAGAGGAGAGAGATAATGTGTTGTTGACATATTATTTATTCTACAATATGTCTTATGTCTCCTGCTTGATCTTACTTACTTTTCTTTCCACATTTTCCACTCCCTCCATTACCTTTTTCCTATGGCCCTTTTCACACAGACACTCTAACACTGATAAAATGGGTGTTACATTTTATTATACATGTTGCAGGGCTGCAGGTGTGATCTATGGGTGCCCTGCAACATGTCTAATAAAATGTAACACTCATTTCATCGGTGTTAGCGTTTCTGTGTGAAAAGGGCCTCTGTTTATGAGAGATGAAAGAATGATATGCAATGAATAATCTATTGAACAGCCTTGTCTCTCTCTTCTTTGCAAAATGTTCACATAGGCCCTTTTCACACAGGCTGTTGTGGGTGGGGGGATGGGTGAGCGACATGGTGGGTGGGCGGTGCGTGGGGGTGTGTTCCCACAGATCCCCACCCACCTCCACCCATCTCCACGCCAGAGCACTGGGCATTGGCGCCCATTGCTCCGTGTGTGGGTGATGGGCAGAGGTGGGTGGAACATAGGAGCGTGCACCTCCCCCCCACACACACACCGCCCGCAGTATTCCCACGGGTGCCCACCCATCCCCCCTGCACCTGCGGCACCGTTTGAACAGGTCCCCCCCGAACCTGCACGTGTGTGCTAGGGGTGGGTAGGCCACGTGAAAAGGGCCTAAGAGTTAGACTCAACATTCTCAAATGTAGTTGTTATTCAGACTGAGCTATTCACACAACACACACACTCACCAAAAAAAACAAAACCCCCAAACCCATTTGCCCTCTATCAGTGATGGTGAATCTTTTCCCTCCCAGGGGCCACTTTGAAAATAAGTATAAGCTAATTTTGTTGTTGGGTTTGGGGCAGGTGGGCTCAAGAAGAAGTGGGTCCAGATCATGGATCTGCCCCCCATTATTGTGTGTATATATGTCCTCATCTCTGTTCCCTTACCCTGAGCATAGTCTTTCAGTGCAGGAGGATAGCAACTAAATCCAGGGGCCAGATTGAGGAACCGGAAAAGGGCCAAATAAAAACTAGCCATGGGCTACATTAAGGGAGCAGAGATGAAGGCATGTTCACAAGATAGGAGATGGATCCATGGGACTGATACATGATCAGGATCTTTCTTTTCCTGAGCAAACCCTTTAAGCACCCCCACCTTCAACTTCTATGCAGCTTGTACTAATTTTCAAAGTAGCCCCTGAGAGAAAAAAAAAAGGTTCCCCCTCCTGTTTTACAGCAATCCTTCTCCTTGCTCATGTTAAAGGAGCTGAGCTGACAAAACAGCTGCTTCTGTTTGGTAAGCACAGACTGGTGGGAAAATGTAGTGCTGAGAGTTTGGGATTATCAGGAGAGAGTGCCCAATGTTTAGATTCACTGCAACACTTTCATGGAGCTTGTCTGAGCAGTTGAGAGCCATGCCAGATAACTAATATGCGTTACCCCATTGACATGGAGAAGCAAGTACTATCACCCCTTGGAAGCTTGCCAATCTCAACTGCTTGCAGGACCATTGCTCTGCAGTTTGATATGAGCATTGTTGCAAACATTGTTTTAGGGGTACAGCAGAGATTTGCAAATTTGAACTACACAAGTCCTGACATGTCACAAATGCAGACCCCCCACTATGACACTCATTAGTGAAACATAGACCGCTTTTAGACGTGCGCAGCAAACACGCCACATAAAATCACGCTGCATGTAACAATTCTGCATGTGGATTAGACATGACATTTCACGCGTTAAAGTTGGTCGCGCATTCTTTTTAAGTCACGAATTAAATACCTCGATGTCAAGGTATTTAATTCACAGCTTTAAAGGAATGTGCAGCCAGCTTTAATGCACAAAATGTCATGTCTAACCCACACATGGGATTTTTACACACAGCATGATTTTATGCGGCGTGTTCACCGTGCACATCTAAAAGTGGTCTTAGTGGGAGAGAGATTCCAAATTGTCCAAATTTGGGTGGTTCATATTCTGTGGGTGCATTCTATTCCTGGCAGGGGTTTTGTTTAGCACTAAACAGCTGATCAATGGTTATTTCTAAACTACTGCTGAGTTTTATTCAGCTGATGGAACCACCGATTAGGCGTTTTAGTGTTAACAATCGATCGGGGTAACTGGCAACTCACCAGGTGAAAATATGGCCCTTTTCACACAGACACTCTAACACTGATAAAATGGGTGTTACATTTTATTATACTTGTTGCAGGGCACCCATAGAGCACACATGCAGCCCTGCAACATGTATAATAAAATGTAACACTCATTTTATCAGCATTAGAGTGTCTGTGTGAAAAGAGCCTAAATGAGACAGTAGCCCCACTTCAACCAACATTAACCTGCAATTCACCTACCCATCTGTTTGGTGGCTGCTAGATGTTCACCCACTTCTGCCATGGAGGGGGTGCGGGCGGCTGCTATTTGACACATCATCTGGAAATGGTGGTTGATGCAGCGTGGACTAAGTCTGGCTCAGCCGGGCTACTCCGGGCAAATGTGCGCCCTCCCGTTTGTTAAGCCCCATGCAGCCCCTATGCATAGTGAAGTCTACCAGCACCGACAAGGCCACAATGTTGGCAAGAATTGGGCCCAGAAGCAGTGGCTGCCAGTTTCCTGTTAGCTGATGGTGCAGGCCGGGAGTTAACAGACCCCACAGTCACCTGTCAGCTGATGCCGCAGCTGGGAGAAGCTGCTGCCGCTAGGGAGGTCCCCTTTGCCCAGGGGTAGTGGGTCCCAGAGCCAATCTGAACCAGGCCCACATGGTCCCTCCCACCTTGTCTTCTGTCCCACACAGCAGCGGGACCCTCTCCTGGAGCAGCAGTGGTGTCCAGCCCGTTGTGCAGTGTATGACACGGCCGTTACCTCCACCCATGTGCTTGATTGCAACCTGCCATAACTGGGCAAGGGAGACTGGCCCGCAGGGAGCTCTCTGGATACAGCTCTGCCCATGCACAGCCACTGGTTTCCCTGCGCCCCGGATACTGGCCAGGGGGAGCCAGAATTCCAGAAAAACATTTAAAACTAAGACCCACCCCTGACAAAACCCACCCAATACCACCTTCCCACCCAACCATCTCTCAAACCCCTACCCCAAAACCATCTACCAAACTCCACCCCAGTCCCCTATTCCCGTCCACCAAATGCCTTTTCAAATACAAAAAAGTCTTGCACCGCCTCCGGAAGACGGTCAAGTTCAAAAGCATTAGGGCAGCAACCGGGAATACCCCCCTATAAGCCCTTGTCATATGAATACAACTAACAGACAGTACTGACAGGGAAGCACTTCTGGCCAAACGCAGGGGTCTAGATGGAACATGGAAGGACAGGCGATCTTTCTGATATGCAGGGCCCAGACCATTTAGGGCTTTAAAGGTCAAAACCAGCACCTTGAATTGTGCCTGGAAAGTTATAGGGACCCAGTGCAGACTTTGGAGCACTGGTGTAATGTGCTCCCAACAACTTGTTCCTGAAAGGAGATCAGCCACCACATTCTGTACCAGCTGCAGCTTCCAAACAGTCATCAAGTGCAGCTCCAGGATGACAGTGCCTTGAGCTGGGGATGGGGCCATGTACTGCCCCCAGATTGGATCACTCTGGCCCAAAGTCTAGGCATGATCTGCTGCCACCAGCCACTTTTCATGGGCCCAATCTTGCTTCTGGCGGCCAGTGGCCACTGCTCCTGAGTCTTGCCCGTGTGTTCAGTTGCTCAGCCGAACCTGGGGCAGGCAGTGTGGTTGGCTGCATGGGAGGCTGTATGTATGGTCTGCTCTCTGCGCTGAGCCAAAGGCTGCTTTGCTGCTCTGCAGTTTAGTCAGGGGACCCCGCTGGCTGCTGTCTCGTATGCTTTCACCCACTGTTTAATGCTTTCACCCACTGTTTAACAACTCATTGCTGGTTTCTCTCTCTTCTGGGTTTGAGTTGATACTGCTTCAGACAGACAGGAAATGATCTTTGATTGTGTCAGTCAATTGAGTTATGTGAAGGAGACATGAATGGCTTTATCACCATGATGTTCCTTAGCTGAAGTGGGATGATTCACAGGGTGTACATTCCTAAACCTAGCCTCTGCCACAGTGTGTTGTAGAACTTCAATGGAAAAGGCCTTGCAAGGTGCAGTGGGCCACCATGGCAAGTTCAAAGAGATATGGCATGGGGTCTATGATGCCATGATCTTTCATAAATTTTTTCCCCAAGGTCATACTACAAGGGGTTTTTAGACAATAGACTACCATGGAGCCAAAAGGAGTGTCACTGAGGGCTGTGATACTAGGAAACCACAAATGCCTTGCTCATTGGATCACAAGTTCTTTTTACTGCCCAAGTCTCTTTCCCAAGAATGGAAGCCAGGCAATCTTCAGAAGTTTGCATGTGACAAAGGAATTCTTCAGTTTCCATTGCCTTCTCTGCCCATTTGTATTCCATCTCTATCAAGCTCAGCTTCTGTTGCCTCTGTTCTTGTATATTCCCTTGGGCCCACAGATGTCTTTTCTCTCTCATGAGCACCCTTATAGATGTCTGCTTAGTCCTCTTAACACTGGCAGAGATTTCTCAAATGTATGGATTCAGAAAAAGACTGGTTCAGTGTAGCCCATCAGGCAAATGTGCTTGTTGCTATAGCAATGAGTAACTCCTCTCAAGTTTAAACGTGAACACACAGGAGTATTGATAAGTTCACAGCTGGTCTGCTTAAACAACCTTGGTGAGGGAAGGAGAGATGTAGGAGAATAGAGGTGGAAGAGCATGATTGGAGAGGATTACCATCTGCCACCATGTGCCAACTAAACTGCGTCATGGACAGTGCACATGAACTGGGGCCATTATTGGCTAACCTTCAGCAGCAATAGCAATGGCAGCAGCGGAAGCAAGCAAGCAAGCAAGAAAGAAAGAAAGAAAGAAAACCATCTGCCAGACCCATTTAGTGCCAATTGTTCCCATGTGGCCTCAGTCCCTGATTCCATTCCCAGAAAACGATGTTGGCTCAAATGAAATATGGAAGCACATAAAACTGGGAATACTTACTTGCAAGAAGTCTTTGATCTACTGAGGGAGAGGATTCTCCCCTTTTCCCCTTGGCTCAGCCTGATGTCTGTCATCTCATGGGTTGGCAGTGACCAGATCTCATTATGGTTTGGTGTATTAGCTGGCCTGGCAGAATTGATGATGAGGTCAATTCCAGTGATGCACCGGTAAACAAGTCCACAGCTAAGCCATCTGAAGCATTAGCAAATGAGTCATTACCTAATTGAAAATGAGTTATTACATCCTTTTCATAGCTCAATATTCTATCCAGTTTGTATTTTATTTATTTGTTTGTTTATATTTATATTCCACCCCTTCCTCACAGGCTCAGGGTGGCTTACAAATATATAAAAATATAAAAACCAATAAAAATGAACCATATAAAATTATAATTAAAATATCTCCCCATACTCCCAAAATCCTATCCCCACTCAACAAAAGCTCAGTCAAATAAGTAGGTCACATTGCCTCCTGAAGATGCTCAGGCTCAGGTTTTGGTGAACCTTCAGAGGAAGGGAGTTCCAAACCTGTGGGTCAGCCACTGAGAACACCTCTCTGCACGCCTATGTTGCGTGGACCTGGTACAGTGGTGGAATCTGCAAGAGGGTGCCCCCGGCTGATCTAAGGGAGTGTGATAGAACATAGGGTGGAGGGCGGTCTTTCAGATACCTGAGGCCCAAGCCATCAGGGCATTATAGATCAAAATCAGCACCTTGAATTGTGCCTGGAACACTATGGCAGTCAGTGCCGACTCCGGAGCATGGGTATAATGTGCTCCCAGAGACCCATCAACAACAGAAGGTGGGTTGCTACATTCTGCACCTGCTGCAGCCTCTGAAAAGTCTTCATGTGCGGCCTCACATAGAGTGCATTTCAGTAGTCTAGCCTCCAGTTTCTTCTTCAAACTGGAGAGCCTACTGTTGTCCTTGAAGCCCTGTTGAGCCATCATTTTCTTGAAACCCTGAGGAAAGTCTTTGGCACCCTAGAAATCTATTACTGGAATCTATAACAGAATTTTTTTTATCTTTCTTTATAGACATTTTTCAGTTTTGAGGGTGAGGTATATTTGTTTCCTTTGTTGCCTCAATTTTGCTTTTACTCTATTCTCCCATCTGCCTCGTTTTCTCTTTTTACCCTTTTGCTACTGAAATAAGGAAAACATGGGAAGGAATGGAGATGATAATGGGAAATGAAAGGTTGACTATTTCATTTTCTGTTTTTGGGAAAACCAGAAAATTCACATGAAAAACAGTCATTTTCAGCTAAAATATTTTCATTCAAAGAATTTTGAACAGCATCTACATGGTCCACTTCTTTCTTTCTTAATGTTCACCTTTCCTTTCCTGTCCTTCCCTTCTAGTCCATCTCTGTCAAATTATTTTAGCCTTCTCTGCAAAGAGGCTATGATCTTACTGTAATCAAATTCAAGACCTGTCTGAAAAGGACATGGGATGATACGTTGTTCATTTAACTAACATTTCTCATCAGCCCTTCTTTCTAAAATGAAATCTGGATGGAAGATAATTGGTGAGACTATCAGCACTGAGAAATGGTTTCATAAGCAGGGGTCTAATAACTACTTGTTCAAGTGAAGCTCGCCTCAAAGAAAGTACTGCCAGCAAATTTCACCAGTAAAGAACCCAATCACTCCTACTTTGTTTTCCCAACCAGGAAAGGCATAATTTCAACTATCACATTAGGCATATACAACTAGGAAACAGGTAGGATCTCAATTAGGTTCATACCTATCAGATTCTACCTCCGGTGAGTGGACTATGTCTAGGCAGGGGACGACAGGGGAGAGGGAAGTGGGGAAAGACTGTCCCCAGAGCCCAAAGCAGGAGGGATCCGGGGGGGGGGGTCCTTGTCACTGGTGTGAGGGTGGCAGGGAACGACAACAGCACGGATGAGCCTAAGGCTGTGGCAGGGCAAGCACTGCCTCCGGCGTATGCAGCAAGCGCGCTTCAGAGGGGAATCCCAGTGCCAAGGGGGGTCCCGGATGCAGCTATGGCGGGAACTGCAGGGCGCATGCGCCTGACCCTGGCAGCTTCAGGGAGCGCTGCTCCAAGTGCAGCCCCACCCAGGTGCTCAGAGAGCCTGCGCCATCGTGCAGCAGCTCCATAAAGAGGGGCTTGTGCATTCTCTTAGCGCTGGTGATCAGAGCTTAGCCTGAGAGACTGGCCCATTGCTGCGTTTGTATCTGTGCCTTGACTTAGTAGAGAGCGTGTGCATGAACGAGTGGGTGAGTGCATTGAGTGGGTGACTGTGGAGTGTAAGGGTGTTAGTGCTTGTCTGGAGTCCCTCATTTCCTTCCTGGGTCCTCTCCTGTGCATGTGTTCTGACCCCCCTCATTCCTTAACCCCTGCTTCCCTGGGCCCTGGCCTTCTGCCCCTCACTTGCCATCACCCTCTCCCTTTCCCTTCCCTTCAACCTGGTTATGTGCTTGGGGCCATGCAGAGATGGTTGCTCTCAACGCCATCCCTGTGATGATCTTTGGCACGGAGTTTTACTCCAATGTAACAATGTGCCCTATAACATGTAACGTGCACTTCGCTCCTCCTCTGTCCCTTCTCTCACCCTTCCATGCCTTCCCTGCTCCCCTAAGCGCCTTCGTCCTTTCTCACTTGCTGCCCCCCATGCCTGGAACTCCCTCCCTGTCCACATTCGCCTTGCCCCCTCCCTTCATACCTTCAATTCTCTCCTTAAAACTCACCTCTTTCGCTCTGCTCTGTCTGACTCTTTATCCTGCTGAGCCACTATTCCTATACCTATGATCGGTTTACCCTTATCCTTGCCACATAGACCTGCCTGCTGTCATTCTCATCGTAACCAAGCCAAGTACGTGCACTTGAGACCTCGCATCTTCATGAATGTTAGACCCCTTGTCTCTCCCTCTGTTCCCCTTCCTATGTCTCTCCCCCAGCTCCTGTCTCTCAGATTGTAAGCCCTAGGGGCAGGGACCGTGTCTATTTTATTACTTTGTAAAGTGCCATGTACACTTCTGGCGCTATATAAATGTTTGTTAATAATAATAATAATAATGTATAGTGGGTGGGAGGTGGGTGGGTAGTGGGTGGAGAGTGTCTTGTGTGAAAACACCCTTTATTGGTGTCCTGGGGTGGGCCTTGGAATATTTATATCTTTAAATGGAGTCGCACTGGTAAAACGTTTGGAAACCACTGAACTAGGAGCTCAGTAAGACCATTTTCACATGGATGGCCCCACCCACCACTCGGTGTTTGGGCGAATGTGTGGTGTGGGGGTGTTCATGGAAACAGGATGCCAGTGGGTGGGGGATGGGTGTGCACTAGGTGTGCACCCATGTGAACACCACAGGCAGTGGATGTTTGTACATGCACGCTCCCAGTGCACACCTATCTCCACCCATCACCCACCCATTTCCACCCACAGGGCCATATGGAAAACTGGAGGAAACCCCATGGGTGAAGATGAATGGAAATGGGTGGAGGTGTGTCCATGTAAAGGAACACACACACACCTCCACACACCATGGCCACACACCCATTTCCCACCCACCCCCGTCCATGTGAAAACGACCTGTTAGCCTTCCTATAACTCAAACTAAAAAATGCTAAACTAAATATTGTTATTGTCCCTCTGGGTACAATGTTTAAATCTGGCTCTGACAATGTGAATGGAGCCTGATTGAAATAGGGCTCTTGTTTCTATTTTCCTTTTTCTTTTTGTGGTGTTTCTTTTCCTTCCCCTTTTTCTTCTTCTTTCTTTCTTCTGCATTTCTTATGGAATATGGAACCATAGAATTTCCCGAATACCTGTGAAAATGAAGGTCTTTACATGCATTAGAATAGACACTTCTGTGTAAGAAGAGAGAAAATCATCTGTGCGGGTTCACTGGAACATTGTTCTTTTTCTTGGCAATATTGAGGATAGAGCCACTTTATCATCCTGACCTTAGAAGTCAGAGCAAGTAAATTCTGACTGATTCAACTAACAAATTAATCAATGGCAATCGCATCTGTACAACAGTTTACTCTGTCAAGCACAACTTTCACTTGTTTCATTGGCAGGACATGTTGTCTATTTGCAAAGGAGACACAATTGAAATACAGTCTCCATACAACAAGCCACTGTACCTTGTGAGTTAGTGGTATCTGAATTAGCATGGTGTTTTGCAGAAATCAAGTCATTCTTTGCACTAAAACTGTCCCTTTCTTAGCATTATCCTCTACCTCAGACATTCATTTGCTACAGAAAGCTTCTGCCAACATTATTTTGTTCCACAACTGTCACATGGTTAGTATATTGCTGATCATTTGGGTAGCTCTGTCTCTAGCAATTTTGAACAAAAGAAAGAGCTCCCATTGGGTTTTCTATGTGACTCAGCTGTGACATGACTATTCAAATCTATATAGTCCCCATATACTTTCAAATAATTGTAGTCTCTCATTTTCCCACCTTATAAATATCATGCATTAAGCTGTTTCACAGAGACAAAGTATGAAAGCAGACTGGTATTCCTCACCCTAATGTTATCAAGACTGTAATATTTTAACAGGAAAGAAGACCAAAATGCAAATTTCCATTTTCTTTGTATACCATTTATGCAATAAAGAATGAGTTGAGTACATGATTTTTCATTTCTGGATAGCTAGGAATAGTAATGCATGAGCTGCAGCCGAGAACATTAATCTCTCAAGCTGCTAAGAAATGAAATGTCACATAGAGCAACTTGTTCTTCGCGGGTGCTTTCTCAGCCAGTTTTTTTCATGACATTCTTCATCAAAAGGAAGAAAAAGATCATACGTCTTCTGATTATATTAGATTATGGCACTTCTATAGTCTTCTGTGCATTCTGATTTACATGCTATGTTTGGAAAATGATACCCTCCATGTATTACCACTTTCTCTTTCCTGTACATACAATTAAAAATTAGTCTGCATTTTTACATCCACTTGATTTTGTCATAAAGAATATTAAAAAATAATTACTAAAGGTGAAATATCTTTTCCTGAGATTATTTTCCTAATTTTTCTACAGAGCAGCAGCTGCAGTTACCATGCTGTCATCTTTGTTGCTATGGCTTTTGGATGTAGGTGTGTGCGCAGCGCATACACGCATGCGAAGCATGGATTGCCAAAACATGATTAGCTAGTTACACTAGCTCATACTATCAAGTGATGTATTCCTATGAACTGAAATAGCAGAGATTCTGCTCAAGACTTGTGCCTATTTAATTCCCATGAATGGTGTGAAAACCTTGTATGGGCCTTCTACAAAATCTCTTGTAGGATGAAAATGAATTGAGTTTTTCTGGTTCATGGATCATATCTGAAAATTTGTCTCCATGAAAAAATCCTTGAATGAATGTTCCCATGGACTTTGGCCTTAAGTACAATTCATCCAAGTAGTCTGATATCCAATATTTGTTACTTCAGTAACTACTCCTTCTAGTGGTAGCGACTCTCAACTTAAAACTTTTCTTGGAATCCTCCCTCTTTTGTTATGTGTCCTGTTACTGCGTATTTTTAAGATTTCTGGGAGAGAGGGGAAATATGGGAGTTCAGAATTAGATGGGAGTTATGGAGAATGGAGAATTGGGATGATGATGATGATGATGATGATTGATGATTGATGAATTATGTGACAACCCCTTGTAAGAGAGGTGCCATGACAACCCCCTATCCATCCCACCCCCTGCACCATGAGAAAGTGGAGAGATATGGACATGGGGGGCAATTTTACTATACATTTGCAAGTTGTGATTTGATATATAAATTTGGTTGAACAAGGGGGGGGCAGAATGGAACATGTGGGACCGGACAAGGGAGGTCCCAAGAGGACAATAAGCAATCACCCATCACCACTCTCTGGGGTCTCTGTCACGGAGAAACATGGGGTCACACACGTGTAACACGGGACTACATGTTTGGTAAATGTGTGGCACCAAAGGTTTCACATGTATGTAATGTTACTATACATGTACACTATGTAATGTCAAAGGTTCCACATGTTTGTAATGTTAACTCTGAGAACTGTAGAACTCAAATTAGGCCTCTCACATGTCACCAGTCTGCAGGAACTACAAGAGATAACAGAAAGTGTATTCAAAACATCTGGCTTGCTAGACAGCCTGTGGAGATGTTAATAAACTTCCATGTTTACCTGGGTTGCATACGTGCCCTGAACCATGATCCCCGAGGTGGGAAATCCGAGACAAAGGAGCCTGAATTCCTATTTAAATGGGAGGAAGATACAAAGGAAAGGATTCTTCTTGCAAAGCTGCTGCGAGAGACATCTGCATACGAATGACAGCCTGAAATAGCAGGCTGGGGACAGCATGAAGTGAGAGACAGATTCTGCTCTCTAAGCCAAAGAGCTCAGCCAGTCACCTTATGACTGAGAAACCAGAACTTGTGGACTCGCTAGGGTAAGATGAATAACTTAGGAACTCAACCAGTATAAGTTAGGAATGCATTATATTTACCTTTGATTTCTAATAACACTCTGTTTAACTATCTTGTTTATGTAATCAATAAACTCACTTCTTAACTTTTATGAAGAAGTGGTCAGTGTCTAATATTGGAACACAAGTGAGCTACAAGAGCCCTCAAGCTCTTGCGAACCCAAAGAGTAAAGAGTCTGTAAACGGGAAGGACCGGGCCCTTGTGTGACAAAGGAGTTTCATTGTAGCACACTTGAATTAGCCAGAGAGAGAACTGATTCAAGAGAACTGTGCGCAAGGGAAACTGAGTCGCTCAAACCCGGTAAAGTGGGGGTGCGGACTCCCAAACCCATGACAGTCTCCCTGGAATAAAGGCGCAGAACTACTCAAGAGCAGTGCTGCGCACCCCTGCCAGGTCCCGCAGTCATGTCATCAATACCTCATGGTCAACTGTATCAAAGGCCACCGAAAGATCTAACAGGATCAACAGGGTAGAATTCCCCTTATCAATCTCCAGGCTCAGGTCATCGACCAAGGCCAGAAGGGTAGTCTCTGTACCCAGGATGGAAGCCCAACTGAAACAGGTCCAGAAATCTGATGGCATTGAGATGAGCATGGAGCTGTCGAGCAACCACCCATTCAATAACCTTCCCTAAAAAGGGAAGGTTAGAGACAAGCCAATAGCTGGACAGGGAGTCAGCATCCAAAGATAGCTTCCTAAGCGGGGACTGGACAACCAGTTTTAAGAACATCCGACACCCTATCCTCCCAAACAGAGGCATTGACAACCCCAGCCAGCAATGGTCCCAGCATCTCCCGGTTAGCTTTCACTAGTCAGGATGGGCAAGGATCTAGTTCACAACAGGTTATCCTCACTGCCCCAAGCACCTCCCCCACATCAGTGGGTGATACCAATTGAAATTGGTCCAAACAAACAAGGACAGGACTGAGTTTCTATAACCTTAAACTCTGACTCTGCAGGTAAAATGGCAGCACCCAATTCGTGGTGAACAGGAACAATTTTGTCTGCAAAGTAGTGAATAAAAATGTCACAGTGGACATTAGATTACTCCACTTCTGGGTAGAGGCAGACTAGATTAACCAGGACCCTCAACACCTGGAACAGCTCTGCCAGATGAAACTTTGCAGACACTATGATAGTGGAGAAAAAAGCTTTCTTCATTGCCATCACAGACACTGCATAGTCCTTTAAAAATGATCTATGCTACAATTGGTTGGCTTCAGTGCAAGTCGAGCACGACCTGCGCTCTAACCACCTACCCTCCTGCTTCTGCTGCCTCAGGTCCTCCATATACCAGGGGAACCTGTGCTGCCACAGTGGTGGGAGCGGACATCTGGGAGCAACCGTGTCGATGGTCATGGTCAAGATGTCATTCCATAAAGCAACCAAGTCATCGACTGAGTAGCTGTCAAGTTTGGTAGGTAAGTCCCCCAAAGAATTATGGAAACCGAATGGATCCATATGTTTCCAAAAGTGGACCATCCTAAAGTGTTCAGCACCCCAACAAGAGCATACAAGGGTAGGGATCTGTGCCTTCAGAAGGTAATGATCCAACCATGACAATGGGGTCATATCCTCACCCTCGATAATTGGAACCTCTGTTTCCAGGCTGTTGCAAAACGTCAAATCCAGTATGTGTCCTGCCTCATGTGTCGGGCCAGATACTATCTGGGATAGGTCCATGGTTATCATGGCATCCATGAACTCCTGTTCCGATCATGTGGAGGCTACAGTGCTGGAACAGAGAGCTCTGTAACTCTGCATGATCGGAGGCAAAGCTGCATGGCTTTGTTTTCCCAAGAGACAGAAGTTGTGCATCATTTGCCTCCTGGAGTTTTTCCTGGAGCCAAATGCTGCACATATTGCCCCATAAGAAAGCAGTCTTAAAGACTTGCATTTTCTTAGTCATTAGTTCTGACTTATTACATGCCTGAGGAAGAACCCTGTGTGATCCGAATGCTTGCATACTCTCAAAAGGAGTAGTTCATCCAATAAAAGGTATCATCTGAACTACATGGTATCAAGATAAAAACAGACATAATGGTAACCTGCGTTGGCCAGCTATGGCCCGGAACCCACCAGCACATCTGTTTACTTACTACCAGATGTTAGGCCAGAACTGCCCCAGAGCAGGTAGGTGGCTAGCCTGGGCTGTGTCCTCAGAAAAAATCCAAGGACACAGTCTGGGCTAAGAGCCACCCATGCGAGCTAGCACATCTGTTATAGGGATAGGAGAACAAATCACGGTTCAGCTTTGGCCGTTCGGTTCAGTCCGGTTCGGTTCGGACATTCAGTTCGACCATTCAGTTCGTTCGCCGCATTTAGGTTCGGCCGTTTAGTTCGGTTCTGTTTGGTCCAGGTCGGGCATTTGAAAAAAGGCTCTCTGTGTGAGGAATGATCATCATCTTCATCTTTTATTTATACCCCACCTCTCTCCCAAAGGACTTGAGGCGGCTTACAACAAAGTACTACATTCTGGGTTTTTCCACACAGGGGATCCAAAGTCAGTATACACAATTGCTAACATAATATACAATTTACAGCATTCACAAAAAACAATTTCAAAAAGATACACCCCCCATCTGACTCAGCTGATATCCCACTCTATGACCTCCCATACCACAATGGGGTAGGTCCCACATACATTCAAACCATCCCCTGCTGCCACCAGGGAAAACCTGACCACCTCCACCCCTCTCTCACCAGGGGGAGGTGGTCCCACCAACCCTACATCAGTGATCATATACAACTCCTCCAAGGAACACAACCAAAAAACACACCCCACTTATCATCCTCCCTAACTATCAAAGAGACCCTCTCCATAACTCCCCTATTCTCATTTCCACCAGGGGTATGGGAGTTCGGCTGAAATGCTGCCACCATCTGCTTCTCCTCCGATACCACCCCTTTTTCCTCCCTCCCTCCAATATCCCCAATCACTCCAAAAGAAGTCCCCGACATCCCCCTCCCCAACCCTCTCCCCCGCACAGCCGACACAGACCCCGAACAAGCCCTCTCCCCGGTTTTACATAACACCCCCTGCCTCACCTCCTTACCCATATTAATACAAAATAATACACACTCTACTAACCCCCCCTCTATTTCCTCCCCCCAGAGGACTTCCCTCCTCTTCCCCCTCTAGACCCCAAAGGGCCCCAAAGGGCCACACCCTTTGGCCGTGGCCCTTCAGCTTGCGGATGCCAGCTTGCGGCCTGTGGCGCAGACGCCGGTCAGTTCTTTTTAACTGCCCCTCGGGCATTTCCGGTCGCCGGTGCAAGGAGGGTGGAGGGTGGAAAGAGTGTCAGTTTCCCTACCCCACAAACCCCCACTCTCCTTACTCTCCGCAGGTGCTCCGCGGGACCCTCCAGCGGCGAGACAGCAGTGGCAAGGAGACAAGCCTCGGGGGATGCTCAGCAGACAGCTGATGGTAAGTGAATGCAGTGCTCGAGTGCAGACGCCGGTCAGTTCTTTTTAACTGCCCCTCGGGCATTTCCGGTCGCCGGTGCAAGGGGGGGGAGGGTGGAAAGAGTGTCAGTTTCCCTACTCCACAAACCCCCACTCTCCTTACTCTCCGCAGGTGCTCCGTGGGACCTTCCAGCGGTGAGACAGCAGCAGCAAGGAGACAAGCCTTGGGGGATGCTCTGTCTGTCTGCAGACAGGCAGGCAAGCAGGACCACTTTGTATTCATCATCAGAACTCATGCAGCCCTAGTCTGATGTATTTGCTTGTTTGTAGGGCTATTGTGTTTTGGAAGAGCTGTTCTGGTAGTTTTGCCCACATGTTGAATCGCAAATGATTGAATACCCAGATCCCAGGCACACTGCACTCTAGTCTTTTTGTTGGTCAATTTGACACAAGTGAGTTGTGGGCTTGGGCACAGTCACATGAATTATGTTTTTGAAGGCCATTAGTCCAAGTTGAACTGCCTTGAGTCCTAGAAAACTGATGTGGTATCAGGCCTCTTCCTGTGAGTGCAAACCTAAAATTTTAAAGCCCTGGAAGTGTGCAAACCCATTGCCCAATCCTGTATTTGGCATGTCTGTTGTTAACGACATCTGAGGTTGAGGTAGATGGAAGGGCATTCCCTTGAGAACATGATGTTTTACTGACCACCACTGTAGGGATTTGAGTATTTGACTGGGAATAGTGATATGGGTGTGTACGGGTGTGATGCTAGGAATGTAGTTTGAGATGATCCAGCACTGGAATGAATGAAAACGAAGTTGAGCATAAAATGTGNGCCTGCTGTTCAGGAACAGTGACTAGCTCAGAAGGTGTTGGGAAGGGGGGAGGCAATCAGTTTTGTTTCTTGCTGTGCCCGCCTCACCGCAAGCCTCATTGGCTCCGTGCAGCCTAGCCCGTGGCCAATCGCAGACTGCGAAGCCAGTGGTTTGAGGCCAGTGGTTGGAGTAGCAGCCAGTGGACAGGCTGGCTGCTACTCCAAGCCTCTCCACCCCTGGTGCCTGGAAGTCTGCTCCTCAGCTGGCTCCCCCTCCCTGCCACGTTTGGCCTTCCAGTGACACCACGTTTTTGTCATTTTAGCCACCCGAACTCACCCGAACACAATCCGAGCTGACCAAACTCTTCGGTCATTTCAGCATTTGGAATTGAGTTTGGCTCGGTCAGTTCATGTTCGGATTCGGTCATCCGAACAGGCTGAGTTTGGGCCGAACTCCGAACTTCCGAACCGCGTTCGCCCATCCCTAATCTGTTAGTCCCCACCATTCCCGCCTCGAGGCACCATGGCTAAATGCCATGGCTAGACACCATGGCTGAATGCTGTGGCTAGTCACCATGGCTGTCCCTGGGAAGGCCCCTGGAAAGGGGCACAGGGGACAGGGTAGAGGGGACAGGGCAAGGGTGGAGTCTGACGCCCTCACGTTTGTTTAGCTTCCTCTCTACCTGGGGCATATGAGTGGGTATATTTGTTCGGTGCCCCTCCCCAACCTGGGCTACTCTGTCGGCTGCACTTTTCTGCCGTGGGCTGGACCAGGGAGCCGCCGCTCCACCCACAAGTCTATTTTTACCCAATATCTCCTGTGGAATTCTGACACAATGATATAAGAATATATTTTATTCTTTAATCCCATGTCATTTTTATTCAATGGCCGCAATCCCAAACCCCACGCAGATTCTGTATGGCACAATGTCTCTGCTATAGACTTGCACATGGTTTCCATGCACATGCTTTCGCAGGGGTTACATGTGGTTTCCGTGGGCCATGAGATCAGCCCCAATGTGCATAGGGGAAGAAAGAGGCAGTTTTACAGTATTTAAATGCAAAATATAAAGTCCCACTGCTGTAGTTGATTCATGGATGGAACCTCCAATTAGATGAATGACCATATACAGATGCTTCAAGGCCAAGTCAAATTGTTTCCAAGGCTTGATCCATAGGCTGTGCCAGAAATGACACAAATCTGTTTTGTTTTGTTTGAGGCACAGCCTCTCTATTCCCTTGCAGTTTTAAGTCTTCCCTGACAACTAGAAACTTCTGCCATCATGAAAATATTTATTCACTGCCATCGATATATATTGAATTTTAGCATTGTTACTACTAATGTGATTGCTACAGTTTCAACAATCTCTGTGCAGGTATAGTTTCTCCAGAGATCTGTGCATGCTTGGGAATGAAATAGGATATCACTTTTGCCCTTCAGAAATGGCTGAAAGTAATATTTACTTGCTTTTTCACATACTCCAATAATGAAGGGATTTTTGTACAAAGTACATTTTCTCCTCATATAGCTTTGGGGAAATGCCGTCTTTGAGATTCAGCTTATTTCTGCTTCATGAAAAGGTGGTAGGGATACTAATTAACAACCCAAAGCTTTTTTCTGTATCACTAGTATTAATTTGATATTTCTCTCATTAACAAGTGTACATTTTATTTTCCATATAATCCTAAAATATACTCAACACAGTCTTCATCATATTTGTACATACATGGAGTCCACAATCTTTGCATATGTTGTTAACTACCAGCCTGTACTGCACATTCTATTACTCACAGAGGACTTGCTTGCCCCACCCCCAAGCAAGGGGGTGCTGCTGGAATTTTTTTTGTGGGAAGAAAGAGAAAGTGGAATGCTGCCTGCCCAGGAACAGGAACACCCAACAAAGAAGAGTTACTTTAATTTCATGCTGGAAATAGAAAATAAAGTTTGTAGTGATATTTTGACTAGGATGCTTCACATAAAAATGCCCTAGCCCCTTTACAAGAACTCTCAAAGTCAAAATATTATTGTCAACTTTATTTTCTCTCTCCTTTCCTTCTAGCCACAGCTTTGCTAATGATATGGCTAAGTTAAATATGTGGCCAACATGCCTCAACAAAATGTTCCAGGGAAAAACAACAGTAAAGAGTAACATTTTCTTTGTCCGTCTCATTCTTTGTATTAATGATATTTTCAGGCAGTGGTAGGTGTCTGAAACTTAAATGTACAGCCACTGTTCATTATAAACAAGGGATTGCTGAAGCCCCGATTTTGAGGAAGTGGCTTGACCTACATTTCTGAAAATTTAACCATGGCTGTAAGTTGTGAGGACCATCATATCCACAAAGTTTGAAAAAGATCCATTATGAAAATAAAATGTTATAACTGCTTAAACGTTAATTGGTTGTGGTCAAAATGCACACCATCCTCACGATTTGAATCATCAATTTCTCCTCCCCCTGGATGGGTTGAGCCCCCAAACTTCACAGGCTTTGAGAATTAGATCAATAACAAGTGCTTTTGAAATATGATACTGATTGATGCAGTCAAAACTGAGTTATTATTGATTAAAAAATCAATTCTGCTGGTTCACACATATGTAGTAGAGCAGCTACTCACCGGCAAAACACAGCATGGTCCTGCTGGCTCGCGCATGCTCTGTAGAGCAGCTGTTCACAGGTAAAACAGAGCATCAGGAAAGTTATGTGAGTCTACTTTCCTGAGCCCCTCCAAAACGCCCACCAAAACCTCCTGCCTGCCTGCGCAACATCCCCCTGCCCTGACCTGAACCCCCCAAGCCCCGTGCAAACCTCCCGCCCCCCT
>QEPC01000985.1:2097503-2117370 GCA_003113815.1 Sphenodon punctatus | reverse complement strand
GGGGGTGGTCTGTAGGGTCAGGGGGTAGGAAGAGGGGCTAAGGCAGGAGCAGGGGGTCATGGGTGTAAGAAGAGGGAATGGGGTAGGGATGGTGTAGAAATGGGAGATGGGGCGCATCTGTAGGGGCAGGGGGGTAGGACGGGGGTGGTCTGTAGGGGCAGGGGGTAGGAAGAGGGGCTAGGGCAGGAGCAGCACATTTTACAATTATGAAACTAATTTATTATCATAATTTGACAAAGAACAATTTTGTCAGAGGAAAGTCTGTTATTTACATATATACAAATTGTGTACAGTTCATACAATGAAGTAAAGAATGTGAGTGTAGACATTATACAATTCATTGTACACAATGAAGTTATGTAGAAACAGACTTAATGCACACTGACAAAATTCTTCCTTGTCAAGTTATGATAATAAATTAGTTTCATAATTGTAAAATGTGCACGTTTAGTTATTGATAAAAAACTCTTGTGCATTTAAGTTTATTTTTAAACTGTTAAGTTTTTTGCTTTGGTTTTTGATTCTGGGTTCAGGACAGCTTCTACAATAACAGTGATCCGTCTATGTTGCCAAGTTCAAACTGGAACTAAAGTCGTGGAGTGTTTATTTGAACCCATTGCTATAGAACAATCATGAAATGTGCAGATCCAAATATTGCATTGAAGTTTTTGGGGTGCCCCAGTTGGATCCAAGTTTCTATGTCAGATGTGTCACAAGATACAATACATTTTACAATCATATTTTATTTATAATCATTTATATTGTATTTATATTCATTTATATTATGAACTAATTTTGTAATGTAACTAATTTTCACCTGTAATTGCAATGAAATATAAAGAAGAATTCCTGGATAATGTGTCTAGTGCATGGTTGATGTGGGCCTGACTGAGATCTGGCACTCCCAGTAGCACAAAGGAATACCTTTATGCCTAGGGTTACCATACTTCCCCTTTAAAAGAGGGCACTAATGAAAAATACATGGTGCAGGGCTGCATTGATTCCAATGCAGACTTGCAACATGTATTTTTCATAAGCGTCCTCTTTTAAAGGGGAGGTATGGTAACCCTAGTTATGCCAATGTAATTACCTGCTTTACAAGTTACAGTGCAGGGAAGAAAACAAGATCTGGAGAGCTGCTACATTTTTTCTTCTGCCTACACACATGCCTCACACAATTGGATTGGATGGCATGGAAGTGGCTTTGAGTCAATCATTTAGCTCAACTCTACCGACGTGCAGCTATGTACCAAATGAAACCAGTTGCATTGGCCTGGCACGCTGGGGACTACTTAAGTGCTTAGTGATAAGCAGATTCTTAAACATTTTGTAAGAGTAGGATGTGAGTGCACTTTGCAGTATAAAATCCATATCATAAATTTTCCGAGTGCTGGCAAAGGAATTAAGATGCAGGGTGAAATGGAAAACTGGATCGGGTCTAGTCATGGAAAAAATGTTCATGTGGCCAGGCCGCCGGGGAAGGCAGGGAACCACATGAACAGCTGGCTGGCCCTGCTCCCATGTTGCCCACCACCTATCATAATGGGCAGCCATGGTAGCCAAAGACAAACATTATGGCCCGACCTGCTGTAGCCTGCTCTGGCCCGATAGGGTGCACAGTAGCCTGGACTGTGACCTTAGAGATATCCAGGATCACAGTCCGGGCTCACCGTTAACACAAGCAGAGGAATCCTGGGCAACATCGAGCAGCACAAAAACTAACGTGATGTTGGCCCACCAGCCAAAAAGGGCCACAGCAGGTCTAAGCAGGCCACTGTCATGTTTGTTAACACCATTTGTCTTCAACTACCCAGTGCCCAGCCAGTTTCTTTACTCTGTCCCACAAATGTTCAGAAATTAGGGTGTAGCTCAACTGTAGGAGTTTCTGTTCTATGGGGATTTGTGAACCAATGAGAGTGTCTGCGATATGTGGATTCTGTATTACTGTGGGTGGAATGGTCTGTTCTGTGGGGCTGTAGGGGTTAGGGGGTATCTGTTCTGTGGACTGCTAAAGAGCTGAGGTGTAGACATCCTGCATTTTTTCACCAGCTAGGATCCCACGCTACCTCACGGTCCACAGCCTCACAGTGAGTCTACAGCCTCACACAGGCTTGAGACAATCTTTGTGAGAGGACCGTTACCCCCATGTTAAACATATTTAAAGACTGTAGAGAAAATTATGTGATATTTTATTGTATTTGAGAATTTGTGTGTGTGATTTCTTGTAATTAAGGACTGTGTGACACAAGGAGACAGAGTTACAGCTGCACATCTAAATTTAACTGGTATTTTTGATGTTTATTGAGTCATAGTGTTTGGTGCAATATGGCCTTGTTGCCACTGCACTAGAAATAGGCAAATGTTGTCCGCATCTTCAAAAGCGGGGAAAAGGAGGATCCAGGAGACTATAGGCCGGTCAGCCTGACATCGATACCTGGAAAGATACTAGAACAAATTATAAAGCAATCAACCTGTAAGCATCTAGAAAACAATGCAGTGATTATAGAAGGCAGCATGGATTTGTCAAGAATAAGTCATGTCAGACTAATCTTATATTCTTTTGTGATCAAGTTACTGGCTTAGTGGATCATGGGAATGCTGTAGATGTAATATATCTTGATTTCAGCAAAGCATTTGACAAAGTCCCCCATGATATCCTTGTTGACAAGTTGGTAAAATGTGGGATAGATGTTAATACCATTGGGGCCGATACTAATCACTGCAGCAGCACAAATGCATGCACAGTCACACACAAATCGTGCAGATCCCTGTTGCAGTCACATTGTGCCATGCAGGGATTGCGCACATGTGTGAGCGCACGTGAGGTCTGCAGGGTTTGGGATCAGACCCACCAGGTGGATTGCTGGTTAAAGAACCGTACTCAAAGAGTGCTCATCAATGGCTCCTTATAAATCTGTAGGGAGGCAATGAGCGGGATGCTGCAGGGCTCTGTCCTGGGCCTTGAACTGTTCAACATCTTTATTAATGAGTTGGATGAGGGAGTAGAGGAAATGCTTATTAAATCTGAAGATGACACAAAACTTGAAGGGACAGGTAACACCTTAGAAGACAGAAATAAACTTCAAAATTACCTTGATAAGTTGGAAAACTGGGCTGAAACTAACAAAATGAAGCTCACATGACATAAATGTAAAGTTCTGCATTTTGGTTAGAAAAATCCAATGTACAAATACAGGATGGGGGATACCTGGCTTGACAGCAATACGTGTGAAAATGATCTAGGGATGGTAGTTGATTACAAACTGAACATGAGCCAGCTGTGTGATGCAGCCGCAAAAAAAGCTAATGTAATTTTAGACTGCATTAACAGAAGCATTGTTTCCAACTCACAAGAAGTCATAGTTCCACCCTATTCTGTGCTAGTCAGACTTCATCTGGAGTACTGTGTCCAGTCCTGGACATCACACTTTAAGAAGAACATCAACAAATTGGAACAGTTTCAGAGGAGGGTGACAATGACAAAGATGGTCAGGGGTCTGGAAATCAAGTCCTATGAGGAAAGGTTAAAGGAGCTGGGTATGTTTAGTCAGGTCGTCCACTACCTGAAGGGCCGAGAGGGAAGCTGTAGCTGCAGATTTCCTGCACTGAGAAGGGGGTTGGACTAGATGACCTCTCTCGTCCCTTCCAACTCTAACATTCTGTGATTCTTTGATTGTATGACACCCCAGCTGCCTAACTAGCCTCTGTTTGAGTGCTTAATCTGTAAACTTGTTTGTGAGGGTGGGAGGTTGGAA
Source organism: Sphenodon punctatus (assembly GCA_003113815.1). Classification (NCBI taxonomy): domain Eukaryota; kingdom Metazoa; phylum Chordata; class Lepidosauria; order Sphenodontia; family Sphenodontidae; genus Sphenodon; species Sphenodon punctatus. The sequence continues at coordinate 2,113,615 of QEPC01000985.1, read as the reverse complement.
TTCTTGTTTTACTTTGTTTTGCACTTGGTGCGTATACTTTCAGTGCTGGCGCTGCAAACGGTTAGATGGCTGGGGGGGGCGGGGTTATCAGCTTGTGGTGCGCACATGAAAAAGTGCTATTCAGTCAATACACTGTCTAAAAAGTCCAATAAGCAAAGCTCTTCAGATAAAAAAACAAAACAAAACAAATATGAAAGATGGTAAGGACTTCAGTACTTTTTCTCCTCTTCTTTCCTGGAGTCTTTTGTCCAGTCTCCTGTTCTTCATTCACCTCCACTTACCTCAAAAAAATAAAATAAAAATTGAAAACACTTTTAAATGAAAGAAGAAAAAAGAAAATTTAAAGACAAGAGAAAGCCTTTATTTGTGCTAAAATGCTGCATGCCTGCTTTAGATGGATGAATGGTGCACACTGCTAGCAAACCTATCAGCAGTGTGACTGGCCAGTAATATTATCTGCAGAGAGGAATACTTTTCTTTCATTTGAAGATTCAAAAGTCAGAACCATGTTAGTTTGAAAAACCTTGTTAAAATTATTCATTTAGTTATGTTTTAAATTAGACCAGCACTTGTTATCTGTTTTATTGCTGTTGTTTAGTACTCTGGGTTGCCATTGTTTAGGGATCTAGGGTGGGACTCGAGGTGAATTATCGGTTACCGGTTTTATTGGTATCGGATTAATTCGATATCGGATGTATCGGTATATCGTTTTTTTAACATTGTTGATTTTCTCATTTCTTTAACATTGCAGCCATTGTTAAATGGCATCAATGTTAAAAATCTGAGAGAAACAGGCAATGTTAAATAAACAATATACCGATACCGGCAATTATCGGTATTATCGTATTAATCCGATATCGCCAATTATCAGTATTATCGGATTAATCTGATACCGATAGTCCCACCCATATTAAACAACCACTTACCTGTGTGTGGTTAGGTATGTTCAGTGCACCTGTCCTGAACTTGACTGAATTCTGTCCATTTCTGAAATGAATAAGAGGCATTGAGAATTAAGTTTCAATGAGTTCAAATTTGGAGCTAGAAGATCACTCCTCTAGTCCCCTCCAGTGCATCATAGCAATGTAATACTCTTCACTCTTCAAGAGAGACAGACTTACACAATTAAACCTAACTATGCACACTGTCTGCTTCCATCACTGGTCACTGAACTTAAAGTTTCTCCATGAAACTCTGCCTTAAGAAAAGGGAGGGGGGCAAAGAGTTGTTTAAATTGAAGATACACAATAAATGTAAAGTTCTGAAATTGCTGTTTAATCAACTGTATCCAGCTCTCAATTAGTGTTTTGCTGTTGCTAATAACAATATGAAATAAAAGCTTACAAAACAGTGAAGTACTTCAATACAACCAGTGTAGCCTAGCAAATAAAGTGTTGGACTTGGACCTGGGAGACCAATATTCAAACCCTGTTGTAGCCATGAACTCACCGGGTGGCCTTAGTCGAAGTCTTGTAGCCTTGGTTTCCTGTCTGAAGGTCATAATAATGACCTCCCACACAATGGGTAGGGTGGCCAGATATGCAAATTTTAGAGGACACTTATGACAAATACAGGTTGCAGGGCTGCACTGAGTCCAATACAACCCTGAAACCTGTATTTCTCATAAGTGTCCTCTAAAATTTGCATATCTGGCCACCCTAATGATGGGTGCTTTTAGATGGATGGCTGTACTGGTGCTGGGTGCTGGGTGCACCAGTCAGTTTCACCCCAGGTGGTCCATCTGTCTAAAGATGGCCCACCAGATGTTGAAGTGGAGCAGACTGTGCCTGCTCTAGAGCAGCCCCACCAGTGGTGCTCTGGAACATTCTGGACTGCCACTGGCAGAACTAGCCGACCAAACCCAAGACACTGGCCCAAAATGGAGCAGCTCTCAGTCTGATGCACGGACCCACATTGATGCTCCTCTTCCAACTGGCTGTTGTCCTGGGCAACACCACAGAGTTGTGGGCACTAACCTAGAGTGTCGGGTGATCGCCCACTACTCGGTGGTGGCAGTGGGTGGGCCAAGAAACCTGTCAAGTTTATCTGAACCTGAACCAGGCAGGGTTGGACCCGGGTGGATGTGAGGGTGCATCCCTGGAGCAGCTCCGGGGAAGGAGCAGAATGGAGCTGCGTCTATCTGAAAACACCCAATGTTGGTTGTGATGATGAACTAGATAAGGACTGTAAAACACTCTGAATACTAGAAGCGCTGTATAAATAATAATAGTAGACTTCAGATTCCTATAATAAAAACTCAAAGTTGTAACAATATTGTTTTTTATTTTAACATCTTCAAAGTCTGGTCATTTAGCAAAAATAGACAGATCCCTAATAGTAGAGCTATGAGAACTAATTTCTCTCTGTCACATCTTTTTCTTTCTTTTTTAATGATAGCCTAGATCTTTGATATAGACTTCATGGCTTGCTATGATCAGCACCTCCTCCAGCTGTCAGCAGCTTTCAGTCATATTAGCTGAGGAATTAGTGTGTTGTTTCGATGCCCTCGCCATCAGCTCGCCCAAATGAAATAAATAAAACGCTCCATTTTAGAGTGTCTGGACTGTAGCAGAAGGGATCAAGTATACATAAACTGGGAGTCCTGGGTCATTTCATCACAAAGTCAATAGCTCGCTTCATACAAGGGAGGGTGGGGGGAGGGGAGAGGACTGCTGCAAAAACAAACTGCTCTCTATTCTGTAGCGAGGCCTGAAAGAACGTGCACTGCAGTAATCCCAAATCCATTGGCAATCTATTAAGAACTCAGTAATACCGATCCTGAGAATCAACTGATAAGCACATTCTTCTTCTTTGCCTGTTTTTTTTTTTTTTTTAAAGTTAATCCTCTTAAAGATTGTGCTAAGTAATGAAAGGGTGGGATGAAAGAGACCTTTTTCATTACTACCACGTAAACTGCTTGTGTAAATGTTTCATTAACACACTGCTTGACCAGTATTTAAATTCTCCCCTCCCCCCTCTACCATGGTGCTGCATGCATCCTGCATGACTAAATGTGTGATTTACACGGGCTGAAGAGAAGAATTCCCACACTTGAATGCTGCACTATTTGTTGGAGAGAGAAAAACCCATTGTGGAGGACATTTTAATTTACAGTTCTCCTTTTATATGTGCTTAAAAAGATATATTACTTCCAACCACACACCAGTTTTGTTTTTTATTTTCCTAAGTTTCCTCTAATATATGTTTGCCTCTCACAAGCACCCTTGGACAAGTTGACATTTATTAAGCATGATGGCTTTGAAGAGATATTTATACCTTCTTATTTTCTTAGAGGAAAAGGCAGAGGGGATGCTGAGGAGGCTTGCCCTTTCATTCGCTGGAGTACAAGCAATATGTTACCATTTTAAGCCCATGGGGACTGGTCAACTACTGTGGAGCAGTAGAGGAAGAGGAAGGGAAGGTTAAAATTGCTGGATGTGTTTTGGATGTGGCATGTGTTTTGTATTTGAAGAACCAAAGGGTGTTGGTTTTGTTATGGAGGGTGGTGTTCTGTATTATTTCCTCCAGTAATATGATTAGGATCCTGATGTTCTGTGGCTAATCTCGTAAAGTCTGACAGTTTTCATTAACCAGTTCAAACAGAAATATGATGTCTTGCACATAATCATTATTTTTACAGACATAAATAAAATCTTTGTCTAATACAAGCTCAGTGCTTTTAAATGTGCAGTACTTGAATTGTATTGATCAATGGAATAACAATAGTTAGGGGAAAGGGGGAACATTGTTCTTCTCCCCCGACATGCCAAATGCTGCCCTTTACACACATGTCCTCCCAATAAGGAGTGGCTACACCCACTCATTCTGAATTCCAGAAATTCAAATGCCAGATGGGAACAGAGAGGAATGGGAGGAGGGCAGCCTCCTCCTTAATTTACACCCCTGCAATCCCTGTGATTGCTGCAGACGACTGACATTAAGTAAGGGCTTGTTCTCTGCATTCCCAGATCCCCAGGAGGGGAAAGGGTCTCCTTCATCCCCCCCTGCATTTACATGAATAGAATTAATCGTACACTAAACTCTCAAACCTTTTGTCCCAAACCAGCTCACATATGGCATAATGCTAGTGAGGTTGCTATCGGAATCTTTAGCAACGGGTGGAGTTCTGTGAACCTCAGTGTTCCAGAATAACCCTAAATTAATAATAAATGGGAAACTGGTTTAAAAGATCCCATGTACCCCTAATTAACTACTTTACAGCCGCATTCTCTTATGTCCGAATTAGCATTTGAGGTCTTCTCTCCACTCCAAGCTTACAGTCTTTGCAGTTAATATAAATGCCACATTTAGTTTGGTGTATGTAAGCTTGTTTGCTGCCATGACCATGATCTGGTTTCAAAGTGAATAGATTCATTTTGGATCAACAGTCCCCACAGGGGTAAATGCTTAAGTGTATTCAACATTAGTAAGAGCTGAAAACATCAATACCTTCACAAAGCCACTTTGATTTGTATTGACTAATGTTGTGCTGCTAATTCACATACATCAGTGTTTACTTCACAGAACTTTTAACATGGTATTTGATTTATAGAAATAGTGATTCAGTTTCTACAAAGAAGTTATAAGCTCCCCCATATTCTTACTTGAGCTCTAAAACAGAGGGAGAAAAACTGTTGCCACAATGCAAATAAATTGCTCAATAAATGTTCATGTGTACTACATTTTTTGCTTTCATAGTAACAGGTAATAGCAATGTAGATCTGCCAGATAAGGGACAATCAATTATCTAAGCATGTCGCTAATGTGTTCACAGCAAAATCATTGATTTATATCACAGCAGAAACTGTTAGTGTAATGCATCTCTCTCTCTCTCTCTCTCTCTCTCTCTCACACACACACACACACACACACACACACACACATTATGTTTTAAGTAACAAGCTTGCAAAAAAAGCAGTGCAAAAAGAGGTAGGTAGGTAGGTAATTTATTGATGGCCACAAGGCCTTGTCAATCCATTATAAAATTCACAGACAAAAATAAAATAAGTACATAATAAATAAATAACATATACAACTTACAATAATCAGCTAAAGAATTTAGTACATTCACCAGACCGTCCTCATGTTTTATATATATGACATGCCCTGTCTACATAGTCGTCTCTGCCTTTGTTCTTTTAGGCTGAATTTCAAATTATTTTTTTATTATTAAGAAGCCACGAGGAGTGATTCTTTTTACAGGAAACACTTAAGTACATTGCTAAAGCCACATAAATAGCATACGCATTCCCATACAAATAATTGCAGCACTTATATTTGGTATGAGTTTAGAATTCCTTGTTTGATGTTACATCAAATACCACCTTGAAAACATCTTTGGTAGATCATTAACTTTATGCAGCTAAAAACAAATGACTTTGAATATGAGTTTAGTTAATTGTTTAAAGAGGGAATGAATTACTTTAAAACTTTCATAAAGTTATTCTTCATTATTATATTTCATTTACAGGTGTCTTGGCTTAGATATTGCAAACACTGATGAGTGCATGCAGCTTTGCTCCATGCAAGTCATTCCAATGAATGAAATTTCTCATGTAAATAAGCCACCCCGAGCTGTTCTCGAGCAGAAGGGGGCGGGGTATAAAACTAGTAAAATAAATAAAAATAAATAAACAAAGTTACACAAAGTGCATAAAGTAGTTGCAGGACTGGCTGTTTACTCAGGCCCTTGCTATACTGGAAATTTGCCCTGTTTATTTATTTGTTCCCATTTTTTATCTCACCCTATTCCCTAAGACTCAGGGTGGCTAACAAGGTAAAATAAAAAGGTAAAATACCTGGCTAAAAAGGTAAAATACCAAGTAAAATCTATAAAATACACTATAGTAACTGTCACTCCGGCCCATCAGTGGGCCTGACGAGGGGGATTGCAGACCCCCAGAGCACTCTGGCGGGCCGCCTCCATTGCCTCAGACATAGACGCCACGCCGCCGATAGCAGAAATGGTGGCAGCGGCACCTGAAGACGCCATGCAGCAGTGGGTTGCTAAGACAACCCTCTGCTGCGCCGAATCCCTGGAACTTCAACCTCACGTAGCGTGAGGTCACCACCTGTGCCAATGCGGCATTCCACACGGCTGCAAGTACGTTTGGGGGGCAGAGCCTAACAGTTCAAAAGCCGGTGCTGTGAGGCACACAGCACCAGTAATGAGAGCAGAGAAACTGGCCCCTGAGAACAAGCTAAGTGTGCCTTTACGGTTTATATCTTCTTGTGTGCAGTGTGTATCTGTGTTGTGTTAGTTGACTGCCTTCCTTGTGCATTTCCCCTAGGTTTGACTGTACATGGGTGTACAGGGAGAGAGAGACATGCAAGTCCTTCCATCCACCAGGGGTTTCCTCCCTAGCCACTGATGAGCGAGAGTCCCTGTCCCCCACTCCTTGCCCTGGTGCCCTGCCCCCATATTCCTCATGCATCCAGCACCTAATTTCCTTGCCCCATGTGTACGTGAGAACAGAGTGCGTGGGCAGTGCAAGACCAGACTCTCACACCAAGACTCTGTGCCCAATGATGATAGAGGCCTGATCTTGTTAAGAATTGTAATGCTACCACACTATCCTGATGGGCATTGTTTCCCAGGTACTTCCCAATCAGAGCAAGTGAGAGGTCTTCCCTGTGTGCATGGAGTCTGTTTGGGTGGTACTTCCTCCCCTACCCCAGTGACAGAATTACCAGCACAACTCACTATATTGGGGATATTAGGATGGAGGTGGCTAAGGAGATAGAGGAATTGGTACGAGCCATTCAGGCCTTGGCCATGGATATGAAGGACTTACAGACAAAGCATACAGAACTAGCAGCCACTGTAGCCAGGAGCCAGGGTGAAGCAGGCCATGTCGAGGTGCTCCTGCTGTTCCCCCTGTTATACCTTCCAGCTGGGCTTCTACCCCTAGGGAACTCAATGGTCCTAGAATTGAAAAATTCTCAGGGGATCATAAGGCATTTCAAGGATTCCTGGCCTAGTGTAAGCTTACTTTTACCATGTAACCAGCCACCTATGCAACAGACACCTTAAAGGTAGTGTTTATTATAGGAAACCTGTGGGGCATCACTCTAGATTGGGCTACTACTCTTTTAAAGGGCAATAGGTCTCGGCTATCTAATTACTCTGACTTCGTGAGGGAACTCACCTTTCTATCTGACCACCCACACTGGTTGTGGGATGCAGAGGCAGCTATTATGTCTCTCAGGCAATCAAAAGGGCGCTTATTAGAATATGTGATCCTGTTTCAGCAACTGGCTCTTGAATTACAGTGGCCTAATGAAATCTTAAGAGTAATGTTTTGTTTAGGAAAGGACTTAGTGATGAGCTCAAAGACCAGTTGGCCTTTATGGCCATCCCCTATACCTGGGAGAAACTGGCCACTCTTGCTCTACAGATCAACGACTGTCTAGCCGAGAGGCGAAGGGAAAAGAAACCCGAACCTCAGAGTTACTACCCCAGGACCTCCTTGCCATCATCGGTCGCCAGTGAGGGAGTAAAAGGAAACGAGCCTGAACCAATGCAACTAGGGGCATCTCGAGGACCTTTGTCCACAGAAGAAAGGGAAGACAGAAGTCAAGATCCTGTTTTTACTGCGGAGAGACCGCTCATTTTATTAACAAGTGTCCCTCTCTAGCATCCCAATCTAGGACTCTGGGAAACTCCAAATGCCAGGATGGGCAGGGGTCGTCCTGGGTATAGAACAAATCCCCTCAAGTGTGACTACTGTTCAAACCCACCAAGGTGATGGCAAGCATGATGTATGGGGCCCAGATCTGGGGAGGCAACCGGAAGATGCTAAATAATCTCTACCCAGTAATTTACCAATTTTGGCGATGGATTCTAGGGCTCCATCCATCAGTTAGTTCAGTCATGATAACAGTAGAACTGGGTATGCATTCTGTAGGGGCTGTTGCTGAAAGCCGACTCCTAAATTACTGGGCTAGGCTGAGGGATGCCCCTAGAGATTCCTTAGTGGTGGAAACGATAAAAGAGAAACTAACTGATTCAATCGGTGGCCGGGATACTTGGTAGATCAAGGTTAGGCAATGGCTTGCCCACCTGGGCTTATCTGAGCCCTGGTTGTGGGATGTCCCTAGTACACAGGCTATCCAACAAATTAAGCAACATATATGGGACCAGGACAGACAAGTATTAAGATCACAAGCTAGTGGGAGCAGTATTTCGCCATTTTATAAATATGTCCTCCCATCCCCCCCCGCCCCCGGGGTGGGGCTTCATACCTATGGTGTCTTAATAATTCAGAGTTGAGACAGGCCTTTACTAGGCTTAGATTTCAATCTATGAGGATGGCTGTGCTGTTAGGAAGATATCAGAGGATTCCCTATCCTGAGCAACTCTGCCCGTGTAGTCTTGGGATAGAGGATTTGGAGCATTATTTACTTATAAGCCCCTTTTATGATTTGGCTCACAGCCAATTAATATCCACTGTTGGGCTGAATGTGTCTCGTCCCAAAATCCAACAACTGATTTACCTTCTACGAGACAGAGCCCCTGCTAGGACTAGGGCAGTCGCAATTTTTTCTACCTGAATTGACAAAATTCGCAGAGGGTATGATATGCTGGTTGGCTCCAATGTGATCTAAGTTAGGAACTTAATCCAATTTCTAGATCTGGGAAATATGGTTCTTCACCCAGTTCTGTCCGCCGTAACCTCGGTACTGGTCCGGGTTTTGATTCCGATTGAGTTTGATGCTATCCGATGCCACCAGCCCGGGGAGTGATTCCCCAATTTCTAAAGATGTATCTTTTTCTGCTTATAATTGTTGAGTGGCCTCGTAATGTCATTTTCATGAACTGTGTTTCTATGTCACGATTTGATATGGCTTAATATCTGAAATGAAATCTATTTGAGTAAAGGGAAGGCTATGAGTTTGTGACCTGGGGTTGTGGAAATGTATAATTGGATACCGTTGGTTCCTTGTATATAAATTTTGTTCGCAGGGGTCAAGTGCTGCCATCATAAGCCCCGAGAAGGACAAGGCAAAGTCCAAGTGTGCTGCCATGCTTCCATGGATATTGTTATAATCTGGGCCAAGCCCCATTTATAGCTAATGTACCACGTGGCTATATGTTTAACCTCTCTGTATAAATTATATCCCTAGGGGATAAGTGCCGCCATCACAAGACCGGGGATGGGCAGGCAAATTTTATGTGTGTTTTCCCTAATGTCTATTGACGTAAAATGGAGTTTAGCTATATTTATAGCTATTTTATTTAGCTGGCTATAGGTTGTCTGTTATAAATCTTGCAATATATAACAGCCTTTGGCTAAACAATAAAAGATTATTATTATTTATGATATATTTTGAGATATCTTGGACATGTTTGTAATTGCATATTTGGATGATATCTTGGTCTAGTCTACCTCCATGAATTAACATGTGACACAAGTACAAGTACTACAATGCCTACATGCTCACAAATGTATTATTATTATTATTATTATTATTATTATTAGCTTTTATATAGCACCAGCGATATACCTGGTGCTTTACAGAGAATAAGATAGACATGGTCCCTGCCCAAAAGCTTACAATCTAAAGACAGGGGGAGGGGACACAGGGGAGGGGGAACAGAGGGAGAGACAAGGAATGCAACAATCATGAGGATGCGAGAACTCAGGTTCATGTTCTTGGCTTGGTTACAGTACATTGGGAATTTGCAGATAACAGGTGGGGGATAATCCTGGGTGGGGATGATTAGCAGGAGTTAGGAAGGGTGGAGCAGAAGAGGTGACAAGGGATGCGACATTCATGAGGATGCGAGAGNGGCAGCGAGGGAAAAGGGACGAGGGCGGTTGGGGGAGCAGGGGAGGCATGGGAGGGTGAGGGAGGGGATGGAAGAGGAGCAGAGTGCTCGAACAGGGGTTCAGAGGGAGATCAGGGCAGAGAGGTAGGGGGGAGTGAAGTTGTAAAGGGCTTTGTAGGTGAAGACGAGGAGCTTGTGCATAATACAGGTGGATGATCCTGGTAGCAGAGTTTTGAACAGAGATGAGGGAAGAAAGGTGAGAGTGGGGAAGGCTAGCGAGGAGGAAGTTACAATAGTCAAGGCGTGAGATGACTAGGGCATGGATGCGAGTTTTGGCAGAAGAGACAGACAGAAAAAGGCAGATCTTAGCAATGTTGTGGAGGGAGAAGCGGCAGAATTTGGCCATGGAGTCAATGTAGGGTTTGAAGGTAAGGTGTGAGTCGAAGGTGAAGCCCAAGCTACGGGTCTGGGGGACAGGGAGGATGGACACCCCATTAATGGCAGAGGGAGGATTGGGAGGGAAGATAAGGAGTTCAGTTTTCGCCATGGAAAAATGTGCCTTCCACATCACCACAGTGGACTTTCTTGGCTTCATCATCAGCCCGGCAGTAATCAAGATGGATCCCTGAAAAATTGATGCTATCCAACAGTGGCCAGCACCAAGGGTGGTGAAACCACTCCAAAGATTCTTAGGTAGCACTAATTACTATCAACATTATATCCCAAATTATGCCGAGATCACAACTCCTTTAACCCGCTTGTTGAAGAAAAATCAAGTGTACCACTGGGAACCTGAACACCAATATAGCTTTGACTATCTGAAGAAGGCTTTTACAATGGCACCAATCCTTCAAAACCCCGATTTTCAAAAGTCCTTCCATGTCGATTCAGATGCATCTAGTAGGGCTCTTGGAGCAGTATTGTTACAGGAAGGGAATGACAAGAAGAGGCTCCTACCTTGTACCTATTTCCAGACAACTGACCCCAGCCAAACAAAACTACACAATACTAGACCGCAAACTCCTGGCCATCAGGGCGACCTTCAAAACCTGGCCACAATACTTGGAAGATGCAAGTTATCCAGTAACCATCATCACAGATCACAAATAATCTTACCTTTTTGCAAACTGTGCAAATCTCCAACACCAGACATGCCTGGTGGGCCCTATTCTTCACGCGCTTTTCCTTTGTTATCTGCTATCAACCCGGAAAACTCAACGTGTTAACCGATGCTCTGTCTCGATACCATGAGGGTCGAGAGATAGACGAGAAATGGCAGGGGCCCATATTGGAGCTCAAGGTATTTGCAGCCACTTATCTACCTCTTAACCATGTAAGAGATGCTACAGCAAGCGAACTAAAACTTACCGATGACCCATCCTATGTTGAAGAAGACGGTCTCTTAAAATGACAAGGCCTTATTGTAATACCCCCATCTTGCCAAGCACACGTTTTATCGACGCATCACAAAGCTCCGCTCGCCAGTCATCCAGGACAAGAATGCACCCTCCAACTAATTCAGAGATCGTTCTGGTGGCTGACTTTAAAACAAGATGTGCAACAGTACATTAAAAAATGCGCCATTTGTGCCCGCACCAGTTGCACATTAAAAAATACGCCATTTGTGCCCGCACCAAAATCCCGAGGGAAAACCAATGGGCCCCCTCCAACTTGACACCTTGCCTCAGGGGTCATGGCAATGAGTGGGACTCGACTTCATAATCGAATTACCCCTTTCCCGGGGTTGCAAGACAGTTTTTGTAATAGTCGATCACTTCACTAAAAGGTCCCACTTCATGGCGTGCAAGGGCTTACCTACTGCTCACAGAACAGCTTTGCTGTTCCTTCAACATGTGGTAAGGTTGCATGGATGGCCCCTAGAAATAATCAGTGATCAAGGATGCCAATTTGTATCACACTTCTGGAAGGCCCTGTTTCACGCCTTGCAAGTCACCTTGAAACCTACCACTGCATAGCACCCGCAGGCAAGTGGACAAGTCGAAAGAGTAAATCAGAAATGGATGGACTAGCAAGGAGATTTATTTAATTAATTTATTCATTTATTTATTTATTCAATCATTTGTATCCCGCTCCTTCCAGCCCTATGACAGCTTGGGGGCCGGGGCAGCTCACAAGATATTTAAAACAATATATAAAAACAATACATAAAAGGGGTTACTAAAACAATAAAAACAGCAACAAAGAGGTAAAACCACTGGTAAAAAAACCCCACCCTTATTCCCCCCTCCTCCCCCAAAGACCCAGATGAACAGCCAGATCTTACAGGCCCAACGAAACACCAACAGGCTGGGAGCCAGGCGAGCTTCTTCTGGGAGGGAGTTCCACAGCTGTGGTGCAGCCCCTGAGAATGTCCTCTCCATAGTGGCCCCCCGGTTCACCCAGGGGACCTCCAAGAAGGCATCCCCAGTAGACCGCAGAGGTCACTCCATGGCCCAGGGAGTGAGGTGGTCTCTCAGATAGGAGGGGTCCAGACCATGTAGGGCTTTAAAGGTCAAAACCAGCACCTTGAGTCGGGTCCAGAATGTTATAGGCAGCCAGTGCAGAGCCTGGAGCACTGGTGTAATGTGCTCCCTACGGCCCATCCCCATCAGGAGATGGGCCACCGCATTCTGCATTCTGCACTAGCTGCAGCTTCTGAGTCATCACCAAGGTCACCATGGGTCCCCCCAACAGACAGGCAAAAGCACCACATTTGGCTTCTGGCCTGCTCCACATGGTGTGCTCCAGGATTTTGTGAAGTACGCTGTGCTGGGTTGCTCCAGAGCTGCCCCAGCACATCTGGCAAGCACCCTTCAAACGGTAAATCCAGAGGTGATGCGGGCATCCATGGCCACCTCTGGGGCTGCTGTCATCCACCTGTTACACACCTGGAGGCTTTCCACCCAGTTTACCTAGAACATTTGCAAGTGTGAAGGAGGAGCCAGACAGCCTCAGAATCAGGGCAGAAAGTGGCAGGAAAAGCAGGTCTGGAAATTAGATGGTGTGATGTTGCATCACATCACCTTGCTTCCTCTTCGCCTACACAGCAGCTACAGCATGAGCCCATCTTGCAGTGGTGGGGGCGAGAAGCAGGGCTCAGTTGGGGCTAGGCAGAGATGCACACATGTAGACCTTGCCCTAGGCTGGGGTCATTGTGCTACAGCCAGTGTAGTCACAGAAATGGCTAATTTGGCCCTGTGCACGGGGACATTCTGGAGATACATTTTTTGACCTAAATTGAAAATCTAAGGCCGTGATCCACCAACCACTTCTTCTGGTGTAGTTTCATGACCTAAGTGTTTTAATAGTATCCTGATAAATGAGATACAAGTTCAAGGTGTAAGAAAGAAGAGATCCTAAGCAACTAGTGCATTAGGATTGCATTTTGGGGATTAAGCTGTTGATAAACTAAATATTTTTGTGGCTATATGAGAATTCACATTTCCAGGGAAGATAAACCTAGAAAGCTTAGACACACTATAGGATTCGTCAGCATCTCACAGTTAATTAAAGGAGCGAGTGGAAGCATCAAGGCTTGCTCCCCTTTGCATGAATAATTCACTGCCTGTATCCATTATTAAAGCCAGTTACTTCACCACAATGATTTCTAGCCTGGGATGGATTGGTCTCAGAAATGAGAGATAAATTGCAACAAGGCCTACAGCTATATTAATAAATTGAAATGAACATTTATTTGCTCATCTAATTAGAACTGTAGTTTTTCCAAATAGTGTAGTAATGCATTACCTTGACAGCCAATACCTGCTGTAAGATATAATTAAGAGAAATGCTTTTTCCAAGACTCTGCTTTCTCTAAAGAAGAAGAAGAAGAAGAAGAAGAAGAAGGCTTCTTCTCTGTTTTGTGCACTTCCAAGAACTCCAGTTTAGCTGTTAACTGTAGTTAGATCCACTGCAGAGTCTATCATGCTTGGACTGATAAGAGCTGGCCATTTCAAGTCCTGGTATGTAGTATGTTATACATCATTTGGCCTTTTAAGTTAATACTACACACCCATCATCCACCCAATGAAACAAGGGAGGCTAGGGGGGGTTGGGTAGGCCCCCTGTGAAAGGGGGAACAGGATGAGAGGTAGGTTGCCACCCCTGCCACCCTAGCAGAGGGCCTGTCAGGGAACGGGAATCGAACTGGTGACTGTACGCCAGGGGGGAGGTGGCAGCAATAGGGGTCATGATGAGCTGGGTAAACTATGGCCTGGGGGGGGGGAGATTTCATCACAAGCAGAGGGATCGATGATTAGTGCCGCTCCCCCTTTGGTCCCCCCGGGCCTAGCTAACCAGGTGATCAAGGTCTCAGATGACCCAGGTCAGTCACTGGTGCTGTTAAACGTGAGGTCGGTAGCCAATAAATCATCGTTGATCCATGATGCCTTTCTGGAGTCGGCGGCCGACCTCATGTGTGTGATGGACACCTGGCTGGATGAGTGGTCTGGGCCGATTCTAGCAGGACTTCTTCTGGCCAGGTACTCTGTCCAGCACCAGCACCAGTCAAAAGGTCGTGGGGGAGGCATAGATATTATTTTCAAAGAAGGGTTGGTTGCACTGAGGTTTTTGGTGCAGAACAAATCTGGTATGGAGTGCCTCTACCTTGTGTTTGATTTGGCCAGTGGAGACAGGTTGGGGATCCTGCTAGTGTACCATGCACCCCACTGCATGGCAGTATCACTGTCTGCTCTAGCAGCTCTGGTCTTGGACCTAGGGGTCCCCCCTAAGCTTATTGTCTGGGAGGACTACAACAGCCATGTCAAGGCAGGATTGCAAGGGGTGGAGTAGGAGTTCATGGCCACCATGGAAACCATGGCAACCATGGGCCTGTCCCCGGTGGTGAGTGGCCCGGCACATGAGCGGATTTGGATTTCTGCACTGACCTTGAGGCAGGGATCCATTGACTGGGGTGGGGTTGTGTTCACCCTTGCCATGGTTGGACCATTACCTCCTGTATACCTCCATCCTAGCATGCCTGCCTGACCATAGACGTGCAGGACCAGTTAGGATGGTCCACCCAATGAGACTTAAGGGATCGGAAGGGTTTCGGAATGCTCTTAGAGACATACCTGCTGACCTCAATGGCCACTCCATCAATGACCTTGTGACCTTCTGGAACAGATGGCTGGCTGGCACCACTAAACAGGTGGCACCTAGGTGTCTGCTTCCAGCATATTAACTCTGCAGTGGTCGCTGTGATTCACGGAGGACCTGGGGTGTCTGAAGCATGATGGGAGGTGGTTGGAGCAACAGTGGTGCCATACTCTCACCCAAGATGATCAATGGCAGCATAGAGCATTTCTGAAGTCCTATGTCGTGGCAGCCAGGGCAGCAAAGAAGCAGTTCTTTGCTGCACTCGCTGCGTCTGCTCAGTCATGTTCAGAGGAGCTGTTCTGAGTGGTGAGAGGTTTGGTCAGTCCAGCCTCTCTCCGCCTGGAATCATATTTGTCCGTGGCCTGTTGTGACATGTTTTTGAAGTACTTCACACATAAAATTCTGACAAGACATAGGTGATGTTAGTGGGGAAGGCGTTGGGTGTGGCGTCCCCCATCATTGATGGGGTTCGCCCCCCCTGCTTTGCCAGGCACGCAGTCTGGGAGTGCTCCTCGATTCCCAGCTTTGTCTGGATGTGCAGGTGGGGGCTATGGCAAGGAGCACATTTCACCAATTACATCTGGTGCGACGGCTTCGACCGTCCATCTCAGACTCTGACCTGGCCACTATCATCCATGCTTTCATCACCTCAAGACTTGATTGTTGTAATGCACTCTATGTGGGGCTACCCATGGTGATGGTTTGGAGACTGCAGCTAGTGCAGAATGCGGTGGACTGCTCTCTTTACGGGGACAGGCCACCGGGAGCATATTACACTGGTGCTCCATTCTCTGCACTGGTTACCTATAGTCTTCTGAGCCCAATTCAAGGTGTTGGTGCTTACCTTTAAAGTCGTATACAGCCTGGGCCTCATTTACCTGTGAGACTGCCTCACACACACACACACACACACACACACACACACACACACACATGGGCTCTGGATCGGCCCCTGCGGTCAACTGGGGGTGCCTTTCTCGAAGTCCCCCGGGTGTCCCAGGGGGCTACTATGGAGAAGGTGTTCTCGGTGACCATTTTTATTTATTTATTTATTTTATTTTCTAAATTTATACCCCGCCCCTCCTGAGAACAGCTCGGGGTGGCTTCCAACAATAAGAAAAAAAATACATATAAAAACAAATATAAAACAATTTAAAATATCAAACAATTTAAATGTTTAAAACAGGGCCCCGGGATACAATTTAATATTAAAACAGGGTAGGGGAGATGAAAACCCTAACCC
>QEPC01000985.1:2083482-2094600 GCA_003113815.1 Sphenodon punctatus | reverse complement strand
CCCTCCCAATGCTCCCCCTGCTGCCACCAGGGTCAGCCACTGGGATACCCTCCCCCCTACCTCTAACCACCCCTCCTACACCCCCACCCTTCCTCCCTAGCCCTGAACAAAAAGCCCCACCACAATATCCCCTACTGCCCCTGCAGCCCCGAAGCGCCCCAAAGTGCCGCACCCTTCAGCTCGTGGCCTGCGGCTCACGGCCTGCAGTGGGAGCCACCAGCCACTGGGCTTTAAAGCCCCTGCTGCTTCTGGGTGGGGGAGGGGACAAGCCGGCCCTCGCTACCGGCTTCTGTGCTCCCCCCCGCCCCCTGGCACTCACAGTAGTCTTTTTTTCTCTCCCCCACAGGTCCAGAGGAGTGAGGTGAAGCGGATCAGCAGTGACACAGGGACCCCCTCCTCACTGGCTGCAGGTGTCAGCAGCACAGCACGGTAGGGATGGAGACAAGCAGCAGGTAAGTAACCCTAGCAGACAGTAGCTGAGCCAGAGGTTAGGAATGCCCTATCTGGTCATGTTTTGTGGGATGAATTTCAATTGGCAACACCTGCCAATGCGGTCGATGTGCTGGTGTCTGTTCGAGCCACGACTTGTGAATTAGATCCTTGCCCATTCTGGTTAGTAAGAGCTACCAGGGAGACAGTGGGGTCACCACACCCTATTAGATCTATCGGTGGCTTTCGATACTATTAACCATGAGTTGTTGGTGACACATCTCTGCGACCTAGCAGGGGTGGACGGGACTGTTTTGCAATGGCTCTGTTCATACCTTGCAGAAAGATCTCAGTGGCTGGTACTAGGGATCTGTATTTCATCACCTGGTGGCCTCCTATATGGGGTCTTGCAGGGTTCAGTTCTGTCCTCTCTCTTGTTTAACGTGTATATGAAGTCGAACGGGGAGGTCGCGCACAGCTGGGGGTTCATTGTCATCAGTATGCTAACAACACGCAGCTGTATTTGTCATGTTCATCCGACCCAGGCCATGCTGTCTCCTTGCTGTCCCAGTGTTTTGCTACTGTGGGGGATTGGATGAGGTCAAGCTAATTGAAGCTCAATCCCGATAAGACAGAGGTGATGCCAGTGGGTGGGACTGGTGATCTGGGTTATGAGGTTTCCTCCCTTATTGGGGGTGTACATCCTCCTTTAGTTATTTATTATTTATTTTTTTTAATTATACCCCGTCCCTCCTGCCAGGCAGCCCAGGGTAGCTAACAATAAAATCAGTCAATAAAATACAATAAAAATACAATAATATATATAAAACATTCAATAAAAACAACAATAAAAATTGAGAGAAAAACCCATAACCCCCACCATCCCATCCACCATCACCCTTCTCCCTCACCAAATGCCTAATGGAAAGCCAGGTCTTACAATTCCTATGGAAACTTGGGAGGTCTGGGGCCAAACGGGCCCCCACCAGGAGGGAGTTCCACAACCACGGTGCAGCCACCGAGAATGCCCTGTCCTGTGTGGTCCCGCAGGAAACCTGGAGGACCTCCAACAGGGTGCCCCAAGATGACCACAGGGGCTGGTCCAGAACCCGGGAAGTGAGGTGATCTCGCATCTAGTTCCATCTGTGCAGAGCCTGGGGGTGCTCCTGGATTCGTAGCTGCATCTGGATTCCCAGGTGTTGGCTGTGGCCAGGGGTGCCTTCCACCAATTATATCTGGTGAAGAGGCTTTGCCCATATGTCTTCCACTTGGATCTCGCCACTATCATCCATGCATTCGTCACCTCGAAGCTAGACTTTTGCAATGCACTCAACCATTGTTGGTTTTGACCTATAAAGCCCTAAACGGCCTAGGCCCTACCTATCTGTGGGACCACCTCACTCCATAGGTGCTGGATCAACCCCTGTGGTCATCTGGGGGCACCCTGCTCAAGGTCCCCCGAGTCTTCCAGGGGGTCACCCAGGGGAGGGCGTTCTCGGTGCCCTCACCACGGCTGTGGAACTCCCTTCTGGTGGAGGCCCAGTTGGCCCCGGATCGCCCCTCTTTTCAGAGAAGTTGCAAGACCTGGCTGTTCCACCAGGCATTTGGCGGGGGAGATGGGTGAGAGGGTGGAGGGGGGCCTTTTGTTGGTTTTTTTGTTTTTTGGGGTATGGGGTTATTTTCTTTTCCTCCTTTTAGTTGTTTTAATTGTTGTTTTAAATGTTGTTTTATGAATTGTAAGCCACCCCGAGCTGCCTGTGGCAGGAGGGGTGGGATAGCAAAAGTTTGAAAATAAAAAATAAAAATAAAAATACATGGGGCTGACCATAGTGATGGTTCAGAAGCTGCAGCTAGTGCAGAATGTGGTGGCCCACCTTCTTACTGGGACGGGTCGCAGGGAGCACATAACACCTGTGCTCCAGGCACTGCACTGGCTGCCTATTGTCTTCCAGGCCCAATTCAAGGTGGTGGTTTTGACCTTTAAAGTCCTTCACAGCCTGGGTCCTGCTTATCTCAGTGGTCGCTTCACCCCCTGGACTCCTGGGTGGACCCGGAGGTCATCTGGAGGCACCCTCCTGGAAGTCCCATGTTACCGTCGAGTTCGGACAGACAGGAAGGCATTCTCTGCAGCTGCGCCATTGCTTTGGAACTCTCTCCCAGTGGAGATTCACCTCAGCCTGAATCTTCTTGCCTTCCGATTATTATTATGATGATTATTATTATTATTATTATTATCAAATATTTATATAGCACCAGCAATGTACCAGGTGCGTTACAAAGTAACTGAATAGACACGGTCCCTGCCCTAGGGCTTACAATCTGAGAGATTTGGGGGGGGGGGGAGATGAAGGAAGGGGAACAGAGGGAGAGACAAGGAGTGTAACATTCACGAGGATGTGAGGTCCCAGGTGCACGTGCTTGGCTTGGTTACATCGAGAATGATGGCGGTCCATGTGGTGAGGACTTCCGATGAAGTTGTAAGACCTGACTCTTCCACCAGGCATGGAGGGGGGATGGGTTAGATGGGTGGGGAGTGGGGAAATCAGTCGTTATATTGGTTTTAGATTATTTTATATATATATATATAGGGGTGTGTGTGTGTGTGTGTGTGTGTGTGTGTGTGTGTTTTGTACTTCTTTTATATTGAAATTATGCTTTATATGTTTTATTATTGTAAGACACCCAAGTCACTTGCAAGAGGAGTGAGTTAAAAATATAACAAATAAATAAATAAATATAGAGACTAGATTGCCATCCTGGCCTTGGGCTGTTTTCAGGCTGTGGGAGTATAGTATTAGTTTCTAGAATTATAATTATAATTATAATTTGTTTGTTCTCTTGCTGTGTATATTTGTATTAAAATATAACCTTTCTACCGTGTTCCAGTTGAATGTGAGCAGAACCAATAACTCCCAAATACTGTCAGGATTTGGTGCTGAACTTGCTGGGTTTTTTGCTTAGCATTTACTATTAGTGCAGCTTCCTAAACTGCAGTCAGAGTAGAAGACCAGATAGCGATGATTTAACCATCCTACCCTCTACACTTTTAATGCAAGGGTGAGTGATCCCAGGAGGTACAAGTGAAATAGTGCTAAAGCCAGTTTAGCTGGAGGTGTAAGCTCACATTAAACTATGTTCAATATAATTTCAGCATTGATAGACAATGTTCACTGCCATGTTCAGCTACATGCATTGCTACTGACATTCTTTGTCAGTAATGCCACATCTTTGCATGGTAGAGAAACCAGATATGAGGAAGAGGATGAATCTTAGTTCAAGCAAGAAATTAAAAAGGACTTGTACCTTCCAAACACAAGTTCTTATTCTGTTTCCTGATATTTCTTAATTGACTAAAGTCCTATATCTGCCAATGCATATGAAATAATTTATTTTTGTAGATTTTCAAGTGCAATCATTTCAGTTAAAAAAAACCCAAAACATTAAAAATAAAATGAAATAAAATAGCATATATATCAGTCAGCTGCCTTGTAGTGAACAGATTCTGAAATCATGGTTAAATGGTTCCAGAACATATGGTAAATATATCAATAATATAACTCATGGAGCAGAGGCTAAGTTTGAACTTGCAGTTGTTTTTATACTTTGGCTGCAAGAATATTAAAGAGATTTGAATGTAAAACCGACTCCTTCCTGGCACGCATTCATCCAGCATGTGAACATGGAGCTTGTGTGCTTAAAGAAGCATGTCAAAGCTGCTTTGTTGAGAAGGAAAAGAAAACCTGATACTAAGTGACAAGACTGGCTTTAGTGAGTTAATCATATTTGTTCTTCTCGTAACCCAAGGAGCTCCAGTCTAGAACTTAAACAAAATAAATGGTGTTTCAAATATGCTGTTAGTGATTTTATATGGTCACTGTCATTTTTCTTCTTCTGGGAATTCAATTTGTTCCTATTATGCCAAGGTCACGGATTGGGAAATCTTAGTGAACATTACATCCCTGCCTTTGATGCAAAGGGTCAGTGCATTAGCACAAAGGAGAATTAATCCAATGTGCTAGCTCACCAAATGATATTTAATTCATTTTAAATGAATGTCTGGGGCTCCTATTCTTGGTTTCCATCTGGGCCAGCAGAAGCAAACCTTCTACCAAGCAAGAACTTTGTAAATGATTATTCAAGGAAAAGCACTGCTTCATTGTCAGCTCTAATTGTTAGTTTTACCTTATTAGTAGGAGCTTTTCTGTAGCTGAGTCTTGACATACATTTGTTTGCACACTGTTATTAGTCAAGACTCAGTGAAGTCTTGTAATTAACACCTCCACGTTATCTCATGCAGTGAAAGTAAAGACAAAAACAGATGACTCACTTTGTTTCAGCTTTGCTCTTGTTTTCTGATACAGAAGTACTTAAGAAGAAGTGTAAGTTCATCAGAGTTCCATATGGAACTAACAGAAACCATGAAAGGTTTTCCAGGAAGCAGTGCATGGAAATTCATTAAGATGTGAACACTAAAAAATACAGATTTTAAAATCTAGCATGTACCAACAAGTTGTGCAGGTACATAATTAATGCCACTCACTAGTAAGTTTTCAATCACACTAATGGCACCGTCTGCATTTTCAGTGTCCCTTGCTGAAAAAGAGAAATGAAATTGTCTCAATAAGAACTGTATAGTTAATGAACCATATGATGCTTTTAAAAGATAGGACACCTAATAATCAGGTGTACAAGAATTTCCATGCTGGATCAAGCTAATAATGGCCCGTACTTAATGAGAAGAAGCCAAAATCCCTTCATAATTCGCCAAGTAGCAAAAGATTGTTTTTGTCATCAAATCTATGCTTATACCTGATATTTAATTATCCTCTTCACAGTCTTAGTTTCCAAGCTGAGTTCACAGAAGTCACTTCTCTATTAGGTGGTGTTTATCTTCAAAGTGATTTGGCTCCTGGAATACTAGGCACCTAATCCACCAAATCCAGTCGGTTTTAAGATTGCTACATGTTGTGTTTTGTAAACCAGCACTCCTTTCACGGTATTAAGGGGACGGGTGGAGAGAGAGAACCTGAGATAGCTACAAGAGTAAAGAGGAATTATATTAATGCAACAACAGTGTGGCCTTTCAATTAACAAGTATTCCCAAAGCAATACGGAATCCAGTCATTAAATTATTATTGTACAGAGCTTGGCTGAGTTAAATATTCAGATAACAAAGCTTGTTTACAACATGGAAGCTGGCCAAGAATGTTCAAAGAATTAGCACGTACATGAAATTTCCCACACTACAGCAGTAGCCATCAGAAAGGAAAATGATTTAGAATGACTGAAATCCATGTAGCTGCTATGTAAATGCTTCATTATAAATAGATGTTGCCACCAAAATGGAGCTCTTTAGTTGATACATTTTGCATCATTACTGTTGTTATTGATCTAATAACCCTGTGTGCTATTGGTTTATTATTTTGTTCATGAAGAGAGCTATTTTAAATGATTAGGTCACAAATGTTATTGTATTGCTGTGATTTGGAAGAATTATTAAACATGGGTAGCTTCATTATTGAGATCCCAGAGGTGCTATATGCAATATGACTCCATTAGTTAAATCTCTGTTGAAGCTAGCAGATGCTTAGGCACAACTAGGGCTATCTGTATTTTATCTTGAGCCTCAGATGTTTTCAAATACATGCCATTGTCTGTCTTTTGGCATCATTATACTGGGCTCTGGAAAAAGAAAAAAACAATTCAGAAAAAATCATTTGTCTGCTGCAGGTTCTTACGATGTGAATTCAGCAGATCATAGTACAATGGAGTTCAGTACTAAAATAGAAACATGGCTTGTTTTGTAACCTTTGAATGGGATTTCTAATAATAGCGTTGCTTCACTACTTTGGCAATAGCCCAAAGACTACAGCCATCCAAAATGAAGCATGCACTACAGCAACTTAATCATAACATTTCTCGAGGGTAAAGGCAGCATTTTTGCACACATTCATATTCTCGAACTGCTCCTGAAGGAAATATTTCAGTTGTTGTTTCCAAATAAATGTGGTCTGTTTCCAACCTGAAAGGGTGATATATAAATCTTGGCTAAGGAGTTACTGACACAGGACATTTTGTCCTTTTGTTCAGTCATTGTTAATACTAGGGTTGAAACGAGTTCTCACCTTTGGCGAGAACGACCTTCTCGTTGAGATTCTCAGGGTCGAGAATCTCATGAGAATCTACCTTCTTGATGAGATTCTTGAGGACCTCAAACATCCCCCCCCCCAAAACCTGCGCACTTTCAAGAAACCTCAAAAACTGCTCTGCGAATGAGCAAAATGGCCACTGGGGGAGCATGTGTGTGCAGATGGCTTCAGTGGCCGTGTTGCGCATGTGCAAAATGTTCTTGTGAATTTTTTTAAATCTCATGAGATTCTTGAAAACCTTGTTGGGAGCGTGAAAGGTCTTGCTGGGGTTTGTGAGAATCTCAGAGATTCTCATGAGAATGCACTGCATTCTCATTTTATCACAAGTTAATACAGAGGATTAGCCCCAAATTCAATAAGAAGCAGTCAACCTGCTTCTATTTACCCAGCCCAGTTTGCCTCCTAATATGGAACAAAGAGCCTAAAGACATTTCAGACAAGCACCAACACTTTGAGATGGTCATCTGAATCAAATCTAAAGTCCCAATTTTTTTGAATTCTTCTGCCACTAACAATCAGCATTCAATAGGCAATTTGTATTTTTATTGACCGAACTATCAACTTGACCCTTTCAACCACAAACAGTTATCCATTTCTTTTTCTTGAGACCTTAAAAAACAGAGGCTTCATTGTTTCTTTCAATGATGTACTTCCTTTGAGGAAGAGAGCATCATCTTGTGGTTAGAACACTGACCTGGGGGTCCAGAAATTTGGTCACACGTCCTTGCTACAGACTTACTATCTGATTTATGGCAGATCTCTTTACTTCTTAGTACTTCAAATTCATCTACTGTAAAATTGAGATATTTAACTGCAGAAGCAGTTTGGGACTTTGAGAAAAATAGTTGCCAAATATTACTTCATAAGAAAGATTACTTCATAAGAAAGAACCCTCTTTCCATTTAAATATATTTGCTATTGATATAAAGGCATTTTATTCCATCAAAGAAGTTTATTTGACATTAAAGGCATCTAAATTTTATTTCAGACCTGTTGGTTGTTGCAAGCAGTTAACATCCATTTTGTTGGTTGACCTCCCATAGAAGGTTAATGGTCTAAAATCTGGTCATTAAGTATGGTAACAAATGTTTTTCAGGGAGGTTATTGCTTCCATAAACTCTAATCAATGGCTCATAGGCAGCAGCCTCTGGTTCAGTGTTCTAACTAATGAAGAATTAACTATTTCCAAGCAGTTAATAAAGACTTTTCACCAATCTGCATGCAGAACATGATTTCCTTGGTTTGCAATTAACATTATCCCTTGGGTGCTAACTCCCACATATCCAGCCCGAGATTCCACACTGGCAGAGATGACAAGCAGCAAATGTAATGCTGTTTCACAAAAGGATTGTTTAAATTGGCTATTTAAGCCAAACAAAACAAGTTTTAAGGAATAAGAAAGAGTGTTGAGTCTTCAATGAATATTTGCTTGCTGAATCATCTCAATGACATTGTGCATCCTGTTTTGTTATGACTGAAATGTTAACACTCAAATCTCATACAAGCTGGAGCTTGGAACTAATTAATGAGCTATATAGTCTTAAAATAAAGACTAAGCTGCCATTTGGTGTGAGAAAAGCACTAGAAAGTACAAATAAATATATGCCTTATAAGAGTAAAAGGAAGGAGAAAAAAAGGTACACCTAACCTTTCTAAATAGCCCTAGGGCTGTGTTTGCTTTTCAATGAAAAGGTCATCCAGAATGAATTAAAGTCACTTTCCTGCTGAGGTCCAAGCATGTGGCTTTGCTTTGAAGGCTAGAATAAAGTTACCCTTACCAATGTATTATAAGAGATGGAGACAAAGTAGTTCAAATAATATCTTTTATTGGTCCGACTTCCATTGGTAAGAATGTCAAGCTTTCGGGCCACACTGGGCCCTTTCTAAGGCATGTAGCGAAGCTAGTGAGAAATATATAAACTGGCAAATGCACCTCCACGCTTGTGTGTGGGAGGGTGTTATTTGCATGTGCGCGCACACACACACACACTGTTGAGGAACAGCCAAAGGACGGTCCCTGGGTGGTAGGAATTGCTGAAACTGCCCAATGGGGTTCGGCTTTCCCGCTTCTCATTGCTGGTGGCAATCTCATGTTGTTTAGATAGCCCTGCATTGCCTGGATCAGGCAATTAGGGCTTTTTAGTGAGGAGAGGTGTCACCTACCTACCCATCTTCTTGAGCTAGGAACTGCACTTTTGAATCACCAATTTGGGGTTTGGAAGGAATTTTTCCCCAATTCCTGATTGGCTATGTGGCTTTGGGTTTTTTTTTGCCTTCCCCACAGTGTCTGTCGCCTAGATGTACGTTGTTTGGTTATCATACCTGGCACATTCAAATCAGGGTTGGGGAGTTAGTTAGTTTTTACTGTTGTAGCGCCTTGTGGTTGGTCCAGCGTTGAAACATTTAATTAGCCATCCCAGGAACGGCTCAGTAATGATCACCCTGTTAGGTGATGTATTTGTGTGGGGGTGACTGGGGGTTTATTCCATCTATAGAGTATTCCCTACGTAGTGGGTGGTATGTGGCAGCCTTCCTTGGGCTGGGAGGCTTGTCAAGGCTGGTACATACTATTTTACTCCCCTCCTGAGCTTGCGTTCAGACTGGAGGTTTGTGCGGCTCAAGGGAAGTTCCTTGAGGCCAAATCATCATATCCAGGGCTGGGAGGGAACAGTAGCTCTCGGCAGAGCTGGTTTAGAAGCCCTCACCTTGCTCACACTGGACTGAAATATGGACTGGATGCCTGGCTCAACATTTGTTAATGTGTTAATAAAGGATCCTGCCATTTCACATCCAAAAAGAATGTGTGTGTCTCCTCTGTCAGGACAGTGGGATAGCAATGTAGGACAGGTATATCTGAGGAGGCATTGAATGACGGGATTGGGAGTGCATAAGACAAGGCAACCATCTCTGATCTCTCAGGCTGTTTTTATACGAGGCGCTGAAGCACCTCCTGAGTCCCGCGTTGAAAGAAAAGCCGGCACGGGGAGTGTTTCCATGCTCCCTGCGCTGCCGGAAGTGACGTACTCCCCGCTGTCGGTAGCAGCCTTTGTTGACTTTCCTGGGAATTGAATTGGGGAGCACGTCACATCTGGCAGCACGGGGAGCATGGAAACACTCCCTGCGCTGGCTTTTCTTTCAACACGGGACTCAGGAGGTGCTTTCCAGCACCGCGTATAAAAGCGGCCTCAGTTCTCATTCTCCAAAAAAACTTAGGCAATGCCTTCAAAAGATGGGCCTGGGAACTAAAATGCATACCTTTATTAGATGCCAAAAATAATGGACTCAACAGAGACCTAAGCTTTTCAAGTCATCATACAAATCTGTAGTAACTGACTAATTCTGTCAGCTATATTCTCCACCATTGGGTGCAGCCAGATGTGACAGCGAGGAGAGGTTACCACGCTTTAGGTAGCCTTACCCCTCCCTGGGCAAATGTGCCCAGGACCTGCCAGATGTTCCCCCGGCTCCAGGATGGAGCAAGCAGCTGGCTGCTGTGAGAAACCTTACCCCAACTGGGATAAGGCGGGGCAACTCGTGTGACGGGGCACACTTGCCACATGGCTGCAGCCACATAACAGCTGGGGATTTGCTCTCAGTCTAGCTGGGCTGATTGGAGGGGGGTGGGGAATGGGAAGCCCAGGGCAGCATGTGCGCCCCTCTCCCCACCCCAGCAAACAGCTCATCAAGAGAGGGGACCCCAGAGAAGCATGCATGGGTGCTCCTCTGGGCCCCTTCTTCTCTGATCAGCTGTTTATCAGGTGGACCAGGGGAGGAGGGCAGCCTGCACATTTCCCAGGCTCCCTCTCCCCCAGTCTAGCTGACTGACAACTGATTGGGGGGGAGAGGGCACACACTCTTCCCAGACTTTCCTTCCCCATCAGCTGTCAGGTGGGGGGGGGAGGAGCACACACCCTGCTACACACCCTCCCCCAAAAGCTGCCTATTGGCAGCAGGCCCAATCCTGCACATCAGCAGGCATATGAGCTTCCAGCCCCCAACTGTGGTGGCAGCTCTGACAGGGGCTGGCCCACCCAGCTTCCTTGCCACCATGTGGCTGGATCCCCATGCTTGACCTGCAGTGTGGCAGTGGTCATTGACCACTACAGGGCCGGGCATGGATCAGGCCCCTGCAGCTTGTGTGGCTGCACCCTTTGTGTTACTGCTCTGAACCCAGTTCCTTTCCTATGCATATTCCCTTCGCCTGATAAGCTGTTTTCTACTATACCTCCTATCCCATATGTTTGCTTTATCCTCCCCTTCCCTCCCACCCCCCCATCTTGCAGTGTGCCCCACCCCAGCCTGCCCCCATCCCCCCTTCCCTCCTGCTCCCATTGGTAACAAAACCCTTGTGGCCACCTGTCCTGGATTGGTTCCTCCCCCTGCCCTGGGCCCCCCCTGCCAGCTGACACATGCCCCCTCCTTCCCTCCGCTGCCCATCGGACTGGGAGATAAAGCTGTTTGTTTACAAACAGCTCCTCTGCCCATGTGCTGATCAGAAGGTTGTTGCCTTGTAAAGAAGGTTCTTCGAGATGGTTCCCAA
>QEPC01000985.1:2057638-2083096 GCA_003113815.1 Sphenodon punctatus | reverse complement strand
GAGTTGTCCTACTGGAGTCCCATCCACTTACTGGATGAGATGCTAGTAGGAGGGTTCTCTCAGTCTCCAAGTGGTAGGGTTTTACTCAGCAGCAAGGAGTTCCCAGTGTAAACTAATGTTCTGCCCATCACATCTTAATGCTGAAAACTCTTTGTTGCTGGATTTTTGGAGGCTCCACCTACAATGTACAAGCCCCTCCCTCGAGCTCTGCCAGCCATAAGGTTCCACGTGGCACTGAGATGGATGCCAGGGATGGGCAAGCCCTCCCCCTCCTTTAAGTCCTGCCCCTCCCTTAATCCCCACCCACATTGGGTTTTCAGAATGCGCGCACGTGCTTTGCATGCATGCTCATGAGGGGCCCATAACTAAGGCTTGAGCCCAGGCCCTTCTCAAACTTGCTACACCCCTGTGTAGATCACAGCCTATGGCTCCACAACCATCTGGAGATGTGGAACTCCAACTATTCTGATCTTTGGGGAGCTTTGCAATCCAAGTCTAGAACTGAATTTCCCAATTAGTCAACCCAAAACTCCAGATCCAACCCCTTAGGTGCCAAAAGTTTGTATGTGCGTCTGAATTCTAGTTCTACCAGTTGGGCCAATCTCCAGTAGTAAAGCTCACAAAATACTATATAAGTTCTAGATATTGTTGTCTGACTTTCTTATATTTTTGTAACAACTGCTCTAGAACAAGTGTTCTGTTTTAGCTAGCTGTGTAGTGTGTCTCCACAACTCTACCCACTGTGAATTAAGCAATGTCCTTCTTCCAATTAGTTGTCCTAAACGTTCTAGTTATGAAAAATGAGTGAGATGCATTATACTCACCTCTAAAAGCCAAGCTACTGAATTTTTGAGTAGGCTGAGCATAAAATAAGTTAACATGAAATGTACAGCCCACTATATTTTGCTGTGGGTGTTAACATACACATAGCTGTGGCAGCTGAACATCAGGGAGTGGGATGACCACCCCCTCAAGCCCTGGCCAGGTCAGGAGTTACCAGTGCCACAGTACTAATGCCATGCCAAAAGTAGGGGTGTGAAGTTTATTTTTGTTATTATAATAATGAAAACATCATTTTTGTTACTGTAAAAATGAAAACAAAATAATTTTGAAATAATGGAAAAACCTGAAAAACATATTTCCAGCTATAACATTTTTGTTTCTTATTCAATTCCTATGAAACGTAGGGAGATTGTACCCACAATGGTGGACACTCTGTGTACCACATTTTGGAAAGATTGGGTAAAGGAAACCAATTGTATAAGCAATTGGGCATTGTGATTTTAAGAAAAGCTCCATATACATTCCTGGCTACAGCTTCTTTATCTTCTATATAATTTGTGTGAAACCTGGGATTATTATGGATCTCCCAAAGGTTACCAATCATACCAAATTTCACAAAGATTGGATAAAGGGTCCTGATGTTATAAGACATTAACTTGAACATGCATTTCCGGCTGTAACATTTTTATATTCCATCCTGTGTACAAGATATTTGGTAGGAATGTGTACAACACTTTCCCTGTCATCACTTCCAAACTATAGGAAATTTGATAAAGGAATCTGATTTTATAAGCAATTGAAATTGTCCCCTTATTCAGATAAATAGCCTTAATAAATAAATATTCAGATAAATAAATAAATATTCAGATAAATAGTTCCGTTATTCAGATAAATAACATATAAAGACCATTATTCAGATAAATAGCAGCACAAGCAGTGCCAGTCTGAGGCAGGCACCTGGCATGGCAGGGGAAGAGAGGCTGTAGGAGGGAGGATGGGGAGCAGTTCAACACACTGACAGACACATTCACTGGTCAATTACTGCATGCTTCCAGCTTTACAGGACCAATCGGTGGTGGCTTCAAGGAGGGTATAGGGGGTGGCCCTGAGACGGGCATAGAAGGGACATAACTGGGAATTTGGGGATAGACATGGTTTACATATCCAGGCTGGTTTATTATCACAATCACATCTTGCAGCATTGTGACAGAGGACATAAGAGAACCTCTATTGGCTCTTTCCTAAACAGATGCTTCCAACTTCGCAGTAAGAAGAGGGGAGAGAAGTTGGGGTAGTCACAGCACAAAATGAGGATATTTGGTTGGCATTTCTGCTGGCCAATTGGCATCACAAACAGATGTTATACCACAGTGACATGTAAGAGAATCCCTGGCATAGGCTCATTTACTGCATATGCTATCCAGACTTGTAAAATTGTGACCTTTTATCAAAGCTTTCTGATATTTGGCACAGTTGATCCCAATGGTGAGAGATACAGTCCTGCCAAGTTTCATGTACACTGGTTGGACTACAAAGAAGTTAAAGTCAGACATACATTATAAGTTAATTGGTTATACCAACAGGAACCTTTATCTACTCCTTCTGAAAGTTGGCATAAACAGTAAACTTTGGCAGGGGTACAATCCTGCCAAGTTACATCCATATTAGATGGGAGACAAAGAAGTTACAGCCAGGAATGTATATGCAGATTTTTGCAAAATAACATAATTCAACTGCTTATAAAATTGGATTCTGTTATCCATTACTTCTGAAACTTGGAACACATAATGCCTTCCATTGGAGGGACAATCACTCCATGTTTCATCCAAATTTAATGAAAAGCAGAAAAGGTACAGCCAAAAATGTGCTTTCCATTTAAACCAGTGGAAATCAAAAACAAAAGCAAAAACAAAAACTAAGTGTTGGTATTTACAAAAATAAAAGATTTTTTTTTTTAAATGAAAAATGAAAACAAATAAAAACATGGGTCCCTGGTGTACACCTCTAACCTAGAGGGTGCCCTTGGGTGTATGTGAATGTCTGGTTTTTTAATTTTGTGACTGCTGGGGCCTGGCCTTGCTGGCTTTTTGTGGGATTTATTTCTCCACGAAGTTGCAGACTGTTTTTCAGGATTGTTATATTCTTCTTGAGCTAATGTCCCTTGCTAGCCTGCATTTTTTGTGCACTGCTTGTTTGGCATAATGATTAAAGTGGGTGCAGTCACCGCTGGGGGTACACTACTGTTTTGTTTTGTTTTATTTCTTCACGCAGTTGCATTTTTGTGGGGTTGTCTTCTAGAGCAATTGTCCCACTCTTGCTAGCCTTCTTTTCTGAGTAGTGTTTTTCTGGGCAGTGCTTTGGCTGTGGGTTCAAGAATTTTGCAACAACCTTCCGAAGTTTTCCAAAGTATCTGAAGTTTTCCCAGGTCTGGAATTCTGATTCCAAATTCTGAAATTTCAGAAACAGAATCAAAGGGCCGCCGAGTACTTGAGCTGATTACTCGGAACTTTAGTATTTGGCACAAGTACTCGGAAGTACTATTCGGTACAGTCCTATACATAATTCTATATATGCCCTTTTCCTGAATAACACATACCCAGCAATACCTGTATTCAGTCATCGCTGCTGTGCCATCAGGTTTCAGTTATCCCCATCCAGTTTCATATTCTGCTCCAGTAATGAAGAGCCCTATTGCTGTGGGTTTGGCACTTTTACTGTGGGTTTGCCAAGAAATGCAAAAATACAGCTGTAGCATGGGGGGATATTTTCTGGTTAATTATGGTGTGTTTTGAGGAGGAGGGTTGCCTTTCATAGG
Organism: Sphenodon punctatus; assembly: GCA_003113815.1. Lineage (NCBI taxonomy): Eukaryota > Metazoa > Chordata > Lepidosauria > Sphenodontia > Sphenodontidae > Sphenodon > Sphenodon punctatus. Next base: position 2,079,498 of record QEPC01000985.1, on the reverse strand, counting down.
GGCATGGAGCATGGAGGCATATATATTTTTTGGAGTGGGGTTGCATCTGAGAGCCAGTATGATGTATTGGAAAAGGTGCTGGACTTGGACCTGGGAAACCAGGGTTTGAATCCCACCTTAGCCAGGAACTCACTGGGTAGCCTTGGGCAAGTTACAACCGCTCAGCCTCAGTTCCCCATCTGTAAAAGTGTGTGTGTGTGTGTGTGTCTGTCCCGAAGTTCCCCTCACCCATGTCCATCTTCGATTGTAAGCCCACTGTGCAGGGACCTGTCTTTGAAAATCTGTGACTGTAAAGATCTCCGTACGCCTAGTAGTGCTATAGAAATTACTAGTCATTGGTTTCATTGGGGCATGCATGGGGGGGAGGAAGGGGGCAGGCGCTCCTCTGCACCATCATTAGAGATGGGATAGTAAACATTAAATGGACACACATGATGCCACATGTCAGCTCAGGTGCCGAGTGATTCTGAGTTCTGGAGTTTCAATTTCCAAGTCCTCGGTACCAGTTCTGAGTGGTGGCTGAAAACTCAGCCTCAGCACTTGAACCTCAGAAACACTTGCAAGTGGGGTTTTTTATATTTGGTGCAGCCCTAAGTCCTGATTTTATAAGCATCATGGTTTGTTCATGCATTGGCTTTCTATCCGATGTGAATGAAGTTTGGGTGGATTGTACCCCTTGCTCAAGGGATCATCTATACCCAATTTCACAGAGATTGGCTAAAAGGTCCCAATTTCATAAGCAATTGAACATTTGTGATTTTAACAGAAGTCATACAAATACTAGTCCTGAAAATCTGGGGACAAAAATGAAAATTTAAGAACATAACCAGGACTTCAAGCAGCAAAGCAGAGGGGAGGGTTAAGCGAATCAAGAGATATGATTGTCACATCCAAGCTGGCCAATTGGCATTCCAAACACATCCTGCAATACTGTGACAGAGGATAGAAGACAATCCCTTTTTGGGTCTTTCCTAAATAGATGCTTCTAACTTCCCAGTAACAAGCAGGAGAGTTGGGGTGGGCACAGCACAGAATGAGGACATGAATGACATTTCTGCTGGCCAATTGGCATCACAAACCCATCTTGTACCAATATGACAAACATAAGAGAATCCCTGATATAGGCTCATTCTCTGGAGATACTGCCCAGACTTCTAACTTGCCAGTACTTAATCACTGCAATCAAGGAGGCTTGGGGGTGGGCACTGGGGATAAAATATGAGCTTCTGACAAACTGCACAGCCCCCACCCTGGCTAGGTCTTGTGTGGCTTGTAGGCTAACTCACTGCTGTGTGTGTGACCAACTGTGCTGTAGTCTTCAGCCTCACTGCAAGTGCTCAAAAAAGCAGAACTCAGTACCTACTCTCCCCATATGCCCCCACAGACTTTAGGGGGCCAATGAAAAGTCTGTGACTGTGCCAGTGCCTCTGGCATCTGCTCCTCCTCTGTTGCGCTCACCTCCTCCTGCCTTCTTCACCCTCTCAGCAAGTGCTCCAAAAAGCAGAACTCTTCATCTATTAAAACCTCTATAATTTAAACAGAAGCAACACCTGCAAGTGATTTAAGGAAATTTGCAACTTCTGTTAAAATCACAAAAGCTATATTGCTTATAAAATTGGGACCCATTATCCAATCTTTGTGAAATTTGGCAGGGGTGCTCCCTTTGGTGAGGGGAACAACCTGTCCAAATTCCACCCAAAGGTATGGAAAACAAAGACATTCCTAATTTTAATTGCTTATAAAATCAGGGCCCTTTATTCAATCTTTCTGAAATTTGGCAGATTATTTAAATTTTTTATTTTATTTTATATAAAAATTTTATCCCTCCCCTCCTGCCAGCCTGGGGCAGCGAACAAAAAGATAACAAGATTGGGCTCCCCATACCCCTTGCATAAGGGGTACAAGGAGCCCAAATGTTATCTGAATTGGATGGAAAACAAAGATGTTACAGCTGGAAATGTGTGTGCAATATAAAATCAGGACCCTTTATTCAATCATTATGTAATTTGGCGGCAATGATCCTTTTCATGAGTGATACAATCTGTGGTAATTTCATAAAAATAAGATAAAAAATGAAGAATGTACAGCCAGAAATGCATTTCCCATTGAAAACAATGCAAAACAAAAACGAAAGTAAAAATGAAAATAAAAGATAATTTTAAAAATAGATATGAAAACAAATGACATTTTAATCATGAAAATGAAAGGAATAACAAAAATGGGGGGAAATTCAGTGCACGTCCCGAGACCAGAGCAGGCAGTGCCTACTCCACCTCTGCTTTGCGTACACATCTGGTGGGGTCAACCTTTAAAAGGATGGCATGCCTGGGTGTGAGACAGAGAAGAACTGTGAGTGTGATCCATGTATAAGCACCCATTGTGGGAGAGATAGGTTTCTCTCCCTTTGAAAAAGTTTCAAAATCTCTGTTGGGCTCACCACCCTTTATTTCAGAATGTTTGTTTTTCAGCCAACTCAGTTCACACTTCCGTGTCCACGGATGTACTTTATTTATCCTATTGGGTTTTCTCCAAATGAAATGGTACAATGTGCTGTTTCCGTCTTGAAAAAAAAAATGCAAAACAAAAATCTGCCAGGATCTCAGCACTCATCAGCCTCTCTACTAAAGCAAGTTTAATTATTCATTGTGAATTATCTGATGAATGTTGCTGGTGCTTTGTTTGTGAATTATTTGAGAACTAATCCTGATTTCTACAAAATATTCCTTCTGTGTCTTTGCTGAATAGTTTATGTGAACAAATTTCAGTCAATGGCTTGTTTGTAAACTGTTCACTTAAGCTATTTGCTGTTCGCCGTGTTCGGTATTCATGGGGTGTGATTGGTCACAAAGTGACATGTTATAATATTGATTCTGCATTTTGGTAGGACAAGTGATACTTTTTGAACTAGAGAATACTAATGACAGATGACAAGTAATATACAATTAATAATACATTTCAAGTAAAGATTTTTAAATGAAAAAATCTTAGGCACTAAAATTTGGGAAGTTTCCACTAATGTACTGCTAGCTGTCCAAACATTCACAAGCAATTAATAATATGAGTCTGAAGTCAACTGCCAAGTAAACTTGTCTTACATGTTTAATTGTGAAAATATTCTCAGAGCACTTTTTCATTCTTTCATCAACACTAATCCCTCTGGAAATAAACCAGTATGCTTGCTGTAGTTTCTTTTACACACACGTACCAATGGAGTTAATCATGCAAATTTGCAAGATCTGGCTATTTGCAATTTTAAAGAATCAGTTTCAAGGTTTTGGTGTTTATATAGACAATGTTGGATGGTTTAGCTAATTATTTGTAAATGTTATGAAAACCACACCTTGAAGATGAATTAGAAACACTATTTTTCTATATATACTTGCTGTGTAAATGTCAATATTCTTTAAAGCAGGTAGGAGAAATACTTGATGGGTTCTTTAGTTATGAATAATGGAAGAAGAGAAAGAAATTAAAAAGAATGGAAAAACATAAAAAGAGAGGAGAGGAGAAATGTGAAATTTGAAACTCACTTCTTTTGAAGTAATATGTAAATCTCAAATGAAAATTAAGCTTTACACTCATCCTGAAGCTAGATCCAGTGGAGCTTCTCTTAGGATTGGAGCCTTAGACTATGATTGCAGAGTAGACAACTAGGGGTGGGTAAATGCGGTTCAGAAGTTCGGAGTTTGGCCCAAACTCGGCCTGTTCGGACGACCGAACCGAACTTCCAAACCAAATGCTCGAACTTCTGAACAGTTTGGAAAACTTCGGATGAGTTCGGATGAGTTTGGTGGCAGGAAAACATGAGTTTGGGTGGGAAAAATGTGACTGGAAGGGGCAGGCAGCTGAGGAGCAGACGTCCTGGCACCAGGGGTGGACACCAGGGGTGGTTTCAGGGCCAAAAATACTGATACCAACAAGATTTCGGTTTCAGTTTCACTACCGATATTATTATTATTATTATTATTAAACATTTATAAAGCGCCAGTAACAACCTGGCGCTGTACAGAACATATAATCAGCTGCGGTCCCTACCTGTGGCTTACAATCTAAAAGACAAGGAGGGGGAGACAAGGAGAGGGGACAGCGGGAGAGACATGGGAGAAGACAAACAAACATTCAGGCGGATGCGAAGTCTCAGGTGCGTGTACTTGGCTTGGTTACAAGGTGGTCGGTAGCAGCAGTCAGCAGAGGAGGGCTGACAGTAAGAGCAAGGGGAAAGACTAGAGGGCATTGGGAAAGGCAGCATGGAAAAGGTGGGTCTTGAGGAGGGATTTGAAGGAGCGGAGGGAGGAGGCGAGGCGGACGTCGGCAGGGAGGGAGTTCCAGGCATGCGGGGCAGCGAGGGAGAAGGGACGAAGGCGGTTGGGCGAGCAGGAGAAGCGAGGGAGAGCGAGGGAGGGGACAGCGGAAGAGCGGAGAGCGCGCGCAGGAGCGCGTAGGGCGATTAGGTCCGAGAGGTAAGGGGGAGCTTGGTCATGGAGCGATTTGAACGTGAAAACCAGGAGTTTGAACAGGATACGTTCAGGAAGGGGGAGCCAGTGAAGGGAGAGGAGGAGAGGCGTCACATGGTCGAAGCGACGGGCAGAGTGAATGACCTTGGCGGCAGAGTTTTGGATCGCCACAAGGGGGGACAGGTGGGAGCGAGGGAGGCCAGCAAGGAGGAGGTTGCAGTAGTCGAGGCGAGAGATAACCATGGCATGAACAAGGATTTTGGCCGAGGAGACAGATAGAAAGGGGCGAATGCGGGCAATGTTGAGGAGAGCGAATCGGCAGGATTTGGCCACAGAGTCAATGTAAGGTTTAAAGGAGAGGTGCGTGTCAAAAATGAAGCCCAAGCTGCGGGCACGGAGAACAGGACGGATGGTGACCCCATCAATGCAGACGGTCAGGTCAGAGGGAGAGGAGGGGGAGGGAGGAAAAATGAGGAGTTCAGTCTTGGCCATGTTCAGTTTGAGTTGGCGTCGGGACATCCAGGCGGAGATATCAGAGAGGCAGTCGACGAGGCGTGAGCGGACAGAGGAGGAGAGAGAGGGGGTAGAGAGATAGAGTTGGGTGTCATCAGCATAGAGATGGTATTGGAACCCGTGGGAGGCAATAATTTCACCAAGGGACCGGGTGTAGATAGAGAAGAGGAGAGGGCCAAGGACAGAACCTTGGGGAACCCCAACCGAGAGGGGAAGGGAGGGGGAGGTCGACTCGGGGAGGGAGACATTAAAGGAGCGGTCAGAGAGGTAGGAGGAGAACCAGTCAAAGACAGAGCCACGGAAGCCCAAAGAGTAAAGGGAGTCCAAGAGGAGCGAGTGGTCGACAGTGTCAAAGGCGGCAGAGAGGTCAAGGAGGACAAGAACGGAGTAGTGGCGCTTCGATTTAGCGACAAGTAGATCATTGGTGATCTTGGCCAGGGCAGTTTCAGTAGAGTGGAGGGGGCGGAAGCCGGACTGGAGAGGGTCGAGGGAGGAGTTGGCAGAGAGGAGGTTCAGGCAGCGGGAGTAGACGACACGTTCCAGGAGCTTCGAAGCAAAGGGAAGGAGGGAGACCGGCCGGTAACTAGAGGGATCGAAAGGGTCCAGGGTAGGCTTTTTGAGGATGGGGGAGACAGTGGCATGTTTGAAGGCAGAGGGGAAGGAGCCTGTGGAAAGGGAGAGATTGACAACATGCAGAAGGGGGGGAGCGACAGTGGGAGCAATAGAGGTCAGGAGGCGGGAGGGGATCGGGTCAAGGGGGCAGGTGGAGGGGTTGGATGAAGAGAGAAGAGCAGAGATTTCCTGGAGAGAGGCAGGAGGGAAGGATGCGAGGAGGGAGGGGGGCGGGGGAGGGGGCGGGAGGGGAGCGGGGGGCGGAGGGGGGCGGGAGGCAATATCCCGACGGATCTTGTCAATCTTGGAGGTGAAGAACGACGCAAGATCCCGAGCAGCAAGGGAAGAGGGCGGGGGAGGGCAGGGGGGTTTGAGAAGGGAGTCGAAAGTAGAGAAAAGGCGGCGAGGGTCGCGGGAGAAAGATTCGATCCTAGAGGCATAATAGCGCTGCCTAGCTAGGGAGATAGCCGAGGAGAGGGAGGAGAGGGAGAATTTGTAATGGAGGAAGTCAGGGAGGGAGCGGGATTTGCGCCAGAGGCGTTCGGCAGCCCGGGCGCAGGAGCGGAGGTAGCGGATGGCAGGGGTAAGCCAGGGGCGGGGGTCGAGGGGGCGGACGGGGCGAGCAGAGGGGGGGGCAAGAGAGTCAAGGGTCGAGGAGAGAGAAGCGTTGAGAGCAGAGACAGCAGAGTCAGGGGAGGAGGAGGCGAAAACGGGGGGGAGAAGGGGGGAAAGATGTGCGGCAAACTCCGAGGGAGTAAGGGCCTGCATATTGCGGAAGGGGCGCATAGAGGGGGAGGCGGAGGGGGGTCGGTGGGAAAGGCTGAAGGAGCCGAGGAAGTGATCAGAACTAGGGAAGGGGTCAAAGGAGAGGTCAGTTAGAGAACAGTTTCGAGTGAAGACGAGGTCGAGGGAATGGCCGTCAGTATGAGTGGGGGAGTCGGTCCAGAGTCGGAGATTAAAGGAGGAAGCGAGAGAGAGAAAGCGGGAAACAGAGGGGGCGGAGGGCGTGTCAACGTGAATGTTGAAATCACCAAGGATAAGAGTGGGGATATCATCGGAGAGGAAGAAGGTGAGCCAGGATTCAAAGTCCGGGAGGAAAGAGGAGAGGGAACCCGGGGGGCGGTAGATGACAGCAACCCGAAGGTGTAGAGGGGAGTATAAGCGCACAGAGTGGGCCTCAAAGGAAGGGAAGGAGGAGGAGGGGGGAGGGGAGAGGGTTTTGAATTGGCAGTGCTTAGCAAGGAGCAAGCCCACACCACCACCCAGGCCCTCAGGGCGGGGGCGGTGAGAGAACGACAGGCCCCCGGAGGATAGAGCAGCCGGGGTAACAGAGTTGGAGGGCGTGATCCAGGTTTCCGTAAGAGCCAGGAGTTGAAAGGGGCGAGAGAGGAAGAGATCGTGGATGAAGGGAGCTTTAGCCACGGACGAGCGGCAGTTCCAGAGGGAGCAGGAAAAAGGCAATTGGTGTTTGGGAAGGCAGGGGATGCGGATGAGGTTGGGGGATGGGGAACGGCCGGGTTTAGGCCTAGGGGGAATGGGTAAGGGGGGATGAGGGTGGGGAGGGGGGATGGGCGTGGGTGAGGATAAGGGGTAGGTTGGCTGGAGAAAGGCTGCTGGTGAAGGGAGAGGGAGAAGGAGGGGGTGCGTGAGAGAGGCTAGAAGGAGGGAGGTGAGAGAGGGCGAGGAGGTGAGGGAGGTATAGGGAGGCATCATAGGTATTACCTGTTCAGTATCGGGGGGAGTCCAGGCCTGCAGGTGTCGTGTGCGTGCTGTCAGGGGGGTGGCCCCTCGCTGTCCTCGCTCCGGCCGCACAACGGCCTCACAACGGCCAGCGCCCTTTTGTCGCCGCCCAAGGGCGTGCACCTTTGGCTTGTGGCTATGGGGTGGGGCCCTGCTCACCTGGAGGGGCTTTCTGGGCGCTGCAATGCCTGCTACCGATAGCACTTTTTTGAATGTTCAGCCAAGTTCGGACAAACAAAACTCCGCAAAACTGAACAGCCAAACCCGAACTCGGGTTTCGAACCGAACGACCGAACATCCGAACATCCGAATGGCATTCTGTTCGCCCATCCCTATAGACAACCTCATACGTTGAAATATCACAAGTCAGGGACCTCAAAAATCATTTTTAAAATAGGGTGGGGAAGACTCCTATTTGACTTGTGGTTTTGGTTTCAAACTTTCCCCTACCATCATGAGGGCTAGAAACTTCAAATGAAAGCTGAGTTTTTATTAATTCAGGAAGGTGGTTTTAAGACAATAACTATAATTGCAAAAATGGAGCTATCCCTGACTTCAACATTTCCCTCCTTGGCCTTTTAGAAGCTGACAAGCTGCAGCAGTATTCAGTAGTCTGTGGTGTCGCATTCCCTGTCCTCCAGGAAAAAGAGTCAAGTCATGACCTGATATTTTAGATATTTTTAATGAAAAAAAAGAAGTGGAGAAAAAAAGTTTAATATAGAAAAAAATGAACCATTCCTTCTTCCTACAACATAAAGGAGTTTGAAATGGCACAACCACATTTTGTTTGTGTGCTATGCAGGTCACTTTCAGGAATTAGCATGAGGGTATTCAGACAAGAGCCATTTGTGCAAAGAATTCCAATAGAAATCAATATTAATTCTGGGTTTGGAGTGTACATCATGATGGGGTCCAAAAAAAAAGATTAATCGTCCAAATCTGTAAAGCCCAATTTCCACACAGGTCAACTACAGTCACCAAAGAAGCATACCCAATTGAGTCAGTTAATAGCACAGACTTAATGATAAATTTGTGACACAGTCACAATATATGACCTAGAGAATGCTTACCAACTAGTAGTGAATGCAACAATATTTATGTTGCTCTTTGTACCTATGTCTGTGTTTCTCTTTGTACCAATAACAACTTATATTACCTATGTTTCTAGGAGCCAAAAGCATTTGCAGTATTCCTTCCTCCAAATAAGATCAGGTTCGTTGGCAAGGCACAGTGTGTCCTTGCTAGAACTCAGTCAATGTCATATGCTTAATCTACTCTTGAACTTCATGACTGTGCAGTCACCTGTAGTGGATGCTTATAGACATAACAGGATTAAAGGTCTAAATCTTATATATTGTATTTTTGAACCTTCAAGGTGTTATAAAAACATAAATATGGGTGAACTCCCTGCCACCGCAGTCCCCCTTACAACACAGAGATTTGATCTGAGCCTGCGGTTCCTGCTGAGATGTGCATTACATCATTGTCTATTTTCAGCTTGTTACATTAATCAAAACCTATCCCATTTATTAAACTGCTTCCTGCAGCTCAGGCATTTGAAATGCAGAGTGCCAGCAAGCAGCTGCTAGGCACTGTGAAGGAAAGAGGTGGGGTAGATCTGAGTAATGTACAAATTGAATTTCAAGTGACTGAGCAGCCTCTTTATCTCTTGGTGACACAACCAGTGATTGTGGCAGTGTTCTTAAAGGAAATGAAACCCAGAGCCATGGTTCAATCATTGGGTAGTTACTATAGTCCTTCCCAGCAGTCTTTCCGAAACTGCTGATGAATGTGACCTTTGCAGAAATGCACAAAGCCTTGATTTCTGCACGATTAACCTTTACAAGGTGGAACCCTCTTGTGGAACCTAACCACAACAGAGGGATGCTTCAGAATAAACACACATACATTTTATGAAAGAGCAAGCACCGGGAGGGGGGGAGGGGAGGCTTTAGATAAAGACATTTAACAATTTTCCAATTATCAGGTTGCCTATATCTATGGGTAAAAACAGATGAGATAGTGGCCAGATGTTGGCCCAGGATTTCCCTGGGTCATATCCGTAGCTAGCCTGGCCTTTGACCTCAGGAAACCTCCCAAGTGAGAGCCCAGGATAAGGCCTATCCAACTGGATCAAAGTGGGCCACAGCCGGTTATCATGTCTATTTCTGGCAGACATGGCCCGGGTTGGGTCCGTCATGGACGGCCACCATGGCTGGACTCATTGATTGCCATGGCAGCCCTTCATGGTGGGTGCAGAGTTCTGGGCACAGCACGGGGACAGCCAGTCACAGATTCAGTCTGCTCCTCCCCCTCCCTGGTGCCCAGCTGTTTCAAGCATTGCTTTGCTTTCTTTTCAATTTTTCCAGGTAACTCACAATCCAAATGTCCAGCATCAGAAGCACATTTCTGTCCTAGTCTGCATTTATTTTGTTTACTGTTTGATTATTGGTTCCCCCTCATTTCCTCCCTGCCAAATATCAGACAAAACTGGTGACAATTTTATAAGCAATAGAATGTTCAGGCTTTATAATGGGGAGTGCGTTCTGGCCTTAATTCTATGTATTCATCTGTAGGGTTAGGTGCAGTGAATCCTGTCTCGGTGTTGGACTAAACAACCCTTGAGGTTCCTTCCAGGTCTCAAACTCATTAGGCACAGCAAGTGGAAATTAAAAATAATAATAATAATAATAATAATAATAATAATAATAATAATAATGCAAGAGACTATTGTATTTTCTTAACAATTTCTGGTTGTGGCAGGACAGAGTGGCAAAGCGCTGTGGGCTCCTTTAAGAATCAGGCCATGTGCCTAATTAACAGCTGGACTTAGCAGCGCTTGAAAAGCTGACATCCCAGAGATGGAGAAAGGTGAAGGGAGAGAGCCGGGGAGGCTCAGACTGGGCATAGGAGTGGGATTCAGAGTGCTGTGGAGCGGGGGTCCAATCTGAATCCCAGGACAGCTGAGAGAGCAACATCATCTGAAAGCAGGTGGAATTATCTTGCATTGGGAGTGAAAGCTGGGGTAGGCATTATCTTTGAGTTTGGGGCCACAGTTCCTAGGAACCTACCTGGGAGTGGTAGAAGCTCCTAGTATGTGGACTGGGGAGGCTTTAGAAGAGGAGGAGGCCAGATTTAAAGTGCTCATGAAGAGCCTGGACCAGCTGTTAAGGGGGGCAGAACTAATTCCCACAGAAACTACTAGCAGAACAGGAGCAAAGATTCTGAGTGAGGTGAGCCTCGGAGGGCTCATCCCAGAAATGTCACATTGCTACACTTGTCCTGGGGAAACCAGAAAGTTGTTCAAGGCACAACATATTTTGATTTTTCCCCCTTGATTTTCTAACCAGATTTATCTGTGGTCAAAGATAATTTATACAGAGTTGCATTGTTGCATTGAGTTGTGCATTGAGTCGTTGCATTAAGCTAAGTTGAGTTGAGTTGGCCAAAACCATATTTGGCCACAAGTAAGCCTCAGATTTATTACTTGTGACCAAATATGTTTCCTCCAGATCATGACCAAGATAAGGTGGCATCATGGTGATACACGGAAGTTTATAATGATGCTATCCCCTTTCACTGTTGGATCCAATCAGGAAAAGTGAAAATCATCAGGAGGGTAAAAACAACATCTGTCTAAGAGCAGGACATCTGAGTGGAGATCTCAGATTTCCCCATTATACAAATATTCTCTCTGTAAGCTCATAAAACAGAGCAGGAAGATGGATAAAGATGGCATAAGAGTAAATGAGAGTAGGGATGGGCGAACAGAACCGAGTTCGGAAATTCTGTTCGGTTCGAAAATCAAGTTCGGTTTGGAAGTTGACTGAACTATTCGAGTTCGGTCTGAACTCAGAACTAAACCCCATTGAACTAAATGGAATATTATCTTTTAGGGATGGGCGAACAGAGCCGAGTTCGGAAATTCGGTTCAGTTCAGTTTGAAAATCGAGTTCGGTTCGGAAGTTCGATTCGGTCGACCGAACAGGTTGAGTTCGGTCCGAATTCCGAACTTCCGAACCGCATTTGCCCATCCCTAAATGAGAGTAAGGAGAAGAACTTTTAGGGCTTGATGGGGTGATGAAAGAGTGATGAGTGAAAGGTAAGCAGGAGCTAAGCTGTGCAGATCTTCAAAAGCAAGGAGGCCTTTGGCTTTGCTGTAAACAATGATGCTTGAGTATCATCAGTACAGTGGGCTAGAAAGATGGTTTCTGTTTGGATGCAGAGAAGGGGGAAAGTGCTGGGATGTAAAGGCTGTGCAAGGCCTGGGCTCAAGTCCCAATTAATGGCCCTCTAAGAGCAAAGGGGTAGGGGACAGGGCTTACCTTGGTGGGGTAAGAGTCACCCTTCAGACTTCTGCTGTAGAGGCCCCAGGTGGGAGACCTGCTGTAAACCACTTCACAGGGGAGGGGATGCTACCACTCTGGGGCATTTGGGAGCTGCCACTGCCATTGTTGTCTGTGGTGCATTTTACACAGTGTCAGACTCTGTCAGCAGGGGCTAAGGGGGCAGCAACCACAGGGCCCACAGGCCCCCCTACCAGCAAGAACCTCTGGGACTCACCCCACATCCACGCCCCGAATCAGCCCAGCCACGGCAGCACCAGAGGCCCCTCCCAGCAGCACGGAGCAAGCAGAAAGCCGCAATACACGGCGGGGACAAGCCACGCCCCCAACAGCCTTGGGGAAACCCGGAAGTGGAGCTTTCCCTGCGTCCACAGCTGCGGCGCCTCAATCATCATCACTGGAGGGGCGGCGACATTCACAGCATCTCCGGCTCCGCCCCCCGCCGGTCACAGGGCTTATAAGCAGAGCAGAAGGGAACTTGCCTTGCTGGTGATCAGTGCTCTGCCTGTGAGACCGGCCCCTGGCGATTGGATTGTGTCCTCTTGGAGTTTTGCTACAGTGAGAGAGTGTGTGAGTGAGTGAGTGCGTGAGCGGGAGTAAGTGCGAGCGAGCAAACAGCATGCCTTGGGTAAGTGACCTCCTTTCCTTCTCCCACTGCGGTGACCCCCAAGGCTTCTTGTACGGCTGACCTTCCCCCCCCCCCGTGGGACCCTGCTCCGGCCTCTCACCCCCATACCTCCACCCCCATGTCCTTGGTGTTCCCCGGAGCCCTGGTCCCCCGAGTGCATGGGAATCAGGGAGTGGTTCAAGGCTTGCGCTCCTCCCAGATACCCAGTGATGATATAGGCTGGGGGATCCTTGGATTCCAAGGCCCTAATTCTATCCTGAGGGTAGTTTTCCAGGCACTGCCTTGTAACGGTACACTCCCGGGAGTGAAAGGTCTGGGTATCACTCTTCCCCTACTCCTTCCCTACCCCCCTGTGAGGGTTTCCCACCTTGCAGGGCCGTGTGAGGTACCCCTAACCTCACAGTATCACCAGCTTACAAAAAATATGGAGCAATTACAGGCCGACGTCCAGGAACTTATGCGGGCCGTCCAGGCCATGGCCATGGAAGTCAGGGATATCAAGGAGAAGCAGCAGCATGCTGCTGCTGGGGCAGCAGCTATAGCATCAGGGTCATCAGTGCCCGCCCCAGGCATCCCCCCCCCGGGGCGATGTTCGCCCGGGAACCTAAGGGGCCAACAATTGCCAAATTTATGGGGGACCGGCATAGGTTTGCCGGGTTTATCGTGTTATGTAACTTAACCTTCTCCGTCCAACCCCTTACTTATAACACCGATAGGAGAAAGGTGGCTTTTATCCTTGGGCTGTTAGAAGGTACGGCATTAGATTGGGCCACGCCCTTGCTGACAAAAGATAGCCCCCTGCTGCAGGACTACAAAGGATTCCTTCAAGAACTTGCCTTCCTGTTTGATGACCCCCATCGGGTGCAGGAAGCTGAAGCCGCCATTATGAGCCTAAAGCAGGGAAAAGGGCCAGTAGTAGATTATGTGGCAAGGTTTCAACAACTGGCAGTAGTATTGAACTGGTCAGACCCTGTGCTCCGTGTCTTGTTTCGCAAAGGGCTAAGTGAGGAATTGAAAGATCAGCTAGCCCTAGTAGAGCCCCCAAAGACATGGGGGGCTTTAGTAAATTTGACGGTCCGGATAGAGCAGCGATTGTCGGAACGCAAGAGAGAACGAAGGCAGGAACCTTACCGTGGAGGGGTGCTGCGAATGGGCCCGGTAGCGGCCCCGAAGGTAGAAACAGCTAAGGGGGACGAGATAGAGCCTATGCAAGTGGGGGCCTCTAGGGGGCCACTCACCCCCACTGAACGAGAGAGCCGTCGCATCCTCCGCCAGTGTTATTACTGTGGAGACCCGTCCCACTTCGCACGCAACTGTCCGGCCTTGGCCGGTTCACAAACGGACCCCGGGAAAAGCTCGGCCTCGAGAACAGTAGGGGGAACCCTCGAGGCCAGCCCACAACCCCCCCGGGTTGCTACCCTTTCTGCCCCCCTGCAGGGGCCGCTCCCATCCCACCTCAGAATCCCTGTTATGTTAACTAAAGGACAGCAGGGCAGCCGGGTCGTGTGGGCCATGGTGGATTCCGGAGCCTCCGGAAATTTTATGGACCTGACCTGGGGGCAGGAGTGGGACGTACCTAAGCGACCTCGCGTACCACCTGAGCCCGTTCATTCTATCGATGGATCCTTGTTGGTGTCCGGCCCTATCATCTTTCGAACCCAGCCCCTTACGGTAGCCTATGGGAATCATGTGGAGCAAATCCCCTTCGATCTAGTGGCCTCACCTCTGTTCCCAGTGGTCCTAGGGCTCCCCTGGTTGCACCGACATAATCCACAAATTGATTGGAAGCAACGTACCGTACGCATGATGGCACCCCAGTGTTCTCGTTCCTGCCTAGTCCCTCCCCCAGACCAGTTTTCCCTCATGGGGAAGGTCGCGCTGACGAGCTGCAACCCGGGGATTCCGACCCCGTACCTGGATCTCCAGGAAGTATTCAACAAACGAGAAGCGGAAACGTTACCACCCCACAGACCATATGACTGTCCAATTGAGCTTGTTCCGGGGGCAGAACCCCCTTATGGACGGTTGTATGCCTTATCCAAACCGGAGTTACAAACCCTGAAACAATATATTGAGGACAACCTTCGCAATGGCTTCATTCGGCACTCCTCCTCGCCTGCCGGGGCCCCCTTATTCTTCGTGCCAAAGAAGGATGGGGGACTACGGCCCTGTATTGACTATCGGGGGCTAAATGCCCTCACCATTAAAAATCGCTACCCCCTCCCCTTGATCCCAGAGCTCCTCGACCGCCTTCAGGGCGCTACAATTTTTACAAAGCTTGATCTTCGCGGAGCCTATAACCTCTTGCGGGTCCGTAAAGGGGATGAGTGGAAAACGGCATTTCGTACACGATATGGCCATTACGAATACCGCGTTATGCCATTTGGATTAGCTAATGCACCGGCTACGTTCCAACACTTGATCAACGATGTACTCCGCGACATGTTGGACAGATACGTCATCGCATATCTAGATGATATTCTGATATATTCCACCTCCCCTGAGGAACATAGACAACACGTCCGAGCAGTCTTAAGTCGGTTACTACACCACCGGCTGTTTTGTAAACTCGAAAAGTGTGTGTTTCATCAAGAGACGGTCCACTTCCTAGGGTTTGTTATCTCGCCGCAAGGTATTGACATGGACCCCGCGAAAGTCGTCGCTATAGTTAAGTGGCTTCCCCCTCCTTCGGTGAAAGCCCTGCAACGATTTCTAGGTACGACGAACTACTATCGACAGTACATTCCAAACTATGCCAAACTGACAGAACCTCTTACGCGGCTTCTCAAAAAGGGGGTCCCTTTCCTCTGGACTCCCGCGCAACAGACTTCCTTCATTCAGTTAAAGGAAACCTTCACACGAGGTCCTATCCTGCAATACCCAAATTTCGCGCAGCCATTTACCATAGAAACTGATGCCTCTAGTGTTGCACTAGGGGCCGCCCTCCTCCAAGTAGGAGCTCGCGGCCCCCAGCCGATGCCCTGCGCCTACTACTCTCGACAGCTCTCCAGCGCCGAAAAGAATTATACTATCTTTGACCGGGAACTACTCGCAATCAAGGAAGCCTTCGCCACTTGGAGACATTATCTGGAAGGGGCGACACATCCTGTCACAGTTCTCACCGATCATCGCAACCTCACGTACTTACAGACAGCTCGCATTTCTAATGCCCGTCATGGACGATGGGCATTATTTTTCGCCCGGTTCAACTTCCGCATCGTATATCGACCAGGCCACCAGAATCTATTGGCAGACGCTCTTTCAAGATGCACCGAGGAAGGCGATCCTCCTGAGAACCGCGGGGACCACCTATTGCACCAGAAGGTTTTCTCTGCAACATCACCGTCCCTGAACCAACTACAAAAGGCATCCTCGGAGCATAATATGATGGGCCCCGACATCACACAGGATGCCCACACCGGGTTATACCATTACCAAGACAAAATTGTTGTCCCCCCGACCGCAAGAACAGCGATTCTGTGGGGGCATCATGATGCCCCCCTTGCGGGGCATCCGGGGGCCCAACGAACCCGGCACCTACTAGAACGACATTTCTGGTGGCCCTCTCTAAAGAATGATGTCGCCAAATATGTCTCTGCTTGTGACACCTGTGCCCGCACCAAGGTGCCTCGCCAGCGACCCCAGGGCCTGCTCCAACTTATGCCCCTACCCAGGGGACCATGGCAAAGAGTAGGGATGGACTTTATCATTGACCTGCCCCTGTCTCAAGGATGTACGGTCATCCTCGTCGTCGTTGACCATTTCACAAAGATGGGCCATTTTATTGCCTGTCCTAAACTCCCCACGGCCGTACAAACGGCAAACCTTTTTCTACAGCAAATCATCCGACTCCACGGACTCCCCCAGGAAATTATCACAGATCGGGGAACCCAGTTCACGTCACGTTTTTGGAAAGGATTATTGGCCAGCCTGCAAGTAAAAGGGAATTTAACATCCGCTTACCACCCCCAGGCCAATGGGCAGGTGGAAAGGACCAATCAAACATTAGAACAATATTTACGTTGTTATTCAGACTATTTACAGGACGATTGGTGCACCCTCCTCCCATTGGCAGAATTTGTATACAATAATACTCTTCACGCCTCTATAGGGACCTCACCCTTCCATGTCACCTACGGTTATCATCCCCGTATTTGCCTACCAGAAATGGCCCCTCTAACGCTCCCGGCAGCAGGAGCTTTGATTCAACGAATTAAACAAGCCCAGACCACAGCCACTGCTACCCTAAAACTGGCACAGCAACGGTACCAACACCAGGCTAATGCCCGTCGGCGGGCAGGGCCGACTTACCTACCCGGCGATTGGGTATGGGTAGATCGCCGACAGTATACTTCACAAAGACCCTCCGCTAAGCTCGACCACCGCTACATAGGACCTTTCCAAATCCTTCGCAAGGTAAACGACGTTACGTACCGAGTACAATTACCGCCACACTCCCGTATTCACCCGTCCTTTCATGTATCCCTCCTTAAACCGGCAACGGCGCCTCGGGCCCCAGTTCCGACGATGCCACTCCCAACGGACGCCCCCCCAGAATATGAGATTCAGCAAGTTTTGGATGCCCGCCGAGTCCATGGTCGGCTATACTATTTAATCGACTGGAAAGGATATGGACCGGCGGATCGATCCTGGGAACAAGCAAAAGATGTCCATGCGCCCCGGCTGACGTGCCTATTCCATATCAGATATCCATTGAAGCCCCGTCCTACGGGGACCCATCGCCCTTGGAGGGGGGTGCTGTCAGACTCCGTCGGCAGGGGCTAATGGGCAGCAACCACAGGGCCCACAGGCCCCCCTACCAGCAAGAACTTCCGGGACTCACCCCACGCCCCGAATGAGCCCAGTCGCGGCAGCACCAGAGGCCCCTCCCAGCAGCACGGAGCAAGCAGAAAGCCGCAATACACGGCGGGGACAAGCCACGCCCCCAACAGCCTTGGGGAAACCCGGAAGTGGAGCTTCCCCTGCGTCCACAGCTGCGGCGCCTCAATCATCATTGCTGGAGGGGCGGCGACATTCAAAGCGTCTCCGGCTCCGCCCCCCGCCGGTCACAGGGCTTATAAGCAGAGCAGAAGGGAACTTGCCTTGCTGGTGATCAGTGCTCTGCCTGTGAGACCGGCCCCTGGCGATTGGATTGTGTCCTCTTGGAGTTTTGCTACAGTGAGAGAGTGTGTGAGTGAGTGAGTGCGTGAGTGGGAGTAAGTGCGAGCGAGCGAACAGCGTGCCTTGGGTAAGTGACCTCCTTTCCTTCTCCCACCGCGGTGACCCCCAAGGCTTCTTGTACGGCTGACCTTCCCCCCCCCGTGGGACCCTGCTCCGGCCTCTCACCCCCATACCTCCACCCCCATGTCCTTGGCGTTCCCCGGAGCCCTGGTCCCCCGAGTGCATGGGAATCAGGGAGTGGTTCAAGGCTTGCGCTCCTCCCAGATACCCAGTGATGATATAGGCTGGGGGATCCTTGGATTCCGAGGCCCTAATTCTATCCTGAGGGTAGTTTTCCAGGCACTGCCTTGTAACGGTACACTCCCGGGAGTGAAAGGTCTGGGTATCACTCTTCCCCTACTCCTTCCCTACCCCCCTGTGAGGGTTTCCCACCTTGCAGGGCCATGTGAGGTACCCCTAACCTCACACACGGATGCCTCCCCCCCCCACATCCATGTGTGCAGGTGGGTGGGTGGTAGGGGGGATGTCCGTGCGATCACTGCAACAGGTGGGTAGGGTTGCGTGTGCACTCCCCCCACCTCCACCCATTGCCCACGCATGGAACAATGGGTGCCAATAGCAGATGGTCAGTGCATGGAATGGGTGGAGGTGGTTGGGGGTGGGTGGGCTTCCATGTAACGGGTCGCCCCCGCACTTCCCACCCACCGTGGCACCCAGCCATCCCCCCCCGCACCACTGGCCTGTTTGAAAAGGGCCTCTGATTCAGGGAGACAACCAAGAGCCTCGGCAGGTCACCAACACAGGCCCCCATTGCCACTGGAGGGTACATCCAGGAGCCCTTCCGCAGGCTGCCACTGTGAGCCTCAGGAGTGGGCAGTCTGCCAGCTCCAAGGCAGCCCCCACCTCCTGAGCAGCAACCTTCCCACAGGGTTCCCAGCTAGCCTTGGCCTTCTCCTGAAAGCAGCAGCAGTGCTAGGGTGGCTATACCTTCCCTTTAAAAGAGGACACTTATGAATAATACATGTTGCAGGGCTACATGGGATCCAGTGCAGCCCTGCACCATGTATTTTTTCATAAGCAACTTCTTTTAAAGGTGAGATATGGCCACCCTAAGTGGTGCCCTAGCTCCCAGCAGTGCCCATCCTTGGAGCAATAGGGTGGGGCTCCACCTTGCCTCACTTCATTCCTGGTGGGATCCTTTGCGAGGGGCTTGCATGCCACAAGTAAGTTTTTAGAGTGGGCTGGGCTAAGGGTGGAGTTCTGGCCCTGCTCCCTCCTCCTCCCACTCTGAAAAATTCTTAGTGGTGCTCTGCTCAAGCCTCTTGCAAAAGGCTCCCCAGAGTACAGGGCCCAGGCTCAGCTGATCCCCTCGCTCCATGGAAGCTATGCCACTGGATAAAGAGAGTTACATTTCCAGAGGGAAAGAAAGCTGATGAGAGCGGACTTAGACAAGGGCAAGGATTTTGATGGAAGAAATGCAAAAGGATGGATGGAGTTTGATGATGCAGAGGAAACGTTTACTGCCGAATCAATACAGAGGGAGGAAAGAGTGAAGTTGAAAACAGCAAGACTAAAAAATGGTGGTAAATGAAACCTTCTATGTAGAGGAGATTTTCCAGGGAAAGGGTGGACAAAATTTGCTGTCATCTGCTCCAAAAGCAGCCAGAGTAATAGTGAATTGCCAGAGATTCCGTTATTTTATGTTGGGGGTGGGGCTTCTTCCCGCTGCAGGCCAGATTCACTGCCCCACAGAGCTCTGCTTGCCTGTGTGCAGGGACTCAAGTTGACTGCGTTGCTGCAATTTGCAGTGATTTTTGCAGAATCGGCCAGTCCTCGCAGTGACAGGCTAAAATTGCAGTGAAACTGCAGTGGGAGCTGTCTGTCTGCAGGATCTTTAAATCCTGACTCGGACATTAACTTGTTGCCTGATCCCATACTAAAACAGCTGCTGCAGCTGCCATCTGTGACCACAACCTTGAGGGTCAATAGGCCCTTGGGAGATGAATTAAGGGGGAGGTGGAAGGTCTTAGAACCCTATGTTTTGGTGAGGGAGGTCTGGGGCTTTAACATGAGGTGGGAGTTCTGGGGTGCTGAAATTCCAGAGGATTTGACTGATGTTCGTTTAACAAGTTGTGATCCTAGGTCAAACCTGTTGAAAAAGCATGCTGATAAGCAAATCTGCGTGTATAATTTGTTGCATAATTATGCATAGCAAGTTAATTATGCAAATATTAATGGTCATGGTGGATTTGAAGAATTTGGTTTCACTGGTTGCAGAATTTAAGATTTTTGCTGCACCTTTGTCTATGCCTAGGGCTGGAGCGGCAGCAGCTTTTACCATGCTGTGATTCCATTCCGCCATTTTGGAATTGCCTGCGCCACACCACGGCTTTTCTGTCGACATTCTGCTAATTCCGCCGGCATTCTGAAAATTCAGAAACTATTGGAAAAATTGCGGAATTGTCGGAAACTGTCGGAAAACCGCTGTTCTGCTATTTTGTGGCACTGGCAGAATGGCGGAAGTAGCAAAAATTGCATGTTTCTGCTATTTGTGAAGCCTGCGGAGGTAGCGGAATAAAATTAGTGGAACTGCGGAAGTAGCGGAATGAAACTAGTGGAATGAAAGTCTCTACCACACCGTACCACTAATTGCGGAAATGCTGTTTCCGGTGGAAATAGCTACTGCTGTGACTTTCCGCTACAGTCCTATCTATGCCTTCATAACCTTGAGGATCCATTGCTGCACCTGGATTGCCAAGTTGCAGCAGTTGCCAGGAGTGCTTTTCACTAACTGCATCTGGTGAGAAGGCTGCACCATGGTCTCTGCCTTTGTAACCTTGAGGCTAGACTACTACAGTGCACTCTACATTGTGCTGCCCTTGATGACTGTTTGGAAGCTGCAGTTGGTGCAGAACATGGTGGTCCATCTTCTGTTGGTGGTCGGTTGGCAGGCACACATTATTTATTTATTTATTTTATTTATTGCATTTCTACCCCACCCCTCCTAAAACAGCTCGGGGTGGATTACATTACATATGTGTTCCAGCATCTGTACTGGCTACCAATAGTTTTCCGGGCACAATTTAAGGTGCTAATGCTCACGGTGAATTTGCAGAACTGGGCAGCAGTGCTTGCGGTCAATTTGCAGAACTGGACATTGCTGAACACAGAATTGAAATTTTTTTGGCGCAGTCAACTCAGGTCCCTGTCTGTGTGTGAGGGGAGGCATGGCTCCCTGCGAGGGGGAGAATGTGGCCACTGTGACTGGGCATGACTTCACCAAAGTGCTGTGGAATGGGGCCCTGCCCACCTCAAAGCATTCTGCACGGGGGCAAAGCTGCATCATGAATATTCTCTGGTGGCAGGGTCCCAGCCAAGAGTGTTCTGCAGTACTCTGAAAGTGCTCCATGGCCTGAAAGTGTAGGGATGGGCAAACAGATCACGGTTCAGGTTCAACTGTTCAGTTCAGTCCGGTTTGGTTCGCCTGTTCAGTTCGGTTGTTCGATTCGGTCGCCACTTTCGGGTTTGGCCGTTTGGTTTGGTCGTGTTCGGTTCGTTTCAGGCATTCAGAAAAAGGCTCTCTGTGCGAGGAATGATAGCCCCAGACCAATGATGATGGGTCCTGGGGCTATAGTGGCAGCTTCTGGATATTGGGACATCCCTCTCTGCCTGTAACTTGGCCCCAGAACCCTGATGGCGGGTCTTGGGGCTGGAGTGGCTGTTTCTTGATATGGTGGAATGACAGCGCCTCTGTGCAAGGAATGATGGCCTCAGACCCATGACGTTGGGTCCTGGGTCTAGAGTGGCAGCTTCTAGATATTGGCCACAACCCTCCCTGACAGTAACGTAGGCCCCAGAACCCTGACAGTGGGTCCTGGGGCTGGAGTGGCTGTTTCTTGATGCAGTGGAATGACATTGCCTCTCTGCAAGGAACGATGGCCTTGACGGTGGGTCCTGGGGCTAGAGTGGCAGCTTCTAGATATTGGCCACAGCCCTCTCTGCCTATAACTTGGCCCCAGAACCCTGACAGCGAGTCCTGGGGCTGGAGTGACTGTTTCTTGGTGCGGTGGAATGACATCGCCTCTGTGCAAGGAATGATGGCCCAGACCCATGACAGTGGGGCCTGGGGCTAGAGTGGCAGCTTCTAGATATTGGCCACAGCGTAGGTCCCAGAACCCGGATGGTGGGTCCTGGGGCTGGAGTGACTGTTTCTTTTTTTTATTTATTTATTTATCTCTACACTAAATCTAACTGCTATTAACTATTCTAAAACCTATTGAACTAAATGGAATATCCTAATAATTAACTACAAAGGCCTTGTCCTACAAACACACTGTATCTCTATCTATCTCTATAACTAAGCTAACTACTATGTATATCTATCTA
>QEPC01000985.1:2029666-2040919 GCA_003113815.1 Sphenodon punctatus | reverse complement strand
TCTCAGATTGTAAGCCCTAGGGGCAGGGACCGTGTCTATTTTATTACTTTGTAAAGTGCCAGGTACACTGCTGGTGCTATATAAATGTTTGTTAATAATAATAATAATAATAATAACTAGGTAAGGACCCCTGCCACAAAGGGGTAGTCATTACAGAACTACCTCAACACACACCACCTAAGACCAAAACAAGGACTGCAAATGTCCCGCCAAAACAGAGAGGTACATTTCATTTCCCATGTGGGATAAATGCACCCCATCAGCCTGGTATAATTCAGGTCTCAAATATACTATGCCCGAATGCCAAATCGTGTTACTTCCGAATCCTACTATCCATTTCTCTATCTCCTTATTTATATTCCTCCTTGTCTTATCCACCTGGCCAGGGTTCCATGCCTTGTCCCATTTTAACCTGGAAATTAAACAGGTCCAAACCAGGTGAACCCTTGGGAACCATTGCTTAACTATTAACAAGTTTCTCTTAATACTTATTATCAAATTCACACCTGCCGGTAGGTCGTTTTCACCCACATGGATAACTAATATCTGTGGTTCAGGCTTGTCCCTCATTCCTTGCAGTGTAGGTAGCAACTGGTGCCACCGCATCCCACTCCTTCCTATCCAGGTGATTCACGCCATTTCTGACAAACCCAACTGGACACCCCAGGAAGTCCTTGCAGCCACCTTGCTCACCCAACGCACGAGGCTGTGGCCCAGGATCCACACAACATTTCTGGTAGCTGAGGAGGCACTGCATCCTGACAAAATAAAGCACATTTAGTATGGTGAGGGCCTAACGTAGTTTTTATATGCACTTGATCGCCATCTACCAATCGTCTTGATTGCACCCTCCGCCAATCCAGCTGCAGCAGCTGTTGTGGCGGCTCCAATCCGAAAGGAATGGGATTCAAAATCCCCTGGTGAGAGCCCCATTTACCCCAAAGCCATACACAGCATTGCTGAAAACTGATGACAGGTCAATGGAGTCCCATCCTTATGCAGAAACAGCCTTCCAGGGAGGTGCGGGCATATACTCATTTTTTTTAAAAAAATATTTATTTATTTATTTATTTATTTAAAATAAATAAAGGCAGCTCGGGGCGGCGAAAAACACAAAAGATTTAACAATAAAACATTTAAAAACAAATCAACAAATTTTAAAACAAATCATAAAACTCGCCCTCCCTCACAAACCCTACCCCCACACCCTCACCAAAAGCCTGGCGGAACAGCCAGGTCTTACACAAACGTCAAAATGACAGGAGGGTGGGGGCCAACCGAGCCTCCTCCGGGAGTGAATTCCACAGCACAGGAGCAGCCACCAAAAAAGATTTTACATCAGTGGCCACCCGTCTCACCCGGGGAACCTCCAAAAAGGCCCCCACGGATGATCTCAGGGGTCACACAGGCACATGGGGAGTGAGGCAATCCCGCAGATAGGCAGGGCCCAGACTGTGAAGGACTATGAAGGTCAAAACCAGCACCTTGAACCTGGCCTGGTGCTTTATAGGCAGCCACTGCAGAGCCCGGAGCACAGGTGTCATGTGCTCCCTGCGGCCCACCCCAGTAAGGAGATGGGCCACGGCATTTTGCACCAGCTGCAGCCTCCGGACCAACTTCTCAAGAAGCCCCACGTAGAGCGCGTTGCAGTAATCCAGCCTCGAGGTGATGAAGGCATGGATGACATGGTAAGGTCAGAGTCTGAGAGATACGGCTGAAACCAACTGACAAGATGTAACTGCCGAAACGCACTTCCCGCCACGAGCACAACCTGAGATTCCAGGCTGAGCTGTGAATTGAGGAACACACTCAGACTCTGTACCTGCGAGACCATGGGAGGGCAAACCCCTCCCCCCCAGAGGAGATTCAACCACTCCCAGGCCCCCCAGGCCCTCACCCACAAATATCACTTCCGTCTCGTCAGGATTCAGCTGCAGATGGATCAGCCTCATCCAAGCCCCCACAGCAGACAGGCACTGGGAAAATAAAGAGACTGAATGGCCTGGATCGATGGAAAAAGAGAGGTAATGCTGAGCGTCATCAGCATACTGATGACACTGCATGCCCTGAAACCCTCTCACGATCTCCCCTAATGGATGCATATAGATGTTAAACAAGAGCGGGGACAGAATGGCACCCTGCGGGACTCCACACATGAGGTCCTGGGAGGAAGACGTATACTCCCCCAAGACCACCTGGTGAGTTCTCCCAGCCAGGAATGAACAAAACCAGTCCAAGACCATCCCACCAATCCCAGCACGGTCCTGCAGGCGAGTCACCAACACCTCATGATTGACTGTGTCGAATGTAACCAAAAGGTCTAGCAGGACCAATAAGGTCTGCCGAACCTGGTTCAACACCAGACGGAGATCATCAACCAAGGCCACCAATGCAGTCTCCGTACCATACCCAGGCCAAAACCCGGACTGAGAGGGGTCAAAGAAATCCTGTGTGGTCCAGGTGTTCTTGGAGCTGCCGTGCCACAGCCCGTTCAATAATCTTCCCTAAAAAGGGAAGGTTAGAGACCAGCTGATAACTGGCAGGAGCATCAGTGTCAAGAGATGGTTTCTTGAGCAGGGGTCTAACCACAGCCTCTTTCAGGCATTCAGGCACCCTGACCTCCCGAAGGGAGGCACTAACCACCCGAGCCAGAAACGGCCGTAGCATGGGCAAGGATCTTGTTCACAAGTAGTGGCACGAACAGATCCCAACAAGGACTCCACATCGGCAGGTGATACCATCTGAAATCGATCCCACAAAACAGGACAGGACAGGGCATCCATAGCCTCAAGATGATCCTCTGCAATAACTGCAGAACCAAAATCATGGTGGATGTGAGCGATCTTATCTACAAAGTACTCGATAAACCGGTCACAGCGGTCACCGGATTGCTCCAGGTCCAGGTGGAGACAGGCAGGACTGACCAAACCTTTCACCATCCGGAAAGGCTCCACTGGACGTGACTTCGCAGATGCAATAAGGGCAGCAAAGAACTGCTTCTTTGCTGCCTGCACTGCCACAGCATAGGCCTTTAAACTGCTCTTATACTGTGATCGATCATACTCATTGCGAGTCCGGCACCACCAGTGCTCCAACCGCCTGCTCTCCTGCTTCAAACACCACAGGCCCTCAGTAAACCAAGGAGACCTGCGGGAGACTCGGGAGGGCAGCGGACGCCTGGGAGCCACTCTGTTAATGGTCTCGGCCAACAAGATGTTCCAGAAGGCTATGAGATCATCAACCAAGCAGGTATCAAGGTCCAGGGGAAGGTCCAGGTCCAGGGGGAACTCCCCCAGAGCATTCTGGAACTAATCTGGTTCCATAAGTCTCTGGGGGTGGACTGATCTAATCAGTCCTGCACCCCGTTGGGGGCTGACATGCACCAGGATGCACGCCTTAAGGAGGTAATGGTCAGACCATGACAAGGGCTTCATCCCCCTGACTTCTACTAACTGACCCCCCGCCTCAAAGCCAGTGCAGAAAACCAAATCCAGTGTATGTCCCTCCTCATGCACCTACCCATCTGCCCCACTGGGCAAATGGCATCTACCCCGTTCTTAAACAACTGCACTGTTTGGTCCTTCCTCCTCTGGTCCATCTTTGAGTATCATAGCCTTAACCGCACTGCAACAGTGGACAACTCGAGGTCCTCCACCCCCATTGCCTGGCCGGTGTTATCTCTACCCGATAGGGACATGATCTCGCTGATCCTGAAGGCTCCAATGTAATTACATATGCTGTAGCAAACAGTTGAGATTCAAAAGAGTCCCTGCATACCAAAGGAAGCATCCCCACCAGCTGCTGCAATATGGGAGTGGTGATAGGGGCTCTAACTGCCACGGGAGTGGATGGCTCCCTGGCCCAGCTCTTTAACATATGTTTTAAATAAAATCCCTTGTGCTGGGGGGGGGGGGTATCCCATAAGTCTGCTTGCAAAGGAAAGAGTGGCCATCTTGCCTGCTATAGTGCCAGCCTCCAACCCCTTTTTCTTCAGTGCCATGGCAAACTGTAGCACCTCGGCTTTTATTAAGGGAAAACCCAGGCCCCGGCCCCATCCTGTCCTAAAATTCTGAAACTCCCATACAGCCCTACCGTAGGCAGCCTGCATTCTTGGAGCAAGAGATCCCTGCACAATGGACTGCAGCTCTAAGACCCATGGTTCCACACCCAGGACGGTAGGGGGTCTGGGCTGTCCCTGGCATCCGGTGCCTATTCTCGAAAGCAGTCCATCTGGAACCGAGAAAGGTCATTGGCTATGCCGTTGTCTGCCCTGGGAACATGTTGGACCGTGAAAATAATATTTTCTTTTAAACATGCTGCGACTAATTTTCTGGCTAGAGCCATCACTCAGGGAGATTGCGAGGACAAGGAGTTAACCACATACACCACTGCTAGATTATCACACCAAAATTTTACGGTATTGTTCGCGAATTGCTTTTCTCATAAAAGAACTGCTACCAGGGAATAGTTCTAAGAAAGCGAGGTCCCTGGTGACTCCCCTTTGATGCCACTCAACAGGCCACCGTGCCACGCACCAGTGTGTTCTAAAATAAACACCAAGACCAACACCTCCCGCTGATTCAGATTGAACATGCAGGTCAGCCTGGAGCAATAAACATTCTCTCCAAAAGCTGACTCCATTGAATCCCTCTAAAAATTCCAGCCATGTCCCAAGGTCCTGTCTCATCTCATTGGTCACACGTATATGATAGTGGGGAGCTAATTCTCCACTTAATTTACCATATAGGTGGGACAGGAAAGCTCTCCCTGGTGCCACAACCCGGCAGGCAAAATTAAGGCTCCCCACTAATGACTGCAGAGCCTGGACAGTTATTTTTCGGGCCAACATACTCTCCTTAATCTTCTGCCTGAGGGACACCAGCTTATCCTCTGGTAGTCTCGAAACCATACACTACGTATCTAACTCAATTCCCAGATAGGTTAACTTGATCGCCAGCCCTTCTGTCTTCTCCAGAGCAAGGGGGATGCCCAGGTCACAGGCCAATCCTTGGAATACTTGCAGGGCCAGGACGCACTCACCAGATCTTGGTCGGCCGAGTATCAAAAAATCATCAAGATATTTTGTCACCTCGCCCCCCTGCAGTCTCTGTCTAAAGACCCATTCCAATAGAGAACTGAAGTGCTCAAATGCCGAGCATGATATTGAGGCCACAATTAGCATGGTGCGGTCATAATAGTACTGAACCTCAAATTGAAATCCCAGTAGGTGGAAGCTGCTAGGGTGCACCAGTAGCAAGCAAAACGCTGTCTTGATGTCACACTTCACCAGCAGCGCACCCCATCCCAAAGCCTTTGCCTTCTCAACCGCAACATCAAATGAGGAATACTTAATGGTTGTCAAATCCTTCGGGATGGCATCGTTAACTGAACCTCCTCTGGGGTGGGACAAGTGGTGGATTAATCTAAACTCTCCGGCAAATTTCTTTGGCATGACTCCCAATGGGGACACTATCAGATTGTCCATTGGAAGCTGGTCAAATGGGCCTGCCACTCTGCCTGCCTCGACCTCCTTTGCAATTTTTGCCCAGACCACTTCCTCAAGGCCAACTATGGATTTTAAATTGTGTGGGACTTTCCAGGGCTGGACTGGGCCAGCTGGGATTACAAAACCTTTTGAAAAACCTTGGACCACATCGTGTACCTCTGCTCGATGAGGGTGTCCTAGTAATACTTGCTCCAATCGTTCAATTTGAACCGGTGTCGACCCCCTTTGATGTTCCTGCCCCCGTGGTGGGGCCCTGCCTGCCTTTACCATTTCCTCCCCCCAGGCCATATCTCCCTTTACCACCCCTCTGTCGTGGTCGAAACCAATTACATGCGGGATGACTCCCCCAGCAGCCAGAGCACGTGTGCCTGAAGCGGCATGATGGTCTATTACATCAGCCGGTTTTGTTGTATTCCCAGCATGGTTCTGGCCCACTTTGTGATCCCTTCCTGCTGTCCCCCCGAAATGGCTCATTAGCCGGTGTGGCCCCCCTTCTTGCTAAAGTATGCCAGCTATCTGAACGAGGTGTGCTAGTTGCATCTATCATGCTTTCTAACCATAAGTCATGAGCATGAATGTCCCAACGCAAACCTGGGGTGGTCGCCAGCCTATGACGAAAGGCCTCGTCATATCGTAGCGAGGCCCCGAGCTGTCCAGTACCATACGCCCGCCTTATTATGTCAGCGTATTTGTGCAGTTCAAGCCCCCGCCCAGGTATGCCTGCATCATGACCCCCATGAATACTGAATACGCCGGCGCTGCTGTCCAGTTAGCCCAATTCCTATCTGCCTTGGGACATCTAAACTTCTCTTTGTCCTTGATGTCCTCGTGTTCAGTGTGATCCACTATCGTGTCTCTGAACAGGAGGGTGAACAGGTCAACATACTCCCCTCGCCATATCTTCTCTTTACTGGACTGAAGGAGATGTTCTCCAAATGGGGCTCCTACACCTGTATAATTGCTACCTCTGGGAGTGGGGGAGGGCACTTCTCAATTTGTGCTGATGCGGGGGTGGCATTCAGGGCAGGGCTACTTCCTTGCACTGGAGGGCTCGGCAGAGCCAACCCCACCGCCGAGACTCCTGCGGGTGTTCCCATATTCAGCCCACCTATTACAGTGCCCTGTGGCAAAAGGGTAACCGGCGTTACCATGCCCCATGCCCCGTTCATCCACACAAGCTGGGGGTGACTCTGCCCCACCCTATGGGCCTCCCCCGCTTGCTGTCCCCCTGTGCTACCTGTATTGTTCCCTAAGCCATTGCCTCCAATCACTTGCTGCCCTGAAGTGACCCCGCTCGGTGGGGTCTCCGGTGCTGCGCCGACCTTGGCCGTCTGTTGCACCTGCCCCGCCAGTTGGTCACTCCAGCCCCGGTTATCCCCAAGATTACCTTACTGGCCTTGGGCCCCCCCTGGGCATAGTGGTCCAGTGCTGGGGTTTGCAGAACTGTTGCTTGCTGCCTGCTCACGTCCTTTTCCCCGCAGTTCATTTTCCAATGCGAGGATCCGCCTCCAGAGTTCCTCTTCACCGCCCTGTTGTGGCTGGTTCTGGTCCATGCACGTCCTTCGCTCAGGCGGTGGCTCATTGCTGCAGAAAGGAACAGATGCCCTGGGCCCCAGGAACCCCAGCAGTGCGCTCTCCATTTCATGGTGGGGACCCGTTGCCTCGGGTCTGGTGCTAGGATGCCCCCTTGTTGGTAGTTATCCCTGCCTATTCCCGCACAAAGGGGGGCACCCTCGCCCTGCACCACATTGCCACCCAGGGCGTGCACACCCCTTTCTCCATACAGTGCTTGTAGCAAGGGGCCTGTTGGTAGAATAATCCCTTGCCCTCCTGTCCCTGCATCCCCAGCCTGACCCCATGTGTCCCTCACTTGGGGACCTGTATTCACTCCTCCCCTTGTCTGGGGGCAAGTTGCCGCCTGATCAAGGGCCACAGGGCCTTCCTCAAATGTCAGCCCGGTACCGGGGTGTGTGTGTCAATGACCCTGCCTCCCCGTGTAGTGTGCCCCAATAGCTGTACTGGGGGAGGCATCCACTCCCCCTTCCATCCCCCTGTAGGCTCTGTGGGTGTTCAGGGGTGGGTGGCCAGGTCCCTCCCCACATTCTACATAACTTCCTGGGCCCACGCTGTGTTCGCCCTGGCCCCCAGTGCTCCCTCGTGCCCTTGCCATGACCTTGCATGCCACAAGGCAGGCAAACATTTCTTCGCTGGGAGGGATACGCCCCCCAAAGTCCCCTACCACCACCCTGGGGGCCATGCCTACTTCAACTTGGTGGTCCTCTGCCCGAGACTGTTCTTCCTCCCAGGGTGGCTCAGCTCCGCTCCTCTCCCACAGCTCTTCGCCACCATCTTCTTTCTCACTCTCCCCATGCTGCCTTCTGGCTATTGGGGAGAGACCCTTTCAAGGCCAGAGCTCGCTCAGTCCGCAGCACGGTTAACCTGCTGCTGACTGTTTCGCTTCCAACCCTGGAATGCTGAGCTCACGCAGCTTACAGGAAGTTGGCCCCTCCTAAAAGGGGCGAAACTCCCAGCCCACATGACCTGCTTTTTTGTGCTCCCAGGGAGGGTTGCGCGGGCAGCCTTCTAGCAGGCTTCCACCCACTGCGGCAAGCGCCCTGCTACAGGGGAGGGCGCAACAAATCCCCATTGCCGCCATTCGACGGCGAAGGGGACTTTGCATGAGCACTCAATTTCTGCCTTCGTCTTTTCCTGCAAGCTAGTGTCTCTGTTGTCTGAGGACGCACAGGTTCTCTGACACCATGTAGTGGCTCCAAATCAGAGACTGCAGACTTCAGAGGCTCCAGTTTAACAGTCTTTATTAGGAGAATTAAAAACCTCAGCACCAGGCCCCAGCTGGCTGCAGCTAGTTCCCTCAGGCACCCCCTAGCTGTATTTTCTGGTTCTCTTAAAGGGGCCACTCCACCACACAAACCTACTACTGGTAATTTGTAACCTATCACTAAAATCTGACACTGTACCTGATGACTGGAGGGTAGCAAATGTAACACCAATATTTAAAAAGGGCTGCAGAGGCAATCCTGGAAACTACAAACTGGTAAGCCTTACATCTGTGCTGGGCAAAATGGTGGAAACTATTATTAAAAACAGAATTATGGGGCATATTGATAAACATGGCTTAATGGGGAAGTCAACAAGAATTTAGCAAGAATTAGGGAAATCATGCTTCACTAATCTATTGGAATTTTCTGAGTGTGAACATGCATGTGGATAAGGGGGAGCCAGTCAATATAGCATATCTGGATTTTCAGAAAGCTTTTTATAATCTCCCTCATGAGAGACTCTTGAGGAAATTAAAAAGTCATGGGTAGGAGACAGTGTTCTGATGTGGATTGGTAACTGGTTAAAGGATAGGAAACAAAGAGTAGGACTAAATGGTCAGTTTTTATAATGGAGAGAAGTAAATGGTGTGCCTCAGGGATTGGTACTGGGACTGGTGTTGTTTCATGTATTCATTCATGATCTGGAAAGGGGGTTAAGGAATGAGGTGATCACATTTGCAGACGACACCAAGTTATTCAAGGTAGTTAAAACATGAATGGACTGTGAAGAATTGCAGGGGGATCTTGCAAGACTGGGTGTATTTTCAAACATGACGGCGCATGGCACTGTCACGCTTTGATCCTGGCTCGAGTGAGGGCCCTCACTCTGGTCAGAATCTGGCCCGGCTGCTGAGCAGATGTGTCAGCAGTCCGGGCCAGGGAGAGGGCAGGGAGAGGCTGGGGCGGTGTGCAGAATTAAGTCCACAGGCTGTGCCCCCCATGCTGCTGAGTGTGGCCCACCCACTGCCCTGACAAGCGGCCGCAGAAACCTATGAGGCAGCCATACACACACGGAACAGCCCCAGTCACAGACCAGGGTCAGGTAGAGTGAGTCATCAAATGTGACATCCCGAGATCGCTTCTACCCCATCTGGAGATGGCTTCCCTGGGCGGTGGTAGCGCTTAGCCTGGGCTATGACTTGGCAATGGGCCCGAGTGACAGCCCAGGCTAAAAACTGCCACGGTCTGGGGACAGACCTGATCCCGCCCGTGGTAACATCTGGTGGGTGGGATCAGACGAGACATCACCACAGGTAGCCACACAGGTTAAAGCATGGCCACCCATGGTACCATCACATTTGAAAATACCCTGGATGACTGGACATCTGTTCTAAATGGTGCAAAGTGATGTTCATAGGGAAAAACAGTCCAAACTTAATGTACACTATGCTGGGTTCTAAATTAGGAGTTACGACTCAGAAAAAAGGACCTTGGAGTCATGGTGAACAATACGTTGAAATCCTCAGCTCAGTGTGCAGCAGCCATCGAGAAAGCAAACAGAATGTTAGGAATTATTCATAAAGGGATAGAGAATAAAACTGAAAATAGCATAATGCCACTATATAAATCTGTGGTGCAACCGCACCTTGAATATTGTGTGCAGTTCTGGTCTCCCCATCTCAAAAGAGATATAGTTGAAATAGAGACAGTACAGAGAAGGGCAACAAAAATGATTAAGGGTATGGAACAGCTCCTCCATGAAAAGAGACTGGATAGGTTGGGACTCTTCGGCTTGGAGAGGATATGACAGAGGGGCTATGATAGAAGTTTATAAAATAATGAGTGATGTAGAACAAGTTAATAGGGAACAGTTATTTACCCTCTCAAATAGTATTAGAATTAGAATTCACTCCATGAAACTAGTGGGTAGCAGGTTTATTTTATTATTTAAAACAAATAATATAAAGTATTTTTTCACTCAATGTATAATTAAGTTGTGGAACTTGTTGCCAGATGATGTGGTTAATGCCAGCAATATAGCTAGGTTTCAAAAAGGATTGGACAAGTTTCTGGAGGATAGATCTATTAGCAGCTATTAGCCAGGTAGAATTGGGGAATGTAACCTCTTACATTGGGAGCTAGGAGTGAACAACAGAGAATGGGACGCCCCATTGTGACCTATTCGGTACTTCTTCCAAGTGACCGAGATTGGCCACCATCGGAGACAGGATGCTAGGCTCAGTGGACCATTGGTCTGACCCAGTATGGCACTACTTATGTTCTTATGTTTGAATCCACACCCTGCTACCTCACTAAATGCAGTAGCCTTATTAAAATCAATCAAAAAATTCTTCAGGTAAAACTGACATCAGAATAGCTGACATGGGTGTCTGGTGAAGTGGCAGCAAATAGCAGTTTGTCCTCACATAAGGGCAAATGTATTGGATATTCTACTTGCTGCAAATATTTGATTCAACTATAATGCGATACTGTAGTTTAACTCTACTAGTCAAAGGAATCAAACAATGGATATTTTCAGACGTTACGAGATCACACTCAACCACAGGTAGTAGTAGTAGTTTATTAAGAGATTGTGAGGCCAAAGGCCCATTACAACCATTTAAAACAATAACCATATAGTCTGGCTCCACCCTATAAAATCAATAAATTACATATGGCTATAAACAGCCCTGAGCAAAGCCATAAACATAAAATACATAATCAGATAACCATTCACATAATACTAAACCCCACTTATAACAATCCGGGCAATGCCACAATGATTAATGGTCAAGCTAGGAGGACGGGCTCAACAACTTAATGTCGCTCCAGCTGGTACGCCCACTTTGCCAGATTAAGCAGTCCTGGGAGGGTCTTTGACTGCATACATAGTTTAAAAAGCTGTAGTGGGGGCAAAAAAAGGCGATCACGAATCCAAGGGGGCAAATACAATTCCCGCCAATAAGA
>QEPC01000985.1:1997069-2027119 GCA_003113815.1 Sphenodon punctatus | reverse complement strand
CCCCCCCCCCCCGGTGATCAGGGGGATCATCTCGTCTGTCCCTGGACCATGGCACTGAATCAGCGGCGGGATTCTGGGCCATGGTCAATGCCCCGGGTGGGCGGGCAGGCGCTGCGCCCGCATTGGCCACGGTGCCCACCCGTCTCCCAGAGGGCGGGCAGCTGGGGGAGCATTGGGGGGTGGGGCTGTGCAGCCGCACGTTGAGCCGTGCGGCCCCACTCCCTCCCCAATTCCCCGCTGGGATCAGCCGGCACGTCTATTGGACGTGCTGGTTTGATCCCAGCGAGGGATTAATGGGTGTTTCCGTGACGGGGCCAATACAGGCCCCGTCACGTCTGAAAATACCCAATCTGTCATTCAATTAAAGAATCATTTTCCTACACTACTCAGATAATTTACTCCACTCAAAGTGTTATTTGGGGGAACATGCAACACTAAAAATGTGCTGTGTGCTGTGTAGAAATATTAACTGATGGTTTTGTATGATGTTTTTTGACATTTTTTACTATTATACTGGATATTCTTATATATATATTCCTCAATTTAGAAAAGCATCTCTTTTCAAAAAGCACACAAGGACATGGTCCAGACCTCACTTGAACCAACATGCTTTTGGTATGTAATCATCATGTAATCAAATGCTTTCATCAATCGGTGCTTAAAAAGGCATGATCCAAAGCCCACTAAGGTTAATGGAAGGGTAGTTGCATTAACTGCAGAAGACTTTGGATCAGGACTTAAATTTTCATTCTAGAAATAAAGTGTGATAACTATTTTCAAAAATCTTAAAACTTGGTATTAAAGTTAGATTTTAAAGCAGTCTACCATTTCTGAGCCGGTGATATTTTCAGAACTTAGTATGCTTGATCTACATGATAGCAGTCTAAATAAACATTTCCAAGTAATTTGATAATGAATAAGTAGGGGGATACACAAAGAACTCACACCATTGTTTAACCTCAAAACTATGCTAATAAGTAGGGTGATAGACATGAAACTTGGAGTAATGGAGCTGTTATTCTAGCCCAGTGGGGCTGTCTCAGGGGACTCATAAGTGGATTTGCCATACCTTAACTAAACATAGCTCCAGTACTGGATTTTGCATAGCCTACAGTATCTTGTTGCAGCATATCCTCACATTTATCAAACAAAATCATGTTTAGAAGAAAATATATTCCCCCACTCCAGATAGGAGACATCTGTGTATATTATTTGCATACTATTTGTTTGCATGCATGTAAAATTGAAGACTTCTCTAGAAATAACCTGTTTGTAAAAGGGATTATACCAGCACAAGAGTTTCATTAATCTTCCCTGTGCCAGTTTTAAATAAAAAATTATCCCGTTAGGAAGAAAAACCATGAAGAATGCACAATATCATGCACACGCACACTTGTGTGTGTGCTGGATGTGAAGCTGATTATTTTGCAGACTGTGACTCGAAGAATATCTGAACCTAGTTTAGGGTAAAGTCATCTGCAGATCTTCAGCACTACTCAGTGCATTTTATTTCTTTTTACAGAATCTTTGCCCTGCTGCCAATAAAAGATCAAATGCTTTTGGTTACTGGGCTGAATTTGTAAAAAGTACTTGATGTCTCCTGTGAATCTGCTCATTAAAAGGATGAGACCACTGACGATTCTGTAAATCACCTTCATTCTGTAAATACAGATATAAGCTGAAAGCTCTGGTTTCAAAGCAGAAAACACACGACTGATGTTAAGCAATTTCCACTTCTGTCTGGCTTGTTTACACAGTTTTGGGTCCTTCGGGCGGGTCGTTATAAAGAGAGAGAGAGAGAGAGAGAGAGAGAGAGAGAGAGAAAGAGAGAGAGAGAATATCTGTTTGTGTTCTGGGTCCAGTTTTCTGCTGGCCTTTTCCAGCACACACCCATACAATTATGGTTCACTTGAAAAACACTAAAATGAACCAGCCATCAGCTTCCATGTGTTCACAGTGGTGTGTTTTTAAATAAATAGCGTTTGAATGAAGACAGATAAGTGGGGCTTGCAAGCGTGGTTTTCCTTCTGATTACTGGCAGTTAGCTTTCCAACCACGTTTGTTTTTCCATTTTATTTTTTGGAAAAAGGAGGGGGAGAAATGTTCCCAAGAAACCAAACTCTCTATTTATTATTATTATTATTATTATTATTATTATTATAATAATAATAATAAAAAACAAAACCTAATGAAAGATATCAGTCCTCCCCTCTCCCTCTTTCCAATTGCTGTGAAACCTTCTAATATGCAGAAGTGAAGTTCTGACCACTCACAGTCATTAAAATCCCTCATTATATGTTTCGCCAGGTGGAGAGGTCTAGTAAGTGTCCTGGGCTTATTCCAGATGAGGTACAGTGACAACTGTTAGAAACAAGCCACCACAGGAGCTGTTCATTCTGGCTGTTAGAACAGTCGGATGTTCAGGGCAGGTTTCCCAGCTCCTTTTTTAAAATGTTTAATCAAATGTTTTTATTGACTTAATATGAAGCACACCAAAAAAAACTCCACATAAACCTCTAGGCCATTGTGGATTGGAAACAATATTCCCAAGTTTGAAAGCTATCTGTAGAGTTCTGTAGTGTTGCCAACTCTACATGTTCAAACAGAATGAGTTAGATCCTGAAATCATGTGATTAGCTTGACAATACCAAAAAGGTTTCTTTTTTTTTTTTAAAAGGAGTGGTGTTCTTTTTAAAAAAAATCTATGGGTGATTTCAGATGTGACGGGGCGCCTATTGGCCCCGTCACGGAATCACCTTTTGCTTCCCCGCCAGAATCAAAACATCACGTCCAGCAGACATGCCGGCTGATTCCGGCGGGGAATGGGGGGGGCTGCGTGGCGCAACATGTGGCCATACAGCCCCGCCCCCCCACGCTCCCCCAGCCGCCCGCCCTCCTGGAGACCGGCGGACGCAGTGGCCAATCTGGCTGCTGCGCCCAATTCTGACCCGGGGTCTGGACCACAGCCCAGAATCGGCAGCAATAACAGACGCCGATTCTGGGCCGTGGTTCAATTAACCATGCTTTCAGGAATGGTGTCCGGACCATCTTCAACAGCGTGGTTATTTTGCTCACCACTGGTGGTTCACCGTGGTGAACATCTGGCAGCGAGCAACCAGACGTTACGGGACCATCCACCACCACAGGGGATTCACTGTGGTTGAGTGTGGTAACGTAATGTCTGAAAATACCCTATGTTCTGATTTTTGAACTTTTAAAAAGAAACCACACTCTCCACCATGTTCCCCCATCTGTCTCTTCTCTAAGGATCCCCAGTTGGTGGTTTTTCTGTTCATACAGATTCTACAGGAACATTTCCATGTTTCTAATGACTTTTGCCACCTGTTTCTGAATCCCTTTTATTTCGGCTGTGTCTTTGGGATAAGGTAAGCAGATCCAAGCACAATATATCAGGTGAGCATGTACCTTGTATTTACATAATGGTATTATAGTAGCTTCAATATTTTTTCTCCCAATCGCTGTGCACAGCCCTCAAGCAGGAGGAAGCAGCAGCATTATCCCATTGCTGGGAAAGTAAGGTAGGGAAAGGGAATTGTCTGAGCACAAACACCAAGTCAGTGGCAGAGTCAGGAAGAGAATCTAGAGGTCTTGCCTCATAGTCCCATGCTTGATTTGTAGCAGCTTTGCGGTGTCAGTGGTGAGTGTCGTCAGGATTACAGCCCCAAACTACTCAGTCATGCAGGAGGCAATTAGCTTTAGTAAAAATTTTAAATTAATTAATTAATCAATCAGTTTATT
The DNA here is from genome assembly GCA_003113815.1 of Sphenodon punctatus. Taxonomy (NCBI): domain Eukaryota; kingdom Metazoa; phylum Chordata; class Lepidosauria; order Sphenodontia; family Sphenodontidae; genus Sphenodon; species Sphenodon punctatus. The sequence continues at coordinate 2,023,360 of QEPC01000985.1, read as the reverse complement.
AATACACAGTCTCAACATCAACTAGTCTATGCCGGGCATGCAACCCCTCAACTATCTAGCCCATCTAGTCAGAAAACAGTCTACTGACTGGCAAATAACAAGCAGTCTTTACTGGCTCCTTGGTGGCAGCCTTCAAGTCTCCTCCCCAACCAAAGCAGCAACGGGCATCCCCCTGTGTCCAGGCAGCTTCTCCTTTCAGGAACCACAGGCAGTAACAACAGAGTTCCTGTCTCCAGGCAGACTGAGGCTTAGCTGCCTCAGCTCTCTTATATAGCTGGGTGGCCACGTCCAGCTACTTCCTCTTCCTGTTTCTCAGCAAATAGCCACGTCACTAATAGCTAACTGAGTCTCATTAACCTTTTAGACATTCATTAGCAGCTTGTTGGCTGCTATTTGGCTCTCTTAAAGGGTCAGCAGTCCTCTCAGGCTGCACTCTGTTACATACCTCCCTCCTGAGGGTGACAGTCCTATAGGGCTCTCACCCCAATTGGTTGAGATTGCTTCAGGCTAAAATTAAACCTTAAAATCAAACACACAAATGCAAGGACTCTCACTGGCTGCTTGGCAAGGGATCCCACTCACCTATTTTCATCCCCTGGCATTCTAGGACTTTCCCTTATCGATATCCTGTTTTCCTTCTTTCTCTGTCTCCTTCTTGTGTCACTGAGGGTTGTCAGATGTCCCTTATTATGGGGCATGCCTTGAATTTTAAGGAAGCAGCCATTATTTCAGGACACAAGAACTCTATAGAACCTACCACATGGCACCACAATTCTATAGTGTCATTTATTGATCTGGAAGTCCCCGTGTTGCCCCACAATCTCTTTGTGCTGTAGCTTTTCACCTCCAGAGGTGGTTGTACTTCAGTGGTGGATAAAGTGATCCTCCATATAACCTATAGGCTATAGGTCATCTGAGGGCTTGAACTTCACAACACAAGAAGCCTAGAGCTGCACCCAAAAATAGGTAAATATCCTGATATACATACAAAATGGCCACATTTGTATATCAGACTCCCGTAGGTGCAAATAATAAGTATCTATCATTATTTTTTGATATAGTGCTATCAGTGTGCCTAGCACTGAACAACCATCATTAAAAGACAGGTTCCTCCTAGGGTGGACGTGAATAGATTTTGGACATCTGTGCCTAACTCATTGGCAGTAGATGACTGAATGCTGTGTTTAATAGTGAAACACTCACCTTTGGTTAAGGGCTCCTTTTCTTATTCCTGTCTGCTTTGTTCTTGTCCCTTTTATGCCATTACTGTTTCTTGTTACTGAACCAGTTTTTAGATCACTTCATTAATTCCCCTGTAGAGCCATAAAATAAAATGAATGCCTTTATTTTCATTGCAAAAATGCTGAAAATATATATTAAATAGCACTTGCCTAGTCTACAGTACTCAAAGAAGTAGCTCATAATCATTACAAGCATTCTTCTTCCTCTGCATTAAAGCCCTGATTATTAAATGGTGCAAATAATTTACGTTTCTGAATTATGACCCAGTCCCTCCATTTTACAATCACTAATCGGCAGTGATGCAAATACTGTTGGGCTTGAAAAGACAGAGGAATAGCTGATGACTGACTGCAGTGCTCTCCTGTCAGAGGAATAATCTGAGGAAATGATCAGACATATGGAAACTGCAAGTACCTCTACTCATAGTGCCAGTCAGAGAATATCATCATTAGCAGGGAACAATGCTGTCCTTTACAGCTTAATAACACCCCATATATTAAACCAATGGACACATAAAGTTCAAGGGAGAAAGTAACTTCTGGGTTTGTTTGTTTAAGCAATACATTGTGCCTATCAAGATCTCTGTAGGTGAACAATGATTTTAAACACACCCAGAGTAAACATATGTCCAAAATGCATCAAAATGTCATTAAGAAACTCAAGGACACAATTTGAAGTCTTAAGTTTATCTTAAATTTATCTCACCCAGCCCCTGAAAAAGCTTTGAGATAAGAGTAAATCTCTAATGCAGAGATCCAGGCTTTGGTGGACCCAATGGTGGACCATTCGTATACAGATCTCTTGTAGTCCATATACGTCATAAACCTGATAAAAACAAAATAAAATCTTGGCACTGGTTCACAGAAATCAGATGATGGAACAAGAGCAATATTTTACTTTCTATCAGCCAATGATCTGGGTGAAAATTTGTGTTCATCAGAAGAAGAACGTGAACTTAAGGAATCTTAGAATTGGTTGGTTGTAAAGTAATTTGCTCACAAATACACAACCATGACAGTTACAATGGGAGAAAATATCTATCTAATAGGAGTGTTTAGCCTAGAATTCAAATGCCTGTAAATTTAAGGTTTTCTAATAAACCCCAGACGCTTACGGACGTAGCTGCAACTCAATAAAGTTGTCTGAGTGCCCAACCCTTTTCAGATCATATTGGCAGGGGGAAAAGAGAGAAAACATAAAAATAACAAAGAAATAATAATAAAAAACCAAGTGCTGGGTCTCTGAACTTCATGTTTTGGAGATTCTCTATTAAGGGATTCACTTATGCCCTGTCTCAGTGCTGGGGCAGGATGTGTTCAGGATCCCAATTGGCCATCCTGGATGTGTCAGATCAATCTGACTGGCCTGATTCCCTCTCCCCTCTGCCTTGCTGCTTTCAGTTATGTGTCCTGAAATTTTCATTTTTGTCCCAAAAGTTTCAGGATCAGTATTTGTACAACTTCTGTTAAAATCACAAATTTCAATTTGCTTATAAAATTGGGACTCTTTATCCAATACTTCTGATATTTGGCAGAAATGATCCCATCAGTGAGGGAAATAAACTGTCCAAATTCCATCCAAATTGGATGGGGAACAAAGACGCTACAGCTGGAAATGTTTCTGCAAACTACAAAACTTAAATTGCTTATAAAATCGGGACCCTTCTGGGTGATGGGCAAAAACTGTCTAAATTTCAGGCAAATTGGATGAAAAATGAAGACGTTGCAGCCAGAAAGCCTTTTCCCATTGAAACCAGTGGAAAACAAAAACAATAAATAAAATGAATGGGAATAATGAAAATAACTAAAACAAATGGGATTTAAATACTAAAATGAAAAAAAAATTTAAATGATTTTTTTTTCTACATACCCCTACACTCTAGCCTGCTGTGACCCACTTTGTCCCACATGTGTGGCCCTCAGCCCAGGCTGTGACCTCAGAGTTTTGTCGAGGTCACAGTTGTGTCACGGGGAGGGGGTAAGGACAACACAGAAGGGGGGGCAAGACTGAGATCAACCGAGGTGGTGACCCCAACACAGGACAAGGGGAACCCTGCAAGGCACTGGCAAAGGCAACCGAGGTGAGAGTTCCCATCAGGATAGAATTGTGGCCCTATACCCCAAATGGAGTAGCGGCCTCTATCATCATAGGGCACCGAGTAGCTTGCACTGGAGTAACCCCACTCCTGGTTAACCCAAGCACACATGAATGTCACTCTGCAGGGGGAAAGGGTAGCAGTGCAGGAGGTGAACGGGGGAAGGGCTAGGGCTCTCTGGAACGTGAGGAGAGAGGAAGGGCTCTCACACAGTCTGTAATGTGGGGGAAATCCCCAGGGGAGGGGGAAGGGACAACACCCACACACTCACTTTTCCCCCCAAACGCCCGCACTATCACAAAGGGAAGGACCAGACTCAGTTCACTCACCTGCAGTCGCTCTGTCTCCAGGCACAACATCAATAGGTATCACAAGGGAAGGGGGAAACAAGGGAAGGGTATCACGAGTTCCACACAAGGTATCACTCAAACAGGGGGCCAGTCTGCACAGATCACCGGCGCTGTGTGTCCTGCAACACCAGTGTTTAAAGTGTTATCCCTGCCTCCTTGCCGTGCCTGAAGCCACAGGGAGTGGCGCAATGCTGCTGGTCCCGCCCCCACATTGTGTGGTGCTGCTAGAGGCGGCAGCGTGGTGTTTCTGTATCAGGGGGTTGTCCTGTCATCCCCCGATGTCGGTGGGGCCGCTTGCAGTGGTACAGGGTTTGTTGCGATGGGGCTTGTGGATGCGGCGGAGTCCCCCACTTCCTGGAGAACAACTGCCACCGCCGTTGGTAAGCTCGACAAGAGTGTGTGCCCCTGATAAGTCCAGGCTGGCCACCAACACTCCCCAGGGCAATCCCAGGCTAGCATCTGGTGGTACATGTTTATATGTGCTGCAGAACCACTGTAAGCACACCAGGCCAAAATCGCATCTGTTTTTACCCACTGAAGGGAACGAGTAGGGATGTGCAAACAAAACCGAGTTCGGAAATTCGGTTCGGTTCAAAAATTGAGTTCGGTTCGAAAGTTCAGTTTGGTCAACCGAACTATTCGAGTTCGGTTGAATTCCAAACTTCCGAACCAAGTTCGTACATTCAAAACCGGATTTTTTGGCCTTCCGAACTGGTTCAAATTTGACCAAACAGTTTGGTCGAATTCGAGTTCAGTTCGAAAGTTTGATTCAGTTGACCGAACTATTCGATTTTGGTCTGAACTCCGAACTTCCAAACCGCGTTCACACATCCCTAGGAACGAGACTTCATATTTGCGCCAGGGAACTACTGAGGGTCTCCACCAGTGCATGCTCATTGAGGATTGTAGCCAAACCCCCCAAAATATAACACTGAGACTATGGCACTCACTGACTTCCCTAGCCTAAAAATTAGGGGTGAAACGAAGTCTTTAGAAAACTGGATTTTGCTCAGTATTAAAATATTCAGTTTGGAAAGGCCGAATTCTTAAGTTCTGAGAACCAAGGCCATTATTTGGAAAACTTCAGAAACTTAGAGGGCTTGTGGACAGTTGAGCTTCTTCTGGAAATGAAACTTAGTGCCATATTTGATAGGAGGGGGTATGGGAAGGGATAATTGAGTGATGGTAAGCCAGATGGCAAGTGTTGATTGGGTGGGCAAGTCAGATGGTCAGCTTTTGAATTGACTGGCAGGGCAAAGTAAAAGTGTCTGCAATGCAGTCATTTTGTCCATTCTCTTTGGTGAATTTGGCTGCGCTGCATGCTGCAGGGCTGCTGGATCTGTAAATAATTGGCAGGGGAGGAGGGAAGGGTGCCTGACCTGGAATGGCCAAGCATGGTATGGTATGGGTTTGGCCTGTCTTGTCCATAGGTTTAATGCTGGGAGATGGGGGTTACATTACCCTTTACCATGCCATGCAGTTTTTTTAAAAAAAAATAATTGGGTGCCACATTGCTGCCTGCAGATGGGTTAGCACTTGGTACCATGAGGAGGGATCTCTCTGCCTGGCTCCACTTCCCAAGTTTGCCAATGCTTGGTCTGTTCAAGTTACCATTGCCATGCCAAGAAAGCAGGTGCCCCTGGAGGGGGAGATGTGTGAATGTCTGGTTTCTTAAAATTTTGTGACAGCTGCTGGGACCTGTGCTTGCTGGCTTTTTTTTGGTGTGATTTATTTCTACATGCAGTTTCAGACTGTTTTGCGGGGTTGTGTCTGTTGTCTAGGCCGTGGCATGGCACACAACAGAGCCTAATTGATTCATTGTAAAGTGTAATTTATACTGTTCTGCTAGTTGCTTGGCACCATGAGGCCAGAGTCAGACTGGGATCTCTCTGCCTGGCTTCACTTGCCAAGTTTGCTTGTTTGGTTCAAGTTACCATTGCCACAATGCCATGCCAAGGCTGAGGGTGCCTCTGGGGCACAGGGGTGTGAATGTCTGGTTTCTTAATTTTGTGACTGCTTCTGGGGCCTGTGCTTGCTGGCTTTTTTTGATGGGATTTATTTCTCCATGCAGTTGCAGACTGTTTTGCGGGGGTTGTTGTATTTTTCTTGAACAAATGTCCCTTGCTAGTCTGCATTTTTGTACACTGCTTCGTTGGCATTATGATAAACTGGGTGCACTCACTGCTGATGGTGAGCCATGCTATGGGTACACTACTGTTGGGTTTGTTTTTTTATTTCTGCACGTAGTTGCACTTTTTGTGGGTTGTCTTCTGGAGCAATTGTCCCACTCTTGCTAGCCTGCTTTTCTGGGTAGTGCTTTGGCTGTGGGTTCTAGAACTTTGCAACAACTTTCCAAAGTTTTCTGATGTTCTGTGCTTCAGTGTCTGAAGTTTGAAGCTTCGTCAAGAACTTCGAACTTTGAAAATCGGTCCAAATACCCGGAAGTACTATTCGGTTCAGTCCCGGTAAAAATAGGTAGGTGCTTATCTAGACATGATGACCTATGGTAGCAAGTACTATGCTAGTCGTGTATTTATTTGTTTGTTTGTTATTGTTTTTTCCAAGATGGCACTATTAAGGCCTTTTCTCCACACAGTTTTTGTACTGGTAAAGCTACGTTAGTTTATAAACTAATGTAGTTAGACCAGAACAATCTCTCCCCCGCAGCTGATGTTGTTATACTGATGTGAAAAGTCTTACACTGCAATATGAATAAAGTGTGCTCTAAGCTGATAAAACTGTCCACTCAGAGCTTCTACAATGGAAGTATATCAGTAAAAGAATCACACCCCTGACTGAAATAATTCTGCTGGCACAAAAACAATGTGTTGACAGTGCCTAAGCTTTACATCAAAACAAGGGCCCATATGGTACCCCCCACATTACACCTAAATGATGTGGTTAGGCCTTGTGCTTCATGAAGGAGAGTTACATTAAATTCTCAGGCAAATAGAAGTGACATTGCAATGTCGACTGATCCAAAATTTACCATAACCTCCAATTAGTAAAAGTGCACAATAGTCTAAAAAAAAAAATGTGATAAGTGTGTGTAATTTACATGCAGTGTAGCCAGGAAACACCATGTCTGTGTTATTAAGAACTCTCTTTGGTCCTCATGGCTGGCTGAGGGGAGTACGTGTAGTGGAAAGAACGGTGACACATGGAGATGAAACAGCAAAAGGAGAGCTCTACTCATGGTGTTTTGGGGAGCTCTGCATTGTACTACTTCCTCCTGGAAATGCCCCTTTGCTTTCAAGACTTCTGCCCTTTCCACTCTTTTCTTCTCACAGGAAACATGATGCTATAGGATGTTCTTGTCCTTTCTGTTGTCTTAACCATGAAGTATCAGGTTTTTCTGCTGGTGACTTTGCCCTTTGAAGAATAAAAAGAAGTAATGGGCACACAGATGTAAACAAGCTAGGCAAAAATGACAGACAAAGAAGTCCAGGTGGAGGAAGATGGAAGGAAAAATGGCCATTTTAAGAAGTTCAAATAGAGATTTCTACACCATCTTGCCAGATCAACTATATAGCTATCGGCATGGTTGCAAAATCACTGACACAAGGGGGTGAAGTCCTGGCTTTAAGCAGTAGAACATAATTAAAACTGAAAAATATGCTACATTATTGTAACCCTTTATTAGCAAGTATGGCCAGTGGGTAGCATGTTGGATTGGAACTGGGAACCTTGAGTGTGATTTTTTTTCCACTGTGTGAACTTTGAAAATTCACCCTGCTCCCTGGTTCAAACTGGATTCTGAGGTCAGGCCCAAATAACCCACTGGTGTACATTGACTTGATGAAAGTGGGGTGACACCACACTGCTGTGTTAGCCTTAAATCCCATCTATGGGACCTGCACAGATGAATGGAGGGATGATCCCCTACACTGGACAGTCTTACATAGCTTTGCATAGCATTGTTAAAGGAGAGAAATGTTATTTATTATTTATTACTTATTACTTATTTATAAAGCACCAGAGATGCAAGGGGCTGCCCAGAGGATTGCCGGAGGGAGCAGGGTTGAAGGGATTGGGCTGCAGCAACTGCTGATCAGCTCCACCTGAGTGGATGACTGCCTGTCCCCTCCCCCATCACAGGTACAGGGCCTTCAGCAAGGGACTACCCAGAGGGCGGCGCCAAAGGGCGAAGAGCCGTTGGTGGGCTGTTAGCGGACGGAGGCAGTGGAGGCGGCGATCATCACAACCGCGAGACCTAAACCTCCCCCCTCTGTAACTGACCCACCAAGATGCCTGTCCTTCTCAATCACCACACTCTCCCCTCATCCCCTCCCTCCCCATTCCCTCTCACCTGCTTCTCCCCTACTTCTTTCCCCACTCCTCCTGCCTCCCACTAAGCCTGTAAGCTCTCCCCACTGTCCCCACATCCCCTCCTCCTCCTCCCCCCCACTTCTTGCCCCCTGCCCCTCTGCCCCAGTGCCTGTCTCCCGCCAACCCCATCGCCCACCTTCCCCTAATTTTTTTCCCATTTCCTGTCTCCCCCCGATCAACTCCCATTCTCCTGTTCCCTCTGGAACGGTCGCTCCTCTGCTAACAAAGCCCCCTATATCCATGATCTTTTCTTCTATCGCTCCCTTCACCTTCTCGCCCTTACTGAAACCTGGATCTCCCCCACTGACTCTGACACCCCTGCCACCCTCTCCTATGGAGGTCTCTCCTTCTCCCACCAGCCCCACACTGAAGGCCAGGGTGGTGACGTAGGCCTCCTCCTCGCCTCTTCCTGCCAGTTTCAACCCCTCCCCCCTATCGCTTTTTCCCCTCCTTTGAGGCTCACTCCGTCCTCCTCTACTCCCCTTTCCACCTCCATGTTGCTGTTATCTACCCCTCCCCCCCAGTTCCCTCTCCTCCTTTCTCTCCAAGTTTGAGTCCTGGCTCACCTTATTCCTCTCCGATGACATCCCCACACTCATCCTTGGTGACTTCAACATTCATGTTGATGCACCCTCTCAGCCTGTTTCCCCTGCTTCCTCTCCCTAGCCTCCTCCTTTAATGTCCACCTCTGGACTAGCTCCCCCACCCACACTGATGATCACTCTCTTGATCTAGTTTTCTCTAGGAACTGTTCTGTCTCCGATCTCTCCTTTGAGCCCCATCTCATATCTGACCATTTCCTTGCCTCCTTCTACCTCTCCCACTGCTCCCCCTCCTCTTCCCCATCTCCCCACCCCTTCCGTGATCTGCAGGCCATTGTGCCCCAGGACTTTGTCTCCTCCCTCTCTCCTCTTCTCCCCTCAGTCCTCTCCTCCTCCTCCTCCTCCCCCGTTTCTGCCATCTCCACCTTTAACCTCTCTCGCCTCCACCCTCGACCCCTTGCCCCCCTATCCTCCCACCCGGCTCGCTCCCACCCATAACCTTCGCCCTTGGCTCACCCCCACCATTCGCCATCTCTGCTTCTGCACCCAGGCTGCGGAACGCCTCTGGCACAAATCCCACTACCGCACTGACTTCCTCCACTTCAAATTCTGCCTCTCATCGCTCAACTCTACTATCTCCCTCACTAGACAGCAGTACTATGCCTCCCACATTGAATCCTGCTCCCGGGACCCTCACCACATCTTTTTCATCTTTGACTCCCTTCTCAAACCCCACCCCACCCGTCCTCCTTCTCCCTCTTCTCTCTCTGCTCAGGATCTTGCTCTCCTTTTCACCTCTAGGATTGACAAGATCTGCCTGGAAATAGCTTCCAAGTCCTCTCCCCCTACTACTCCCCCCTCTCCCAACCTCTCTCCTGTCCTCCTTCCCTCCAGCCTCTCTTGAGGAAAACCCCTCCCTGCTCTCCTCCTCCAACCCCTCCACTTGCCCCCGGACCCCATTCCTTCCCACCTCCTGACCTCCATTGCCTCTACCGTCACCCCTCCCCTCCTGCACATCATCAACCTCTCCCTCTCTACCGGTTCCTTCCCCTTTGCCTTTAAACACGCCACTGTCTCCCCCATCCTCAAAAAGTCCACTCTGAATCCCTCTGAACTCTCTAATTACCATCCTGTCTTGCTTCTCCCTTTTGCCTCCAAGCTCCTTGAATGGGTTGTTTACTCCCGTTGCCTTGACCTCCTCTCCGCCAACTCCTCCTTTGACCCCTTCCAATCTGGCTTCCGCCCCCTTCACTCCACTAAAACCACTCTTGCTAAGATCACCAATGATTTTTTTGTAGCTAAATCCAGCCGCCTTTACTCTATTCTTGTCCTCCTTAATCTCTCTGCTGCCTTCAAAACTGTTGACCACTCCCTCCTGCTTGAATCACTTCACTCCCTTGGATTCTGGGACTCTGTCCTCAACTGGTTCTCCTCCTACCTCTCTGGCTGCTCCTTCAATGTATCTCTTCCTAACTCCTCCGCCTCCTCCTCCCTACCCCTCTCGGTTGGGGTTCCCCAAGGTTCTGTCCTTGGCCCTCTCCTCTTCTCTATTTACATCCAAACCTTAGGCAAACTCATTGCCTCCCACAATTTCCAATACCACCTATACGCTGACAACACTCAACTCTATCTCTCTACTCCTTCACTCTCCCCCTCTGTTCAAGCTCCGCCTGGATGTCTCAATGCCACCTCGAACTGAACATGGCAAAACCTGAACTCCTGATCTTCCCTCCCAATCCTTCCTCTCCCTCTTCCCTGTCAATTGCCATTGACGGGGTCTCTATCCTTCCTGTCCCCCAAGCCCACAGCTTGGGCTTCATCTCTGACTTGCACCTTACCTTCAAACCCTATATTGACTCTGTTGCCAAATTCTGCCGCTTGTCCCTCCACAACATTGCCAAGATCTGCCCTTTTCTGTCTGTCTCCTCTGTCAAAACTCTCATCCATGCCCTAGTGACCTCACGCCTTGACTATTGTAACCTCCTCCTCATTGGCCTTCCCCACTCTCACCTTTCTTCCCTTATCTCTGTTCAAAACTCTGCTGCCAGGATCATCCGCCCATCGCTTTGACCACGTGCAGCCTCTCCTCTCCTCTCTCCACCGGCTCACTCTTCCTGAGTGCATTCTGCACAAGCTCCTTGTATTCACCTACAAAGCCCTTCACAACCTCACTCCCCCCTACCTCTCTGCCCTGATCGCCCTCTGAACCCCTGCTAGAGCACTCCGCTCCTCCTCCATCCCCTCCCTTGCCCTCCCATGCCTCCCCTGCTCCCCCAACTGCCTTTTTCCCTTCTCCCTCGCTGCCCCGCATGCCTGGAACTCCCTCCCTGTCCTCATCCACCTGGCCCCCATCCTCCACACCTTCAAGTCCCTCCTCAAAACCCACCTCTTCCGCTCCACCCTTCCTAACTCCTGCTAACCATTCCCACCCAGGATTATCCCCCACCTGCTATCTGTAAACTCTCTACTTACTGCAATCAAGTCAAGAACATGTACCAGAGCTGTCGCATCCTCATGAATGTCACATCCCTTGTCTCTCACTCTGTTCCCCCTTCCCTGTCTCCCCTCCCCCTTGTCCTTAGATTGTGAGTGCTCGGGCAGGTACCGTGTCTATTTTATTCTTTGTAAAGCACCAGGTACATTGCTGTCACTATATTAATAATAATAATAATAATAATAATAATAATAATAATAATGTACATGGCACTGTACAATCAGTAGTTACAGAAAGGTCCCTACCCCTGAGGACTTACAATCTAAGAGACAAGGGGGAGGCAAATATATCGGGATAGACAAGAGTACATTCATGAGCTTGAGAAGTTGTAGGCATATGTGCTTTACGTAATTACAGGGAACTAGATGCTAAGTGAGGGGGAGAAGATGCAGTTTCACAAATATTGATATTATCAAGTCTTTTTGTCCCCACTGGAGCCTACCATCATCATCTGTGTAGAATATTCACAAATTCACCTTTCAGATTATGAGAGTTTATTTGTAGTAGAGATTCCCAATTGTTTTGTTTTAAAATTCTGTATGGAGGCATTGTAGAAACATTGCTGGCTGCAGTTATGGGGATATTCATTTAAAATTTAAGTCTGCTCTTGGGTGGAGGAAAAACACCAGGGCTCTCATTCAATACATCTCACCTCTCAGCTTCACAGAAAGAAGCACACTGTGACATAGTTAATATTTTGATCTTGAAGGATTTTCTTCCCTTCCTGAAAATAACAGTGACCTCTTCAGCTCTCTAAACTGCAGTCTGGGTAAAATGAAATGAACACAGCGTTGAATTAATTTCTGATCTTTGTCCAGCAAATCTCAGCATTTTAACCTTATCTCCATAGTTGAGAGATTTGAAAGACTACGTCTGGGGAAAGCTCCCAGGTGATGATTCTGCCCCGGCATTCTGCATGTCCTTTCACTCACCAGCTCTCACTGCACAGCTCATTGCAGAATAGAATTTTTGAGCAGATTTTTAGTGTACTTTTCCACATCTGCTCTTCCTATTCCCTCTGGCAGATCTACAAGCTTGACATTTTTTCCCCACTGAAAACAGTTCTCAGGATCATCTACCTTGTCCTGGCAGAAGGAAGCCTCTTTGGATAGCTCTAGGCTAACAGTTTTTAATATCTATGTACAATCCCATGTGGATCTTGTCAGACTTCACATTTTTTATGACTTCCTTGAGCAACACTAGATTGTCATGGGCGTCATTCATAGTTTCTTTAATGTATTTTCTCATGGCCTTAATTGCTTTTATAGTTTTTCTACTAGTTCCAGTTTGCAGGAATTTTTCAAGGCTTGACTAAAGAAAGGTTGATATAGCAGCCTTTTAGCCCATGGAACTCATACCCACTATTTGGGGTGGGTGTTTGTAATTTGTTGAATAGAATCTGTCAATTGATTGTTTAAACAATACATTGCCCTTATTTCCTTGCCCTCTGCTATCTTGTTTACAATTTGAATGTATGCAGTCTTTTGGACCCTTCTTTTGTGTCTGACTAAATTATAGGCCGTATTTACATGGCCCCAGCAGGGCGGGGGTGTGTGTGTCCGTAGGCGCACTGATGCATGCACGGTGGGTGGGAGGGGCATGCATGCGGATGCACACGCATCCCCCCCATCAACAAGCATGGAGGAACCGCCATTTTCCCTGGTTGCTCTGTGCATGTTGATGAGTGGGGGTGGGGATGTGTGTTAGTGGGGAGTGCACACGCACCCCCACTCACTGCCCATGCCTTCACACGGGGTTCTCCCACTCATGAACACCCAGATTTCTGGATGTTCATGAGTGGGTGCATCTCATGTGAAAAAGGCCATACACTGCCTTACTCTTGTCTCTCCACCAATGAATTTCTCTTCTCTGGCCATCATCTCACCTCTTTTGACTTTGCCCACCTGCCTTTTCATTCCTTCTTGATGTCCAGTCCTTGTCAGATTTCCCAGTCGGCCGTGTTCATGATGATTTCTCTGCCACTCACCTTTGACATTTCTGCCTTCTTTTCCACTAAGGGTATTGTCAGGGCTAGCCATAAGTATTTTGTTGCCCTAGGTGAAGAACAGGAATCCTAGAAAAGGTTATCAACCTCAAAGCTAAGGAGTCCATGCAGTTCTCTGGAGATCATTCTGAGACACTCAGTGAGTTATGTGAAAGATCTCTGTTTGACACCAAAAAGGCCACTTTCCTGGATAATATGAATATTTTGGATTGTGGTATTCATCACACTTTGTACTTGCTGGCACATGAAAATATGCCACAGATTTTTATTTAATTTTTCAAATTCAAATTAGTTTATTGATAGCATGACCAAAGGCCATTGCTACAAGCACAGCAAAATAAGCATACCAAACAACCAAGCATCCAAAACTCACACATAAAGACATATTAGACAAACAAAGATCAGGAGATCCTAATTCTAAGCATTCAATATACACAATAAAATAAAATACAATTAAAAAAAGACCAAGTAACAGGTATCAAATATCCAAAAATTTCTCCCAAACCTCTCCATGTATCATGGCTCCTTACACAAATCACAATCAAGAGGTTTAAAAGCCAGTAATTTATCCCTCATTTTGATTGCCTGAAGTATACATTTAACTACAGAAATTGTGAGATCTGGGTCTGAGTCCGACAGTGCTCTTTCTACTATGAAACGGTCAGTTCAACCCAGATATTTGTCCAACAATGGCTGAAGGTAAAACCCCCTAGGAGCAACATATAACTGGCACCTCAAAAAAAAGTGCTCTAGTGTAGTGTTTCCACCTTCACACAGTCAAAGGAGCATAATCTCTCCTCAAAGGGAATGCCCCCCTCCAAAAGTGTAGTAGGGAGATCATTGCAGCGGTCGCCCAAAAACAGTCTCCTAGCTGTAACCGAAATCTCTGAGTTCAGATATGTGGCATCCAGGACAGATAGCCCGCCATATGTGGTGAGGCCCTAATCTTTGCCACATTCATGTAAGCCACAGGCAGGGACCTATTTCTATGTTCTGTACAGCAGATAAGCATCTATTTCTATGTTCTGTACAGCACCAGGTCACACGATTGGTGCTATATAACTGTTTATAATAATAATAATAATAATAATAATAATAATTCATTTGTCAGTCCATGTCATCCCAGCGTGTAGAAATCTCTGAGCGAACCGCACTGGGGTTCCTTCCCTGCAGATAGTCCAATGAAAAGCCCATTTTACACAAATGTGCTTCAATGTTAATCCTCCACTTGCTTCTGAACTTATCAAGTCCCCAAAATTGCACAAGACCAGTGGCAGAAGGATCCAGCATTTTAGACCATGCTCTGAAGGCCATGCTCCAGGCTTTATACTCCCAGCTTCTTTGCCCCAATTCAGACCTAACCACGGCCATCGGAGTGTCTCCAGGGGCTTTAGTCAAAAATCTAAAAAAAAAATCGATTGGGGAATATCAAGATTATCAGCTATCAAAGTAGTTCTGCCCCGTACAAAAACTGCTCTGGCCTTACAGTTAAATACCTCCAAGGTCATCTTGATTAAATCTTCCCCTGATCTTGAAAATAGTCTCCTTAGAGGGGAAATTAATCCTTTAGTAGCAAAGAGTACCTTATTATACTGTTCTTTCCAGGAACCAGAATAATGGAAATGCAGTCCCAAATATTTAAAAATCCTGACCTGCTCAATTACCTGGTCATGCAAAGACCAACTATAGACCTTCCTCCTCTTTGAAAACACCACAGTCTTGGACTTCTTATAGTTGACTGTCAACTTATTTGATCTACAATAAACAGCAAATGCAGAGCTGCTTATTGAGGCCTACACGAGTTTGAGAAACTAAGGACAGGTCGTCAGCATAAAGTAGACATCCAAGATGGCGGGAAGCCAATCTAGGAGGGAAGAACTTTGGGTGTGCCAGTGGCAAGACAAGGTCATTAATAAACAGATTAAATAACGTAGGGGTCAGGACACACCCCTATCTAACCCCACCAGAGCATCGATTTTCCTAGTTCCTAATCTATTAACCTTAACCACAAGAGTAGAATTCTGATAGAGGCTTTGAATGAGAAATAACAGTCGCTTGTCAATAGTAGAGCATGCTAGTTTAGCCCTTAGAATATTCCTATTGACTGAGTCGAAAGCTGACTTCAAGTCAAGAAAAGCGACAAAAAACTGACTGTTAAGCTTCATATATTTACCAATCAAGTGGTCCAAAACAATACAATGATCAATAGCTGAACAGGACTTCCTAAACCCAGTCTGTTAAGGGAGAATAATATTATTATCCTCTATCCAAGAGATGAGTCTAGCCAACAAATATTTGGCATAGATCTTACTTATTGTAGAAAGGAGACTTATGGGCCTATAATTTGCCAGGTCCTGACGTGAGCCTTTTTTAAAAATGGGAACAACCACAGCCTTCCTCCATGAGGTCGGGACAAATCCAATATGGCTAACTGTTGTATAAAGAGAAGACAAAAGGGGAACCCACCACTCCTTACCATTTTTAATGATTTCGATTGATATATAATCAACCCCTGGCGCCTTTTTGTTGCTGAAGTAATCTATTACTGTAGACACCTCCCTGCAGGTAAATGGGGGCCAGGGAGGAAGATCTTCCAAAACAGACTCCTCAAAACTACACTGTGCAATATCCTCCGGCCCAGCATACAAATTTCAAAAATAATTTCCCCACACCCCTAAAGTAAGAGGAGGATGGTAGTTGGATATACTCTTAGATAAGTAGCTATTGAGTAATCTGCAATAATCCCTCGAATCGTTAATCATTCACTGCTTCGATAAGCTTCTCCCACTTTAACCTTGTATAGGCACTCTTCTTCTGTTTAATTAAAACTTTATACTCCCTTTTAGCCTGGAAGTACAGGGATGGCAAACTACTGTGCTGACTTCTATGATACTCCCTATAAATTCCAAAGACCCTTGCCTTAGCCCTACCACAGTGCCTATCGTACCATGGCTGATGTCTCCTGAGAGACCTCCGTGGGGTAGTTACCCGAATCTCACTTGCACCCAGGTAATCCTGCAATATAGTAATCATCCTTTCATACGCTTCTATGGATTTCAGGTCATTAGTGTTGGTGAGAAGAATATTCCTCTCAACCAGCACTTGGTCATCAGTATTTAATTTTAATATACACTAGCTTTGGCTTTTCTGATAAGTTGATGCAGACAACTTTGGAGTAGGTGGAACTGATACTTGATTATACCCCATGCCAGCATTTCTCTGCTCCCATTAGTTTCTATTATGTTTAGGTTCTCAGTTTTTTAATAAAGATAAAATATTTCAGAAAATCTCTGCACCTAGTTACCACAAGTGTGAACACTGAGCAAACTCCCGTTTTCAAGGTGCCAATATTGTATAAATCTCAAAACTGGTTGAGCATTTCAGGTAAATACTCCATCATGATTCTTGAGGTCAGTCGAAAATGAACTCTTGTTAGTTCCATCAGTACTTCAGATCTGTACAGTTAGGGCATATAAAGAGAAGCTTTTGGTAGCTGCTTCACACCTCTGGATCTCTATTCCCCTGGAGGTGCACCAAGCCCCAGTATTTCCCAGAGGCAATGGATGACAATTTTATTTGGCCAGGAGTTCAGTGGGGAAGGTGTTTGGCTTTTTTAGGGGACTCTATATGATGTATGGATTATTTTATGTGTTCTGTTTTATTTTATACTTGCTTTTTTTATGATTTATATATTACCCACCCTAAGCCTTTGGGATAGAGTGGAGCATAAATTTAAATAAATAAATGCCAGAGCCAATTGTCTGCATGGTTAACAGATTTGGAGGGAAACGGGAGCAAATAAGGGTGCTACATGGAAGTTTGTACTAAAAAGTAAGCATACGAGGCAAGCAACGATGGGTAGGAAACTTTGAAAACCTCATTCACCAGGATCCTGAAGTTGGTGCAGTTTAGTGAATATTTTGCTGGAAAGGTTTAGATTGCTGTCCCATGCAGTAGCAGGAAAGTGCCAATATCACGAACAGTTGATATTACTTTGCATAACTTGCAACACAACCTTTGTTTAACATTCAAGCAAGATTAGCCCAATAAAGAAAGAAGGCGAGAGATAGAAAAACTTAAGCAAGCTATGGTGAAGGCAGCCTAAAGGTCAAAATTGTAATATTAAATAAATCTTACATGGTTTTATAAACCCTAATTTATTGTCTATGTGCAACTGACATTTTAGCTTTTGGTTTAATACCAAGCACTTCAAAGTATTCTTGTAGAAGAATGGTTGATAACCCTCTTACACAGTATAATTGGAATTCTGCATGTTAGAACATTTGGTTTCTGAAAGATTTTTGTAAATGTTAATAGCTGTCTTTTAAAATGGTGTAAGTGTGAAATGCTATGAAAAGCAAAGGTTTAAATGTCATCATGTCTATAATTTTCATAGCGCAAAAACTAAATAAGGTTTTTTTTAAATGGAAAAAAGCTAAAGGCCTGATGCAAGTTTGAAAATAGAGGCTAGCTCATTATAATGTTTTTGAAACAGATACAAGAGCCATATTTTGCAAAGTCATACAGGTGTTAAGCTGGCATTTTTAAAATTTACAATTGAACATTTAACTGAATGGCAATGGTGTTTGTGCAGATTTCCCCTGGTTCCCGACATAAGTAATCAGGGCATGAATAATTCACCAGAGAAGCATGAGCCTGATGAGCCTCCTGAAAATGCATAATCTTTCTCCTCACAAGTGTTCTTTAGCCACGGCTCCACTGGTGCTCAAGCTGAAGAATGTCTCATGCTTTTTTATTTTTGTGGCCTAAGTATATTTTCCTTCCATTCGCTAACAAGGATCATGAAGCACTGTGTCAATAACCAAGCACAAAGTATTTGTATGCACTTATATGGAATGGGGAAGACTGAACTAGTGTAGAGATCTTTGCATTAGTTTTACTTAAGAAATGATTCCATGCATTTAGGATTATCTGGGATTTAATGCAACCATTTTTGGCACTCTGTCCAATAAAAAATAATCCAAAGAAGAACATATGAAATACTAATAATCATATTACAGGAAGGTGGGGGGATGGCAAAAGTATGTTTTGGTTTAGTATTATCCTTAGCTCTTCTATTATTAACTATAATTTAAGGCTAAAGGTTAGCTTTAGAGGATTGCAGGCTCAATAGTTCCTTAACAGGTAGCAAGGGTATCAGTTTACCTTCCACCCTGCCTAAATCAAAGAGACTAGAATGTTTACCAGAGTAGAACTATGGTATCAAACACAGGTAACGTAAACAGCAATCAGGCCAAGAACGCCTTGTCCTCACATGTTGCTTTTAGGGAGCCAAAACAACATTTCCTTCATGTGCTGCAATAATAAAGATTTACTTCAAGCAAAACAAGATAAGATAATGTTTTTGTGGGCTAAAGGAAAGGGCTTTTTATTGTCACGTTGCAAACTCAGTGACTGTTCAAATGTAGGAAAATTGAGTCTATTAACAAATGAATTTGTTTAGCAAGTTCATATCAGGAATTCCTAAACATTCTCAAATTCACAGCATCCTTTTTCAATGGCCAGGAAGACATGCTTGGATAGAAAGACATGAAACATTTGCTTCTTACAGAAACCATCTCCCATACATTGCCCAAAAATCTTTGCAGCCAAGCAAAGGATTCTGGAACCTGTCATTTAACACTCACACATGCATGCACACACGCACACACACATGCACACGCATGCACGCACACATACACATGCATGCACGCACACATACACACACTGTAGTGAAAGATTGCGGAAGACCTATGTACACCGGTGGAGCCAGTCATAATGAGCATTTGTATATTTTATTTGGCCTGCGTATGCTCTACAATCCATCTTGTTTGAGACATGAGCTGTAAGCATGCCTCTTTGGCAACCTGTTCTGTATTATATAAGTTGCTGTTCAGAATGTCAAGGCCAGTTAGAATGTTATGGGAAGCTGTTATCGGCAGCTTCCCCTGATAGCAAGCTTAACTGGAAGTAGAATGACTCAGGCCAGAGTAAGGTAATTGTTCATTGTTAGCACATGCGCAGTGATGCATGTGGGTTATGTAAAGCCAGAATACTATAAAACACAGACCCTGGAAACCCACATTGAAAGAACTTCACTGCTGGCCACTCTGCAGACGTGTTGAGGGGGAGCGGCAGAACCTGGGGCCCACCTGAGGATCATTCCGCAGCTGTTGTCGGGGTTCTCTGGGTTGCAGAAAGGGATGTGAGATGCTTTGTATATATTTTCTATGCTGTGTACTTTTATCTTTTATGTTGTGTATATAATAAAATAGCTTTCTTGGCATCATACCATTTGAGTTGTCACTGTACTGATCCAAAAGAACAAACAATTTCAAAACACACACACACACACGGCCTTCCTGCATCTGAGAACCTGCTGCTTCTTGGATAGTAGGAATTGCTATGAACTTGACTTCCAAAGACAGTGGAAAGAAGCCTCCTCTGATGCTACAGTGAGCAAGGTTGAAACTCAGGAAACAAAAACGATCATTTATGATTAATGATTTTTCTATTCAATGAAAATTGTGGGGAAAAGTAAAGGTAGAAAAAATTTTGGGTTCATTTTGTGAATTTTGATACCAACTTTAATGTTAATGGTATAAGACAGGGGTTTGCAAATTATAGGTCAGGACCCTACGTGAGGTCACGCTATATGTGGATGGGATCATGATCCCAAGATATTTCACACATTTTACGTGTCTTTGTGGCTGTCTGGGATCGTGTTTGTGGACATTTTTACACTGACACCCCCCTACCCCCAGTTCAGCATTCGGGAGGGTGTTGGGGGAGGAGTCTGTGTATACGGCTGGAAGTGGGTAGGGGGATGCGTGTCCACTTGCTGTTCGCCTGTATGAACACCGAGCAGGATGGGTGTGTGTGTGTGCATGCTCCTGTGCAACACCCACCTCCACCCATCGCACACCCATCTCCACCCACAGAGCCCTCCAGAAAACCATGGGTGGAGATGGGTGTAGGTAGGTGTGTGTCTGTAATGTATTAACGGATGTACACACACCTCCACCCACCGCAGCCAAACAGCCATCCCCTGACCCACCTCCATCCATGTAAAAATGGCCTAAGTCTCAACATGGAGTCACACAGACAAAAAGTTTGGGAATCATTAGTGTATGGGGTTATTTTACCATGGGTTCCTTGAATGCATGTTTGTTCTACTGGGTGTAGTGTTCTACATGCTTCTACCTATTAACTTGATTGTGCTCTTGGCTGAATTGTTTGGGCCTCTATGGGTTTTTTGGCTACGCTAAGAATGCACACTCCTTATTGGGATATTAGTAACAGTAGGAGATAATTTACTGTATATTCTCACATGAATTTTTGGCACTGCTCCTATGCATATTTTTACTGTACTGTGGGATGACTAATTGAATGCTTGCTCTGATGCTTGTATTGTCAATGCAGGTGTATAGTGTACCTCTTTATAGTTTAAAAATGAGATATGCTAAGACTGAGGTTTGGATGCTTTTATTTCCCTCCCATTGTCCTAGAAGCAGGGCAGGAATTATTTCAATAGAAAGGGATGTTATTATTTCAGCTTGAAAATGTTAAGGGCAAGTAGGTGAATATAATGTTGAAAATGTAAAATGACCCATTTTTCTAGAGACTGTGAATAAAACCCAAAATCAAGTTTTGGGGGTGTGTTATTAAGGTGATGAGACCTTAGATAATTAACTCATGTTCTCCCCATGCCCCATTTTTTATGTTTGTGAGGATTTTTTGCTACTTGACAAATCTTTGCTTGTCAAGTAGCAAGCAGCAATACTTTAAACTTGAGCAAAATCCCCCATAGCAACAGTTTGATGTGCATTTACAGTTGTCTAACTGGGGCGGGGTGGGCCTTTCAGGGCGGGAGTGTGGGGAGTCATGAAAGGTGTCCAAGGGTGCAAGAAAGCATGGATGCCTGACACCTAGCTCCACTCTGAGTGTTTACAAACATGACAGCGGAACCTACCAACAATATGGTCCAGACTGGGTTGGGCTAGCCAACTAATGTGCTTGTGACTGGACCACCAGGGAAGGCAGGGATCTGCATGAACATGCAGCCTGCCCTGTCCCCATACTGCACCTAGCGCCTTGTCCCTTGCCGTGAAGGGAAGCCATAGAAGCCAACGACAGCCACCATGGCTGTTTCATGCACAGTGTGCCGTGCGATAAGGAAGAGACAGGATGTTATCAAACACAACCAAAGTCTTTATTTAACTAAGCTTACTCCATGAGGTTGTGCCTAGCTCATGCACACTCTCCTTCACAAACTGTGCTGTGTTTCCTCTAAACAGTCTCCCTCTCCCCCCCAATGCAACTCCAGTCCCAACCTGCAGGTTCCAGGTTGTTACATCTTTCCCTTTAACAAAGAAATGAAAGAAAGGAAAGACAAAGAAAGGGCGGAAAGTTGTTTTGTTGCTGTTGGACGTCATGGTTTACTTGCCAGGGCCAGAGGTTGCAAGCACATAGCCCACCGTGGAAGCAGTGTCTTCAATAGTGGGCAATGGGTAGTGGCTTCTCTTTAGTGCCCGGTTAAGTGGCTTTGGATCTATGCAGATCCTCAGTTTGCCCATTGGTTTTCTTACTACCACCAGGCTGCTGATCCACTCACTATTAATTTCCACTGGGGCAATAAGGCCTCTTGTTTCCAGGCTTGCTAGTTCCTTCTTCAGTGGTTCTACCAAGGTCAAAGGGATTCTGCGTTTGGGCAATGAATCTAACAGGCTGTACCTGGTGGTCTATCTCCAATTTTAGCTGGCCTTCCAGATGTCTATCTCCTTGAAACACATCTTTATATTCTGTTAAGATGTCAGACAGCAACCATGGCAGCTTTTCCCTCTCTGGTCTTACATGGAGAATATTGTGATGCTGAACGGAGATCAGCTCCATGCCTTGCGCTGCTGTACTGCCCAAGAGTGGCTGGTCATCTTCCTCATCAACCACCATGAATTCTTGGCGATAGCGTTTTTTATTCTTTGGATTTTTTTATGGACAACTTGCACTTGCCCACTGTTTTCAGAGATATTTTGTTGTACATCACCAGCACCTGATTGCATTCCTCCAATGCGGTATCGCTGCTTAACAGTTTTGCAGGGATTACATTGGAGCTAGCCCCACAATCTAGCTGAAATGTAACTGGTCTCTCATCCAGTAACATAGTTGCATATACGGAAGTCGAATGTGTGGTAGTTTTCTTTTGCAGCACATGCACGCTTAGGGGGCCTGGGATCTGTTAGTGTGTGTCACTGAGAGGATTTCCTCTTCCCCAGAAATGTCAGCATCCTCCATCACTGCCTCTACTCTTGCACTCCTCCTCCCAGGTGGGAGCTGTGACACTGAGACACAAAGTGATTCAGTCTCCCACATCCCTGCCACCTTTGCCCATAGACTGGACATTTCTCTTTGTCTTTCATGTTGCTTTCCACAGTGTGTGCACTGGGCCTTGGAGACTGAGTTCGCAGTTAGTCCTTTTTTATTATGCTTTCTGGGTTCCTTAAGGTAGACTTTATGCACTTGGTCTTGTTCTGTGGCAGTTGTAGTGATTGCTTTTATTCTTTCTTTGGATAATTCGGCTGCCCTTGCTATTTGGAGGGACTTCTCCAGAGTCAGTTCTGTTTCTCTCGGAAATCTCTCTCGCAGTTTAGAATCACAAGTCCCACAGACAATTCTGTCTCTAATAAGGGAATCGTTTAAGTCCCCAAAGTTACATGTGGATGCCAGTGTTCTCAGCTCTGTGACATAGAGATCCATTCCCTCCTCCCGATCCTGATTCTGGGTGAAGAAATGGTATCTCTCCAAAGGTTCATTCTTTTTGGGGTCACAGTACTCAATCAAAGGTCTTTATCAGCTGCTCTAGGGTATTGGGCTCTCCTGTTAAGACAGTAGCACTCACTTCTCTGCCCTTTTCCCCAATAAGGTAGTAAAAAAACTTTACCTTGAATTTCTCATCCTTGTCTGCCATGGTCAGCTCTGTGTATAAAGTCATTTCTTGCTTCCATTGTGTCCATGCCTCTGCCAGGTTTTTGGAGTGGAAATCCAGCTTTGCAGGGGGTCTGAGACTCTCCATGCTCTCTGTTCTTTCTGCCTGTGTAGTTTCTGCTTTAGGCCAAACTCTCCTTCTTGTGGGTCTCTGTTAAATGACTGCTGCCACTATGTTTCATGCACAGTGTGCCATGCAATAAGGAAGAGACAGGATGTTATCAAACACAACCAAACTCTTTATTTAACTAAGCTTACTCCATGAGACTGTGCCTAGCTCATGCACACTCTCCTTCACAAACTGTGCTGTGTTTCCTCTAAACAGTTCCCCCCATGCAACTCCAGGCCCAACCTGCAGGTTCCTGCAGGTTGTTACAATGGCAGCCAGCCATGGTGACTCAATCCAGGCCAGGTCATGGCAGGCTAAAACACATGTGCTAGTCTGCTGTGGCCCACGTTTGCTCAGCTTGGTGAACTGTAACGCCAACTCTGATCTCGGAGGTCTCTGGGATCACAGCCCAGGCTCATCACTGACACACATGGGAGCAATTCCAGACCAACATCTGGGGATGCAACAACAAAGGTATTGATGGCTTGCGGGCCAAAGTAGGCCTCAGCAGACCAAAGCAGGCCACCCTCATGTTTGTTAGCACCCTCCACTCAGCTAGGGGGGGATTTCCAAAATGGTGGGTTGGCAAGGGGGAAAGAGATAGAAAGGAGGTCAGGGAGAGAAATGGGGAGCAAGGGCAGGACGGCATGTGGGAAAGGGAAAAAAGGAGCAAGGTGTACAAATGTATGCATAGTGGGGAAGCCTCAAGAACAAAAGAGAAAAGAAGTGGCTGAGAGTTGGGTCTTAAAAGTTTGAGAACCACTGATATAGAGTGATAAAGTAGCAGCTCCAGTCTGCTAGTGGCCCATAAGTCCAACAGAGAAGGGCTCAGCATGGTTTCCCACACTCTACATTGTTTCCTTGTTGTGCAATGAAGTGCAGGTGGACAGGACTAAAAGAGGTGCTGCTTACTCCATGGGAAATGTGGATGGGTATCTGGTGATTTGACCAAAGTTTTATGGAGAAAAGCCTTAGAAACCATCATTTGATGTTTTTCCAAAACCCAAAGCTATTCATGACTGTCTGAGGCTATGTAGTCAGGAAAATGATATACTTTCTCTCAAGAACAGACTGACCACTATGCTATCAGTTATTACAAATGCATTCCCTAATTAAGTAGCTGTTAATAAAAAAATTTCTCTCCATATTTTAAAATGTTTAATATTCCTACAATTGTATTCATATGAGAATCATAGGAAATTACAACAAACTGAAAATGCCATATTGCATATTTTTAAAAGACCCTCATATATTTCCTAGGGGTGGGACTTGGGGCAAAAAAACGGATACCGGTTTTACCGGTTTCCAAAAAATCAGTTTACCAGATTGAATCCAGTATACTGGTACCGGTTTTTTCCCATTGATTTCAATGGGGAATTGTCCCCATTGAAATCAATGAAAAAAAGCCTGCAATACCTTCCCCCTCCCCCTCCCAGGCTGCACGGGTGGAAGGGGGGACACCCCCCACCCACCCTGACCAGTCTGGATTTTTTTGTTTTGATTTTTTTTACCTGAAGTCCCTGTGGGCTTTGGGCCACCACAATGGCGGTGGCGGTGGCGGCGACCCAGGGCCCACACCAGCAGGTACTAGGGCAATCCCTGGAGTGGGGGGCAATCCCTGGAGAAAGGTGATCCGTACCCCCCACCCAGGGATCACCTTTCCTGCCCTCCGGGCGGTGGCAGCAGCAGCAGTATGGTGTGAGTCCGGCTTCAGTGCTAGGGCTTCAGCGCTTCACTAGGTCTTCCGGGGAACTTCCGGGTTTCCCCGGAAGGCCTAGTGAAGCGCTGAAGCCACTGCCAGTGCTCTGGGTCAGCAAAATGCCCGGAGCCCGCACTAGCAGAGACTTCGGGTAAAAAAAAAATTTAAAAAAAATCCAGACTGGTCAGGGTGGGTGGGTGGGGTGTCCCCCCTTCCACTTGCGCAGCCCGGACGGGGGAGGGAAAGTGGGTTTTTTTGTTGTTGTTTCTTTTTTACATTGAGACCATTCATGTCAAATGGCCGCAATGTAAAAAAATCCGGCACGGGGAACCGGTACCAGTATCTCAGATTATCGGGTGAATCCAATACCGCTGGTACAGCAAAATACCGGCAGTATCAGATATCAGGGGAACTGAAATTCCCACCCCTAATATTTCCCATATCCTTCCATTGCCATTTAAAAAAAAGAATAACAAAATATAATCATCAGAAATGGCACCATATTTTGTAATTTCAGTAGCAACCGAGAACCTTAATCACCTTCAGAGTCAAGTAGGCCAATGTGACCGCGCTTGTAAATGTTAGGGAAGTATTTTACGTTCGGAATGAACATTTGCTCATTTTATATACTGATTGATGAATGTTTTTGTAGTGACATTTCTCAATCTTCATTTTTTCCCATCATTTCCATCTCTTCACTCAAAGAAGATCATCAAGTGACCTTGAAATCTGCACTGGCATTTTGCTGACAGATAAAAGAAGCTCTCTTTTCTCATTTGCAAAAATGAATAACAATTTGATCATTCTTAAACTTCTAAAAGGTTAATTATGCTCTCTCCATGAGCACTGAATAAAAATCTGCTTTATCTCTGCCCAAATGAAACCCACAGGGCTCTCATTCCCTCTAACTCTGCCTGGAAACCAAAGCATGCAAGCTGTCAATTAACTCCTATCAGCTCCTAGATCTGTGTGAGCTGCAGTTGATTTTCTCATCCAAAAACTATGACAGCTCTCATTTGCCAGAGCTGCTGGGTGACTTTAAAAATTTTGCAGCAAGAGAGTGTTATCTGTCTATGGGCTTGGTGGACAGAAAAGGAAACAAGAGAAAGAGGGAGGCGGAAAGGTCCTGGGTTAGAGAGTTCATTTCTAGCTCTAAGATTTGTGTCTGTTTACAAAACCCCACTTGAACTCAAGTTGGATGTTACATTCAGTTTCTGTTGTTTGAGCTACTGATAGAAAGACATTTCTATGGGTAGGAGTAGCTCTAATATCTCTGTACAAATTCAGCAGGTCACTTATGTGTGACTATGGGTGATTTCAGACGTTACGAGATCACGGTGAACCACACTGAACCACGCTCAACCCCCCCGCGGGGCCAAAGGGCCCGGAACGTCTGACCGGCGTGCGCCAGATGTTCATCACGCTCAATACCCACATGGGGTCAG
>QEPC01000985.1:1980676-1990968 GCA_003113815.1 Sphenodon punctatus | reverse complement strand
CCGTTCCCGGCACGTCTGTTTGGGTCGTTTTCCAACCCCCGGGCGTGGTTGCGCTGTTCGCCCCCCCTGGTGGTTCGCTGTGGTGAACCGGCCGCCCGTAACGTCTGAAAGTACCCTATTACAGGTAGACTAGGCAGAACAAAAACATCAAAATAAAAGATTTCTAAGCTGCTACCATTTCTATAATGGTTCTTTAATTATAAAGTCAGAGGCTACGCTCCCAAAGTCTGTGGAGCCCCTGCACAGGACTGGGCACAGCAACTAGGTGACACACACATAAACTGTGCACAAAACGTGTGCATGTTGTGTTTCGGGCCCCGTTGCACTTACACGTGGCACAAGCAGCTCAGGTCTTGCGTGGTTTCCCCTGTCCTCTGCGCATGCAAGGTCCTTGCTGCTTGCGGGAGTTTGGGATCATACCCATAAAGAATAAACTTAAGAGAGTAAATAAAAGAGTCTACAATAAAAAGATTTCAATTTTCCTACAAGAAAATTTTATTTTCTTTCTTTCTTTATTTTATTTTATATATTTATTCAAATTTTTATCCCACCCTTCCCCAGAGGCTCGGGGTGGCTAACAACATGTATAATGAAAGAACAGTAGAAACTGCCTTTTCCAGACCTCTCTAATCTGGATCCTTTAGTATTAAGAGATGGCTACAAAGTAGTTCAGATACGACGGATAATAACTTTTATTGGACCAACTACTGTTGTGAGAGTATGTAAGATTTTGGGCCTTACAGGGCCCTTCCTCAGGCAAATAAGAAGACAGGAATATAGACAAAGCAAAATGAAGGCCAAGTATATATAAAAATGTTTAAAGCATATGCCCCAAAATATTCAGAAAGGGGGTCTCTGCTGTAACAAAATTAAGTGAAGAAACTTTACTGATTGGTTAGTAGTCACCAGTATTTTTGTTGCTATTTACTTGTATATTTCAGTGGCTGCTCTTGAGAAGAGCTTACTTACCACCTGCAATGAAATCAGTTGCAGGCATTGTCTGAATGCCACAGGAACAATCATTTTAAATTTGTAACTTTATTTGAAAAACAGATGATCTTGTGAATAAGGCACACAGCTGGGATTAAGGAGGTTTGGGATCTACTTCAAGCTGTACCTGAGAATCCATATGTAATCTAAGAAAAGACACTCACAGGGTTAACAACGTCACAGATTCAAAAATATGAGGTTGAAACCAAATGACAGTATGTAATCCAAGGTTTATGGCCATTTTTAGACAAGACGGTACCACACAGGTCCACCCATCCCTCACCAACCCAAGTGCCCATCTGAAGGTGTCATGGGTGGGTGGGTGCACGCTCCTGTGACCCACACACCGTCCACCCATGGACACTCATGGAGCATTGGAGAAAAAGCCGGAATGCTCTGTATGGGGGCAGACAAATCTGTACGTGGGGAAGAGTCCACACGCATCCCTGGCCCATGTGAATGGGGACGCACACCTACCCAGGGGACAGGTTTGCTGGCACCATGGAGAAATGGTGCCATAATGGTCAGAATGGAACAGCAGCCACTCCTGTCCCAGCCCCTGGTCCTGCCCACACCCCCAACTAGGAGCCCTTAAAGGACACACACACAAGATTAAACTTGCAGTGGATTCAAACTCACGTCTTCCCTGACTTCCCAACATGGCAGAGAGTCATTGTGAGGAATTGTCTCCCTTCACTTGATGCTCTCTAATGTCATCGCACCTTCCTGATCCTTCTAGGCACCCCGTTCCTCTCTGGTGGGAATGTGTTCTACCACTATTGTGTGCCATCCATTGGACAGACAGTTTGTTCCCCGTCTTGCCATGGTCCATAGCACCCATTGGTTTGGTTCCACGTGCCCCTTGTGGTGCTCTGAGTGAGATTATATAGTGGTCTCAGGGCATTCCTGGTGGGCAATGCCAGTGTGACCCTAATGTCCCATCTCCCTTTACAGTGCATGACATCTGGCTGGAGGAGAAGCAGAGACAGGTCCAGCAGGTCCTCCTCAACATCTGCCGGTGCCTACACGAAGTGTCCTGGGCCCAAAATTCCAGATGGAGCTGGGTCCAGGGCAGGCGCCCATGATTTGTATGTTTAACAGACCATTCCTTCTGTGGTCTGTTAAAATAAAATGTTTAGAATTTTTGTTCATAATGTGCTGTCCATGTGTTCTTCCCCTGGGTTTTTTCTCTCCTCAGCTGGAGAGAGGAGGTTCTGATGCCTATCACTGTGGCTGCATGCCCCTCCCCCCCCTTACTTGGCAAGATGTTCCCATCTTACCGTGGGACCAAAGTTGCTGCCTCCAATAAGGTCGCTGGGGAGTGGCCTTCCAGCATTCCTGGGGGGAGGGTTTCCATTTTCTGGAAGTTGTGGGGCACAGATACATCTGGTTGCATGTGTCTGTAGTGCTCATATTTGCCTGACATCCGCAGTGGGCAATCTTTGCTTGCTGTAGCTTTTACATGTCTGCCATGTTCCGGGTCCACACACACCCCACCCATCGTACAGTCGGAGTGGGGGGGGGGCGGGTACTTCAATGTGGGATGTCTGTGGAACTGTGGCACTGACTGAAGTGTGGCTTAGGAATGATATCCAGCAGCTGCTGGAGGATTCCTTGTCTATTCATGATGGGTATGACCTGCTGTCAGAGAGCCTTTTGCTCCTGGGATATCATGTGTGCAGCCATGATTGTCAGCTGAGAGCTAGCAAGTTGGGTTTCTGTGTTCTGGTGCTCGCTGTGGATGGGCCTCCGGTGGGAATGCTGTTACCATGGGGGACGCCTGAAATTTGTGCCCTCCTGGACTTTAGCTTGTGCCTTTTGGAGAAGGGGGCCCATCACCTTTGCCAGCTTCCTGCTGCATGCCCGGGATTATCAGAGGGAGCAGGGGGGGGGTGTACATCAGCTGCGGTTGCTCACGCTCCTGGCTGGGGAGTCCCTACATGACTGGGATATCTGATGCAGTGGAGATAGCTGTCCTGTTTGAGATTTGAACTTGGCCAAATGTCCAGTTCACTCTAGGCAGTGGGGATCTCATTGGACCAAACTCCATGGTGGATTGACATATGTGGGCATGAGGGTACCAGAGAGGGATGTTTGCATGGGCAAGGTATGCTCAGGATGCAGGGTTCTCTACTCTGGCTCCAACATAGCCATGACCTGGCTTTGCAACATTGCTAGAGGAGTGTCCACCCCCACCCCCCGTCTCCCGCATTCCTGTGTTGAACTCTGCCTGTTTGACTTTGCCCTTGGACTGCACAGCCCCGGCCCCTCTGCTGTGACCCAAGACAATGTGCTGTGAGCTGCCTGAGTGAGTCATCCTGTTTGCAGCACAGGGTTCATGATCCCCACCCCAGCAACAATGATTCCCCCTGGAATAGGACCCCATGAACTGCTGCTCTTCGTCCTGGCTCTGTGCTGTGTGGGGCATGTGTTTGGGACAGGACTGTCAGCCTGGCAGGGACTGGGAGGAGGTTGGATTGGTTCTTGGCTATTCCTACTGCTGTCCCATTGGTCTCCATGATGTATTATATGCCTCCTTATGTTCCTGAGCTGCCTGTGGGTTGTGTGATATGCCCAGGGTGCCGTGTGCTGTCGGTCTACCTTCCCCTGTCCCTCCTCCCCTGCTATCCCAAATTCCTGCTGAGGGTGGGCAAAAGCGGCTGCAGTGACTTCACTTGCCCATGAATCGCCATGCTTTCACATCAGATGGTGGAGGCATGTTGATGTGGGGACTGGACGGTTCTGGGCCTAGCTGGTGGACCAGCTGTCTGTTTGAACTGTGGGCCAGGCTGGTGGATGGATGGAAGCCAGGTGGGTGGAGGCTGTGACTTCCCTAGCTGCCGCCCATTTGAATCCCTCCCCACTCACCCAACCTGGGTGGGCAGTCCATGGTTGCTCCATGCAGCACACACGGACCCGCCCCCAAGCCATGCCTGTTTAAAAATGACCAGTGTGGTAAATAATTCTGATAGCCATTTCCTTCTGCCTGCACTTCCTATTTTGCCCAAAACATCCCAAAATGTAATATCCTTGACTTCTAAGATAGTTGAAGGAATGCAATACTATGCACAGATAGGTCCTTTCTCCTTGATACTAGCAGCTGCATTAGACTTTTGATGTCACAGATTATCACAGAACGATGCATTTTGGGCCATCTTTAGTAAACCACTGCCAACAGAGGCAAGACCATTTTAAAACAAAGAAAGATCAAAATAAGTCATGTACTAACCAGTCTAGTTAATGGGAAAATCTCTGTGTTTAACATTTTTATGTTAGCTTTACAGTTTATCCTTAAAAGAAAAAAACAACTATTAGTACAATAGCCCTGGTTTTTTCAACAGTAATGTAATTAGCAAGGGGATAGGATACACCGTGATTGATTTCTGACAATCCTCAGAAGTATATTAAAAAGGTCTGTATGACTCTTTATCTCCCAGTTCATTAAGCAGTAGAACAAACACCCATGGGTATATTGCAGAATATGTTATTTATATAGCAAAATTCCTCTGCTCCTGTAAGACCATCTAATGGAGACTGTAACTTAACAATGATTTAATTAAATTTTAAATACACCAACAAGCTTTAAAGAAAAGTATCTAGTTTTAAAACACCCTGATTGTGCTACGAGGGCCACCAGGATACGGTTTGAGAAAAAAAAAAAATTAAAAAAATTCCAGTTAATTATTTAGCTATTATTAACATGCATGAAATCTATTCAAGGACTTTTTAAATTAATTTCTTCTTTGTGACTGTGTTGATTCATGGAATAATATAGCTGAAGAATTGTGATAGAGTTCTAGTCAGATAAAACATGACTCCAGGGAAAAAGGAGTAGCCAAAGCCATTAGCAGATTCCAGAACCAATGCTTCAGTCTGGGAACTTCTGGCTTCCCCCCACTTAACAGAAACTGGAATGTTAACTAACAATAAAGGATATTTTTAATATATCTCTTCTTTGACCTTCCTATTGGTCTCCCATTTCCTTCTTCCTTTTCTATGACCCCCACACTTAGTCCTATTCTTAAATCTTTGTCTTTCTTTGTTCCTTTCTTCATCATGATGTTCTTCAATTTCAGTCATTATGGTTCTGTTCATTTCTTTCTTTCTTGGCTGAATACTGGCCAACCTACCTATTTCCACTTGCTACTGATAGCCAGTGTGGTGTAGAGGATTAGGTGCTGGACTTGAACCTCAGAAGCCAGGGTTCAAATCACGCCCTAGACATGAACTCATTGGGTGGCCTTAGGCAAGTCTCAGCCTCAGTTCGCTTTCTATAAAATAGGAGTGTGTGTGTGTATCTTTCCCTGTGTTCTTCTCTCCCTTGTTGATCTTAGATTGTAATCCCACTAGGCAGGGACCTGTGACTGTAGAGTGCTAGGTATGCCTAGTAGCACTATAGAAATTATATTTAGTAGTAGCCCAGTCACTCCTTCACAGCCATTGAGCTTTCTATCGCTTCCCCAGTTCTGACCCTTCACTTCATTTGGAGCGTTGATGATTTCCCGAGGAGGAGTGATCACTTCCCTGTCCTCCTGCAGAATGCCACTGAGAGGAGTGGTGTTGCCCTGCTGGCGGCTGGAGAAGATAGATTGGGTTAAATTTCCGAGCTTGCCTGAGATGAAGATGACATAGTTGCTTGGGCTGACACCGATTCTTGCATGGCCAAGTTCAACGTCTGCATCTTTCAGGCAACCAAGCAGTCCATTCCTAAGGCTGCTTGCCCATGTTACACAATCTAACATTAGATAGTAATTAATGTTAGATTATGTAATGTGGGCAAGCAGCCTTCCTCATTCATTATTGAAAACAATGTAAGTTCCATCACAGATGACAGGGCTGGGAAATCCAGCCCTGTCACTCATGTGAGTTGAAATTAACGTTAAATTTGAACGCATGCAGTGCTTTCAAATTCAAAGTTAATTAAATTTACTGGGAAATTCACCTAGGGGAGCAGCCCAGCAGAAGGGCTCCAGGCAACAGTGTCAGCTGTCTCAGGACAACAGTGAAACTTCCTCCCCGCAAAGGCTTTCCCCAGGCACCAGGGCTCCAATCAGGGCCCAGCTTGTTGTTTCCAGGGCTGCCTGGGACACATGGTGCCACTGTTACTGGGGAAACCCCGCTGGCTGACCATCTGCAGAGTGTGTAACAGCACAGGAACCCATCAGTGGCAGCAGCTGGAGGTGGCAGCAGCATCCCATGGAGTACTTGACTTGAAAGTGGTGCATGCTGGTGGACTGGAGCTATTGGGGGTCTGCAGTACTGAACACGGGCAAGGATCTGTTGTTTTTCACAATGGATCCATCCACTGAAAAAATACCAGGAGAAATTAACGTGGGCATGCAGGCCACATAGATTTCACGTAATTGCTGTTTTCTCATGAGATTGAATATCACAAGAAAAAACAACGTGAGCAAGCAGCCTAATTCCTAGGCATCTTCTTCTCACTTTCCAAAGTCATGGTGGAACGCCACCTGTGCAGTGGCACAGAGACCAGTGAAGCATGCTTGGGGAATGCCAGTATCCAACACAAACAACCTAATCTCCTGGTCTTTAAGTGGGCACAGGTTGCAGCTTGTCATGTCCGCCACCAGAGCCAAAAGCAATCCTGGGTTTGATTTGTCTCTGGGATCTCTAGTAGCATTAACACGAAGGTGGCTTGGGACGAGATTTGGAAAGTTTTTAGGTCTTACATCTCCTACTCTGTTCTGACCTTCCATCACCAGGGCTGAGCGGTGACTGACCTGCCTGGCATTGTCAATGCCATTGGGGAGACCTTTTCCCATTGCTCTAGTTCAGTCATTACTTAGCAGCCTTTCTTGCCATCAAACATTGGGTGGAGACAATTCCTTTGCGGTTTAGTGACCTTGCAGCTGGAGGGTTACAACTGACCTTTTTCCATGTTTGAACTCAACATCGCATTATAGTCAGTTGGCAGCTCAGCTGCTAGGCCAAATGATATACATTAAAAGATGCTGGGGCAGCTGCCCCTCTTGCTATTGGCCTTTTATTGCAACTTTACAATAGGGTCTGGCAGGGCAAGGAATTCCCTAAGTTGTGGCATAAGGCCATTACAGTTCCTGTCCTCAAACCTCAGAATCCAACTTTTTGTCCGATAGCGTTGACATGTTGGAGCACATGGTTAACACCCATTGGGTTTGGTTCTTGGCGATGAATGATCTGTTTGCCAAAACCCAGTGTGGCTCCCATCACCATAGAGAGGACCTGGTCTCTGTGTTCTTTGACCTGGAGAAAGCCCATGACCCCTCCTGAAAGTATGGTATTCTGTGAGACCTGCATGGGTCTGGGTTGCAGGGTAACCTGACCACTTTTATCCAGAATGTTTTACAGTCCATGTTTTCATATGGGCACCACACATGTCTCTGCTCCACCTCACCCCTGTGTGGGCCAGATGTGTAGGCAGAGCAGAGGCAGGGCAGGCTGTCCCTGCTTTAGGGTAGCTCTGCTGGTGGTGCTCTGGAAAATCCAGGAGCACTGCCAGTGGAAACAGACAGCCCAAACCTGGGGCACCTGCTGGAGGTGGGGCTGCTGTCTGTCTGCTTCAGCTCTGCTCTTGGCCAGGGGCTGCCCCAGGTAACACCATAGTATTGCAGATGCTCTAGGCCACAACTCTATGGCACGTGGTGGCACCACACAGGCAGATCATGAGCCGTGGCAACTGCCTGGTCTTTAAACCCAACCCAGGCAGGGCTGCAAGCAGGCCGACCCAGGGATGCAACCTCAGATCTCTGTCTGTGTGAAAACACCCAATGCCAGATGTTTCAGGTCCACCTCACTTCTACCTAGTCCCACCTTTCTGAGCAGGAGGGAGTCCTGAGTATCACTTTGTTTTCTGTGTGCATTAATGGAATTGTCTTTTTTGTCTCCAATTATTCAGAACTGCCAGTATGTGGACGATTTCCAGATCTGTTGCCAGTCACCCAGTATGCAGTTCATTGAGTGGCAATTGCAAATTGCCCTGAATAATCTCTCTCGATGGGCCACTGACAATAGCTTTTATTTTTTTTAAAAGAAGACAGTCTGCATTTTGCTGTTTGTAAGGCCTCCACCATGATCCTGATTTGCAGTTGGGATGGGTGCACTTTCCTGTTGTTGCTGAGGCCAGGCTTCTTGGCTTGGTGCTGGACAGGAAGCTGACTTGCCTCCCCCATGTGCGTCAGCTACAGATCAAGTGTGAGAATGCATTGAACATTCTGCGACTCATCTCTTTTGCCTCCTGGGGTTCTTACCACCTGTCTCTGCTGAAGCTGTACCATGCCTGTACCAAGTTAGACTATACCTCCATTTTTTATGGCTCTGCTAGGCTGTCCATTTTACGGAGGCTGGACCCCATCCATCACCAGCGTCTCCGTCTGGGCACAGGAGCATTTCGCACCTCACTTGTGCTTAGTTTGTATGTTGAGGTCTTTTGAGCCTCCACTCAGAAAATGCCGTAAGCAGCTGTCTCTGCAATATGCTGTCAAACTTTGCTCTCTGCTGGGGCACCCCACATGGGACTCTGTGTTTCAGCCCCTGTCCAAGACCCTGTTTATGGCCTGGAGCTCTGTCATTCCACCCTTTGGGCTCTGGCTGTGATCCCTCTTTCAGGAGTTGGACCTGTCTTTGGATGACATTGCCCCTGGGGCATCTGCCGCCCTTCTGCCTTGGATCACAAGTTCACTTTCCTGCTGTTATTCCCTGTCTCAGTTTTTGTTCTCTGTGATGCCACCAGAGCAGTACCAGCAGCTTTATTGTGAGCATCGTTCTGGTCACTTTGGATGTGCGGTCTTTTTTACAGATGGCTCTAAAGCCTGGGGACGTTATGGCAGCATCTATGGTCTGCACTGGCCATTGCATTGACCACCAGCTCCCTCGGGAGTGTTCCCTCTTTA
This sequence comes from Sphenodon punctatus, assembly GCA_003113815.1. Classification (NCBI taxonomy): domain Eukaryota; kingdom Metazoa; phylum Chordata; class Lepidosauria; order Sphenodontia; family Sphenodontidae; genus Sphenodon; species Sphenodon punctatus. The sequence continues at coordinate 1,982,089 of QEPC01000985.1, read as the reverse complement.
CTGCGGAATTCTTTGCTATTTTTCTTGGTTTGAAATGTGTGTTGGGTGAGCAGCTGACATGACCTGCGATCTATTTGGACTCTCAGAGTTCCTTGAAGACCCTGCACTCCCCTTTTTTTAACCTGCACCCATTGATTGCTGCAATTTCATTGCAGCGGCACCATCTTAGATCCCAGGGTACTCACGCCATGTGCTCTTTTGCAGGATTCCTGGGCATGTGAGGATTTGGGCAATGAGTGGGCTAATGCAGCTGCTCAGTTGGCTGACCATTCACCTTGTGACTTTGCAGCAGTTCCTTTTAGTGATTTTATTCTAGTTTTTAAGTCCCGCCTCACAGCCATTTGGGATGAGTGTCAGAAGGCTAAGCTGCATGATGTGAAGCCTGTGATCCAGCTGTGGCAGAGCTCTTAATGCCAAAACCGTTTGGATGAAGTGGTCCTGGCCAGGCTGTGTCTTGGCATAGGCTTCCCACCCATCAACATCTGCTTCTGTGGGAGGCTGAGCCTCTGTGTGGCCCCTACAATGCATTTGATGGTCTGATATGTTCTGCTCATCTGCCCCCCTTTTGCTGCTGCATGCCGTGTGTTTTTACAGAGCAAACCACATCCTGCTGACCCTGTTCCTCTTGCCTTGTTTATAGGTGATTAGGCTGGTTTTACTGGGCTTTCTACTTTTAAAAAGTCTATTGGATGGTTCTACAGATTTTAGCAGTGGCGGTGCTGGCCTGAGGAAACCTAGGGCAGTGCCCCCCCTCTCCCTCCCCCCAGGTGGGAGTGGGACTCACCAGAAGACAGAGCACTCACACTGACTGAGTGCTCTACCTGCCGGCCGGCTGCAATTCACATCAGAGCGCCGCACTGCGTCTGACTGCTCAGCTTGCCAAGCAGTCAGATGCAGAGCGGCGCCAATGTCAATTTCAGCCGGCCAGCAGACAGAGAGCACTCAGTCAGTGAGCGCTCTGTCTTCTGGAGCGACTGCGAGTGAGTCCCATAAGGGACAAAAAACTTGGACTGAATGCACGCCGGGTGGCTGAGCGTTCAAAGCACGTCACTGGGAAACAAAACTTCCCATGAGTGGCAGCTTTGCATTGAGCCCTATGGGCTCAATGTAAAGTCTTACCTTGGGCATTCAGTGGAGGTGCTCGGCAAGATGTGCTGCAGCGCGCATGCTTGAACTGACCCAGTTGAGCATGCGCGCTGCAGCACATCTCGCCTGAGTGCTTCCACTGAACGCTGAAGCAAACTGCCTGCCTGCCTGCCTGGTGCCCCATGCCTGCCTGCTGCCCTGGTGAGTAAATACAGGGAGAGGGCTCTAGACTCTCCCCCTCGGCCCCTGCTAGTCAGGGGCCAAGGAAGAGAGACTAGACTGGGGGAATGGGGGGGATGGGGCGGGAGGGTGTTGTGGGGACAGAGA
>QEPC01000985.1:1953955-1980120 GCA_003113815.1 Sphenodon punctatus | reverse complement strand
TTGCATGATGACAAAATGGCCTCTCTACTCATGCTTGGGAGGGGTGAAGGAAAGCAGCAGCAATGCATCAATGAATGCATTGCTGTTTCTTTCTCCCCTCCCAGCATGGGTAGAGAGGCCATTTTGAAAATTTGTGGTTCCACTGGTCGTGACTACTCTTTTTTTTTTTTTAATGGTCCCTTCGCTGTTTCTCTGCTGCTTCAAAGTAGTTTGTGTGGAACTACGGATAAGATGTGACTGCTGGTTGGACTCGGAGCCTGCTTTGGTGGGAATGCAGCCCCGAAAGGGGCCAAACTGTTTTTTAAAAGGGGGCCTGTGTGCTTGAACCGGCAGTTTGTTGGTGAAGCTACCAAGGATGCTGGTCTGGATGTGTCTGATTTGGTGGCAATGCATCCCTGAAACTGGCCAAATTTTTTTTAAAAGGCCTGTGTGCTTGCACAGGTGTTTGGCTGCCGGGGATGCCTTTGGGGGCTTGTGGGAATGGTTTGGTTTGTTTATGTGTGGTTTTCTAGTTTTTATATGGGTTTTCTTCACTTGATTATGTGGAGTGTTAAATAGTAATTCCCCCCTCCCCCCAATGCACACACAGCAGAGGGTGAGGGGAAATTAGTATTTAATGCCCCATGATTCAATTGAGGTTTTGAAATCGTGAGATGTAACAGTTAGTCTGGTGATCTTATGGGTGCTCAAAATGCTGGAAATGTGATGTTTGTGATAAAACGGAGGTTATGAAATCGTGAGATGTAACTGTTAGTCTGGTGATCTGCCTACTTTTAAACCTGGCAGAGGAGGTGACTATAACCTGCCTAACTGAAATTGCTGGATTAAGTAATGTAATGTCCATCCAATGTTAACCCTGGGAACTCCGTGCTGCTGGCTGGGTTATGCCCTGGCTCTGCCTACCATATCCCTGGCTCCACCTACCGTATCCTTGGCTCTGCCCCTAGGCCTACCGGCCCGCCCACAGACGGCTGGCCCGGCCTTACTGCCCCAGTGCCCCTCCAACATCAAAACCCACCAGCCACCCCTGGATTTTAGCTTCCCTTTGGAGGCGCTTCTAGTTTTAGTGTCTTCTTAGCCTTGCCACGGGTTTTACCTTTTTTAATCCTTTACTCCTCACCGTATGTTTGGCACAATATGGGCTGACGGCTGCTGCACTGTATAACCCTCAACACTAACCCTTTCTGCCTTGATCATTCTTCCTTAGTTTTCATGTTTTTCTCTCCTCTCTCTCTTGTTTAGATTCCACTCCCGTCTTTCCTGGGGACTGGTTTCTTTGCCTGCTCCTCTTCTGTCTGGTCAGGGGAGTAGCTATAATAGGTGTAGCCGCACTGAGGCCCATGAGCCTAGGGAACCACACTCATGTAGAATGCATGTGCATGCTGGAGTGGAGTGCCCCAACGGCCCGTTCCATCTTCTGCACCAGGGCCTATTCCCACCTAGCTATACCCCTGTGTCTGGTATTCTTATTCATTCAACCCTTCCCTTCTCTCTTGCCCCTTCCCTCTCTATTCATTCGCTCCATGGTGCAGGCATTATTTTGATACGGCTGTGGTCAGGACCCCAAGTGAGGTTGTGTCATCTGTGGATGGGTTTGTGATTTCCCTTGATATTATTTTATTATATCATTATTATTGATAATAATCTTTTTATAGAACTTTCAATGTTTAAGCCTTTACAAACCTTATCTAGTTTACTCTCACAACAACTCTGTGAAGTAGGTCATAATTGTTCCCATTTTACAAACTGGGAATTGAAGCAGAGAGAGTAACTTGTCTAAGGTCACCCAAATGGCAAAAGGCACAATTTGAACTCTGGTCTCCCAGGGCCAAGTCCAACACCTCATCCACTAGGCTACACTGGATCTCTTATTACCTTGTCACTGCTTGCTGCATTTGGACTTGAAATGTTCAGACTCCTCTTACTAATGTGCATTTCAAACCATCCAAAATACTGTATTCAAATAATTTTCCTCAGAAATATATTGCAGCCAAGATGGCTCTGCCACACTGTACTGAAAACCTGTAAACTATGCATTTGTATAGTGAAGGAGGAGTATGATTTCTGCAAATAGAGAGTTATGGACCAGCGAACTCAAAATACCCATTTTACTCTTTTAATCCTGAAAGAATACCTACCAATTTAGAAATGCGATGTTTGTGTTCTTGTTGATAACCATCAAGTGCTCTTCCAATTTGTTCACAGCTGGTGGAAACATGCAAAAGCATTCCCAAGAGGCATGAATCCAAGCCTGATTGGCATTGTCCTTAACTTACTATTGTGACAAATATTTTATATGTCAATCAATAGTTTAATATGCAGTTATAGATGACATGAACAATAATTTATTTTTATTTTTGGCCAATATGCCGAGTCTGTACCAGAAAAAGAACTATAGTCAATGTCAATCACTGACATTCCTCCAGTTAATTATTGTTTTTCTTTTTGCGGGATCAAACTTCAGAAGCATCTAAGCTGTAATAAGCTATAATAAGCATTGTTACTATGATAAGGTGAAAATAAATACAAGAAAAATGGGGGCGGGGGAAACAAAAGTATCAAAGAGCACATCATGCTAAATTGGGGTGGGGAACCTTTTCTGCCCCAGGGGCCACATTGAAAATTAGTACAAGCTCCAAGGGCCACATAGTGGTTGGGGGTGGGGGTGTTTAATGGGTGTATTCAAGAAAAGGAGGGCCTAGGTCATGGATTTGAGCTGTGGGATCTGTGCCCTGCCCTTGTTGTGTGCATGGCCTCCTCTCTGATTCATTATCCTGAGCTCCGTTTTTCAGTGCTTGGGGTAGAGACTGGATCCAGGAGCCAGATTCAAGCACTGGAAAAGGGCCACATAGAAACTTGCTGAGGGCCACATTTGGCCCCCGGGCCTGAGGTTCCCCACCCCTGTGCTAAATGTTGTGAGGCATCAGTTGCTAGCAGGGCATTGATCATCTGCAGTTCTAGTCATGACTTTTCACCTGTGGTGTGATTGTGGTCCTCATTAGGAAAACATAACCAAAGGAAATCGAATCAGAGCAAACGTATCAGAACAAAAGGAACATCAGCTAGGAACAAATGAAAAGAAAGAGCTGGTAGATGAATGTACGTGGATCATGTGATATCCATTTGCGCATACATCTCATAATGATGTAGATCAGTGTCTTTCTAACTAAAGCTGTTCTCTCTGGAGAGGATCTGAACTCTGCTGGATAAGCTTCAGGAAATCCAACAGAAAATATTGTGGGCATCAATGGAAAATCATGTGTTCAGAATCTGAAGATAGAATGTGGTTTCTATTTTAAGGATTCCTTTTACATCCCTTTTGCAGCAAAGTTCAAATGGGTGTTTTGTTAAGTGGGCAATGGTATGGCAAAAGAAGCCATAGCCTTTAAAACAGGTTACATCTTTTAGCCATGTTGTGTGCTGTGTTTGCTGAAAGCAACCTGGATTAACTGGGGGTGATTTCAGACATGACGGTGGCCCTATTGGCCCCGTCACGGAATCACCCAAATGACGAGCCGGCAGATTCCGCTGGGGAATCAGGGAGGGGGTGGGGCTGTGCAGTGCAATGTGCAGCTGCACAGCGCCACACACCCCCATGCTTCCGAGACCGTCCGTCCTCCAGGAGATGGGCAGGCGCCATGGCCAATGTGGCTGCGGCGCATGCCCGCCCCCGAGGTATAGAAACCGGCTCGGAATTGGGGGCGAGCATGGCCGCCGATTCTTGACTGTGGTCAGGGGCCAGATGAGACATTACCACGCTCAACCACGGTGAATCCCGCCATGGTTGAGTGTGGTAACTTCACGTCTGTTGGGGGCAAAAAGTGATTCCTGCCGGGTGTTCACCACTGGCGGGAATCACTTTGACCACACTTTCAGAGATGGTCCCCGGACCATCCTCGAAAGCGTGGTTATTTTGATCACCGCTGGAGGTTCACTGTGGTGAACCTCTGGCAGGGATCAAACAGACGTTATGGGACCATTCCCCATCACAGGGGATTGTCTGTGGTTGAGCGTGATCTTGTAACGTCTGAAAATACCCTGGATTGCTCAGGAAGTGCCCAGCTGAGAGAGAGGGATTCCTTATCTACTCAGGTCTGAGATTTACTTTTCCATCCTAACTATGGATAAAATCTTTCATAGGGTGTTTTCAGACGTGACGGGGCCAATTGGCCCCGTCACGAAAACAATAGATTCATCCCCCTCCGGGACAACCCCGTCATGCCCTAACAGATGTGCCGGGGGATCCCGGTGGGGAATCGGGGAGGGGGCGAGGCTGCGCGGCGCAATGTGTGGCTGCATGGCCCTGCCCCCCTCCACGCTCCCCGCTGCCCGCCCTCTGGGGAGACGGGCGGCTGCCGCGGCTAATGAGGCCGCAGCGCTCGGCCGATTTGGCCACGGGCTGGAATCCCTGCAGGGATTCTGGGCCGTGGCCGCCATCCAGAAGTGACGGTGGGGTTCATCACGGCGGGGAATCGCCTTTGCCACGCGCCGGCCTCCGGTCCCGCCGCTTCGGCCTCTCACGTGGTGAAAGTGATTCCCCACCGTGGTAACATCTGGGGGGGAACATTCGTTCCCCCCAACAGAAGTTCCGTGATCACAGCCACCACGGGAAATTGACTGTGGTTGACTGTGATCTCGTAACGTCTGAAAACACCCATAGATTTAAAGTGTTCATGTTTCAGAATAGGCCATGGAATCCATCATTCTTTCTGTTCCTCTCCTACAACCTATGGCACTTTGTAAATACTTTGTCCTTTCATTGAATATTATCAGTGGTAAACAGTCTGTCTTTGGATTGACTTTATTTAGGACTATACTGTCTTGTTTAGACTTCATGAAGTTTGGAATGCAGTAAACATGGTTGGAGGAAATTAGATGTTAATTTCAGCATAATGAGGTCCTCTAGCGGTATTTTACAGTATAGACACTGGTTTCTAATATGTCTCTGTTCACCTTGTTTGGATATAATATGTATGTATGGTTCATTATTGATTACTTGCTGTTTAATAACTTTTATCATAATTTGTTGTTTTGACTGGAATCTACTTGCGTCTTTGTTTTATGTTGATTTAGTCATATCTCTTCAGCATAGACTTTTTGAGATCTGCTACTCACCCATTAAAATTGTCTCATTAATATTTTTAATTAAGTGTCTCTTGTTTTTATTCACATTTTAAGCAATAGCAGTCTTTACACTTTTTATTGTGGACACAAGATTTAATTTGGCCTAAAAAGCAGTTTTAGTCTGCTTCGTCGACTTTTTAGCATAATTGGCACAATGTCAGTGGGGGTGGGGGAAGGAAAAGAGGAAGGGTGGTCTCTCCCACACGCACTATGCAGAGTCAAGTAGCTCTGTTTTGATAAACGGGGTTCCAGAGACCCATCAGGATAGTATGTGGGCCGTTCCACGTGCTCTTGCACCAGGAACTCAGGCCCCTATCATCATAGGGCACAGAACGAATATACAGGAGGGGTTCCACGCAGCCACTCCTTTCGCACAGTACTAGGGAGGGAGAGCTGTGGGGAATGGTGAAGGGTGACAGAGGTCAGGGAGCCTAGGGAATGGGGGAAAGGGTTCAGGGACTTTCACTCCACGGGGGAAAGGGAGAGGTAAGATACCCTGGAGGGGGAAGGGGAAGACACCCAGCCCCGAGGGCCCTCTCGCACCACACGCACTCTCTAGGGAAGGTGAGGGGGGGTTACCACTTCCACACCGCAAACACAGCAGGGACTCACTCACTCTCAATATGCAGTGAGGAACCAGTGGGGGGGGAGGCAAGAGTACATGGGGGAAACAGCAGAGTGTGTCCCAACGCTGGCAGATAAGGAGCAGACCCCGCCCCCTGCACGCACCTGGAGGCGTGGGGAGTGACCTAGCAGGGGGCAGGGCCCTGCAGTGTCATGGGAGAGTCCATCTTGCTGTGCTGTGTCGGGGGTTGCTGGGGTGAGAGGCAGCGGTGGCAGTGGCGATCGCTGCGCTGCATCGAAGTCCGTGGTACTGGGGGCAGGGCCTCCAGCCGCCGGGTGAAGCCGCCGGGCCGAGAAGCGGCCACGGCGACTGACACACAAAGTAATTAGAGGAGGATAATTTGAGGATAGATTTTTGCTATCCCAACTCTTTTTCTTTTATTTTCCAATCTTTTCTTTTACTACTTTTTCCTAAGTCTTTTTATTTTTCATTTTTAAAGCTACTTTTCATTTTTAAAGCTACTTTAAGGATACTTTTCTTTTTTTTCTCTCATCTTTATTTTTATTTTTACATTTTTATTTTCATTTTAACTTCAATTTTCTCATTTTTCACTCTTTTCAAGCCATTTTATTTTCATTTTAAACTTCATTTTTCTCGTGTTTCACTCTTTTCAAATCATTTCTCTTTTTGCCCTAAAGTTAATTTGCTTTTAATTTCTTTTCCCATTTTTCAAGGGCAATTCTTACTTTTCTTTAAGGTTTTGTCCCCAGATGCAAACTTAACTTTTCTTTCAGGGAAGCACTGTATTGGTCTTAGATAAACCTGTTTCTTTTCCATTTTTAACTCTGTCAGGTGGACAGAGTTTCCCCAAGTGCTTCTCTGTCTTTTCACTCCCTTTTTGGAGCTTCCATGTTCCTCAACCTCTGAACAAATTTTGTTTTATATTTTTCTTTATCTTTTCTCTTTTATTTTTACTATTTTTACTTTAATTCTTATCAAGTCTCCAGCATAGCATCAAGTTGTCTCCATTATTATTTAATTTATATATGCAGCCCTTTGGGGAGGTCGTGAGAGGGTTCGGGGTGCGATGTCACCAATACGATACTCAGCTGTACCTCTCTTTTTCAACTGACCCAGACCCTGCTGTCTCGGTGCTATCCCAGTGTTTGGAGGCTGTGGCAGAATGGATGTGGCAGAGCAGACTGAAGCTCAACCCCTATAAGATGGAGGTGATGTTGGTGGGGAGAGCGAGGGAGGTAGTGGCCCCCCTGATTGGGGGGGTTCGCCCTCCTATAGCTCAGCAGGGCCGGAGTCTGGGGGTGATATTGGACATGGATCTCCGCCTGGAGCAGCAGGTGGAGGCAGTCACGAAGGCTGCCTTCCACCAGTGGCATCTGGTGAGGTTGCTGCGTCCATTCGTCTCCGGCCCAGACCTGACCTCCCTCATTCATGCCTTCGTCACCTTGAGGCTGGACTACTGCAACACGCTCTACGTGGGGCTTCCCTTGTGCCTGGTTCAGAGGCTGCAGCTAGTGTAGAATGCGGCGGCCCACCTCCTTTCGGGGACGGGTCGTCAGGAGCACATACACCTGTGCTCCGGACTCTGCACTGGTTGCCAATAGTGTGCCGAGCTAGGTTCAAGGTTTTGGTATTGATCTATAAGGCCCTTCATGGTCTGGGCCCCTCATACCTCAGGGACCACCTCATCCTCCGCGCCCCAGAGTGGCTCCTTCGGTCTGCCGGGGGTGCCTTCTTGGAGTCCCCGTGTTAAGTGGGGGGCCACAATGGAGAGGGCATTCTCGGTGGCCGGGCCGCACCTTTGGAACTCCCTCCCAGAGGAATCTTCCCTGGTCCAAAGCCTTTTGACATTCCAGCGAAGTTGTAAAACCTGGCTGTTCACCCGGGCCTTTGGGGAGGGGGGAAGGGGGGTTAAGGGTTTTATCTCTCCTACCCTATTTATTGTTTTATTGAGTTCCCGGGCCCTGTTTTAATACTTTGAATTGGATTTGAGATGTTTTAATTGTTTTTAGATATATTTTATATCTATTGTTTTTATTGTTGTAAGCCACCCCGAGTTGTTTTTAGGAGGGGCGGGGTAAAAAATTAATAAATAATAATAATAATAAAAGTTAACATCATCTCTTCATCAGCAGGACCCCACAGACACTAGACAACTTTTTTGGGACCTGCAATATCTGTTTGGTGAGATATATTCTCCAAGAATATATATCTTTATAATCGATAACCTTTTTCGTGTGCTTCCATAGTGCTTTTATAATAGTATGTAAGCCAGTGTGGCAGGGAAATAAATTGTATTTTAGTCATAATAAAATACATATATGCTGGTCTTCCTTACAGGGGTTTGGAAGAAGGCATTCCTTCTCCATCTCCTTCCCTGCCCTCCAGGTCTCTGGAACACCAACAGGCTTAGGGCATTTTTACATGGGAGAGGTTTTTCCCATATTTTAAAAGTCTGGGTTGGGGAAACCCCCATGGCCAGGAATTAGATGCTCCTCCCCGGACCGGAAGTCACCCAGGTGCTATTGGAAACATCAGTGCTGGGTGACTCCAAAATGTTTTGAGATGCGAACTCGTAAGACTTCAGCTAGCAGGGTCTTACCAGGACCATATCTCAAAACATCTGTGAGTCACTTGGTGCCGCTGTTTCCAATGGCGCCTGGGCAATTTCCGGTCCAGGAGGAGTGTCTAAAGCCCCTCTGCAGGGGTTTCCCCAACCCAGACTTTTATATATACATATACGCTGAAACAGCAGGAGAGTGGGAGCCACTCTCCCACTTAATGTGTATGGATACTTTGTAGAACACAAATCTATCTACCCTGTACCCTCCTTAGGAAGTAAGACCACAGCATTTCCCCTGTTTTTCACAACTTAGGCACCAATAGGCTTTGGAAGAAGCAATATTTTGATGTAAGACCACATTTTTAATAACTGAAGTCCTTTGAAAAATGAGTATCATCAAACAGTGCTTGCATTCGCCAACCAGGAACAAACAAGTACTTGTGTGAGCAATCTCCCAGCACTCATTAGAACATGCAGATTTGTGTTTTGAGATGTCATTCTGTATGGTCTGAAGTGCATACATTTTTACAAGAAGACCTGCCACAATGCATTTTGAAAATGTGGCACTAAATGTTTTATTTGTTTCTGCATACATTCTTATGAGTTAAAGATTAAGAATGAAGGAATACCTTTCACTCAGCACTACTCCCAGTGTCATACCACTTAGCTGATTTTCTCTTATGCTGGTGTATCTGGTGTTCTATCTAATGAACCAAATTTGGGCTCCAAACCACAAAAAAATGATCCATTAAGCAGGTCATTAGATCAATATTTGGACCCAGGGCCCTATCCATCCGCAATTGAGGCCAGTGGGAAAATTCACACTGAATTCAGTGGGATTTCTTTCTTTCTTTCTTTCTTTCTTTCTTTCTTCATTAAAGCAACATAAAGAGCTGCTGTTCACTGACATTGTTTTCCAGAAACCAGCAATTGTTCTCTGACCCAAATATGAACTTGTATTTTTCTTCTGTCTCTGTTTATAAAGTCTCTTTCTCTGTCATGCTTATTTTCTCAAGTCAGAGAGACCTGTTTAACTTGCTGTGAAGTTGTGATGGACCAAATTAGAAAGCTTACAGGACACTGTTTATAGTTGGGGCTGTCAAACTGAGTACAGAAAAGATCCTTCAAAATATTAACTCTCAATGAAAAAATATTTACATAGATCAGGGTCCTCCCTTTTACTCTTCCCACTTCTTTGCCATGATTCAGCAGCAAAAAGGCAATTATTACTCAAGAAGGAAAAAGAAGGGGAAAAGGCATCCTTTCTAAAAGTACTAGAAGCTGAAATAAATTGTCATTCTCACCAGCCTACTACTTCCATTTGACAAGACAAGATGATAAGTTTCATAGCACTCAAGAGTTCTTTCCTCAGTTCTTGCCCATGTTTTCTGAGTAATGTTCACACTTTTGCAATTCACTAAAGCTCTCTTTTCCTGGCATAGGAATCACACACTCTTTGTCAGGCTGACAAAGCCTGGGAAAGGGATCCTACTTTTCATGGTGAAACCTATCTGGAAAATAAAAGATTTGCTTCCGAACTAAAATATTAACACACATTTTAGAACATGCAAATCTGAACTGCGTTTGGATTTCATATGAAACTGCTCTTGTTTAAACAAAGATTGCCTATCTGTTACTGTCTGTCTGAATGGTGGTCTTTAACTTTCATTTTCTTTTATGTTTATTAAATAAATCCAATCCTAAATTACAGCTATAGACAATATGATGACATCAGAAAAATGAACCAAAATGAGCTTCAGTGGCATTACTTTAAATTTTTGCTAGGGTAACTGAGGATAGAATTTAGTCCAACCTATTATCTATTGTATCCAAATTAGGACTGAAATGGGATTTTTCCAAAATGGGAAATCTCATCAAAATCCCAGTTCTCAATATTATTTATTTATTTATTTATTTATAAGACTTCTACCCCGCCCCTCCTGCACGCAGCTCGGGGCGGCTTTCAACAATCTTTAAAACATTATAAAAACAATTAAAACAACCATAAATATTATAAAATAATTAATATACAGGGCAAACAAAACACTAAGAACCAAAAATAGGTGGCGGAACTAAAACCCCACCCTACTCACCCTCCCTCCCAAAGGCCTGGGCGAACAGCCAGGTCTTACAGTTTTGCCAGAATATTAATAGGCTAGGGGCCAGGCGAGCTTCCTCCGGAAGGAAGTTCCATAGCCACGGTCCCACTACCGAGAATGCCCTCTCCATCGTGGCCCCCCGCTTGACACGGGGGACCTCCAGGAAGGCACCCCCGGCAGACCGCAGGAGCCGTTCTGGGGCATGGAGGGCGAGGCAGTCCCTGAGGTATGAGGGGCCGAGACCGTGTAGAGCTTTATAAACCATCACCAACACCTTGAACTTGGCTCGGCACGCTATCGGCAGCCAGTGCAGAGCTCGGAGCACCGGTGTAATATGCTCCCGGCGACCCGTCCCCGTAAGAAGATGCGCAATACCATCTTGGTTGAATCAAGAGCCTCTCGGTACTGGGTAATGTCTCGATCAACATTTAATTTCTCTATTTACTGACTTTCCGCTTACTGGGATCCCATTTACCACTTTTAGTTTACACTTTTCTATTTACCACTTTGCTGTCCATTTCAAATCCCAAGAGGTAATACCAACGCAAATACCACATTTCTTGCGCTCCATTTTCCCTCGTTCTTCCTTGTCACTCATTCACTAGTTTGTAGATTCCTTTACTAATCTGCAACCCAGTGGTCAAAATAAGGGAACAACAAAGAACAACAATTCTGACTGGAGGTTAAGGGGCACTAGGGATGTGGTGGAGATTAAGGGATGGGCTATTTTCACACTGATTGGATCAGAACTGTGGAAACAGGGTTGACTGGGCATGCGCAAGCTGTAGGTCATGCGCGGCTGAGCTCCTGCAGCCCCGACACACTACTTCAGAGATCTTGAGTACAAAAACGGGATAAAAACCTTTAAAAAGCAACGCAAGTACCAAGGAATGAGTCAGGGGGGAAAAAAGGAGCCTAATTCCACAATAGATCATTTCTGTCTCCCTAGATGAAGCGGCAGAAAAGCAGAGGCGCAGATCCACAAAATGGTGGACGGAACGCCGAGAGAAGCCGTGAGAGACCCAGATTCGCTCCTCCAGGTACTGACTCTATTTAAATCAATAAATGAGGATTTGGAATTAATAAAGAGGGCATATCAGCCGTAACAAATAGCCTCTCTGAAATGAAAGCTCAGATGGAAAACATTAATACAAGAATAGCAACCATGGAACAGAGAATAAGCGATCATGAAGATCGAGAAATAGTACAAGATCAAAAAGCTGCCCTGATGGAAGAAAAGGTTAACAATTTACAAGAAAAGGTGGAGGACCTAGAGAATAGGTCCAGGAGGAACAATTTGAGACTTTGGGGGATTCCAGAAGGAAAGGAAAATGGAGGTGCGAGGGAGCTACTCTTAAAACTCTTTGAAGTAATTTTTCCTGATAAAACAGAGCTCCACAGCATAGAAATCAAAAGGGCCCATAGATCTCTTTGACCTAGGCCAAGGGATCTGCCCCCCCCCCCTCCCGAGCAATTATAGCATGATTTCTCTGCTTTCAGGACAAAGAGGCAGTTTGAGGGCAGCTAGATCCATGAAAGAAATGTATTTTGAAGGGGAAAAGATCTCAATATTCCCAGATTTAGCATATGAGACAGTGTAAAGGAGGAAAATGTGGAAGAAATAAATGGAAAAGCTCAATTAGCTGGGTATGAAACCTCAGCTACTTTATCCGGAAAAGCTTTCATTTATTGACAAAGGGAAAAGGAGATACTTTAATGATGAAACTGAATTGGAGTAGTATTAGTAAAAAATAGAAAAGAAAACCTGTAGAATTAAGTGACTCAAGGAAATGTATGATTGTGAAAATTGTAAGTCATATTTAAATGCGTTATTGTTGATAAGATTTAAGTTTAACCTGTATAAATGAGGAGTAAATACGAGGTGCTGCAGGTAGCAGAGAGCCCACGAAGTGAGACACTCCTGATAAGGGGGCCCCCCTTCACTTAGAGGTTCAGTTGTTATCGGGGAAATTTTACTTAAGGGTAAAGAGGTTGGAGCAGTATATATTGTTTTTAGGTTTTTGTTATTAAGGTAGTATATTGTAAAAGGGTAAAAGAAACATGGAAATGTGTGTTAAAAAGGTAAAAGAAGCAATGGATCAAAAAGGAATTAAGGTGGTTCAAAGAAGCTCAGCAAAAACAAATATACAAAATAAAACAACAGGATAGGACTAAGATAGTAGGAGTGAGTAGGTACACAATAGAGAATTTTGACATCAAACAGGAGAAAGGGGCAACACTAGCAAAAAGACAAAAAGACAAGCACCATGGGAAAATAATAGGTGGAGAATGTTGAAATTAAAAATAGCATCATTCAATGTTTGTGGTTTAAATAACCCGGTCAAATGCAAAAGAGTATGGCAATTTATTAAGCTCACTTGCCCACAAATATTTGTAATTCAAGAGACCCACTTGATTAAACAAGACAACAGCAGGTTTACAAATACTAATTACAAGCTCTATTATTCTCATGCAGGGAAAAAGAAAGCTGGTGTGCTAGTTGGTATTAGGAAAACTTTAAATATGAAAATTTACAGTATTCATAAAGATACAAAAGGGCTGCATCTGTTGATAAAAGGGCTAATTAATAATGAAAAATATACAATTGTAAGGCTATTATTTGCGGAGATTTTAATACCCCACTTTCCTCACTAGATCTATCTTCAAATAAAAAGCTAAATAAACAACAAGAAAAAATAACTCAATTATTTGAAAAGTATGATTGGAAGGAAATATGGAGAATGTATCATCCAGTTAAACAAGAATTCACTTTTTATTCTAACCCTCACAGTCTCAACCAAAATAGATCATATAATATGCAATAGTGCATTGATACAAGTTTGCGAGAAAGCTTACATTCAGATAACTTCCTTTTCAGATCACAATGCGATGGTTGTCAAATTAAAAGACAAAATAGACAATAAAAGACCAAAACAAAATTGGGTATTAAATTTTTTTTATTTAAATAACAAGTGGATAAATGAACAAATTCAAAAAGAAATCATAGAATATAAACAGCATAATGATACGCCAGGGATGTCCCCACTGGTTCTGTGGGAGGCTGCCAAAGCAGTTCTTCAAGGACAATTTATTTCATTGGGCACACATTTAAAGAAGGGGGGAAAAAAACAAATTAGCGAGTTATACTTACAAATCAAACAGCTAGCTAAACAACCAAAGATTAATGGGGAAAAAATATCTGCAATAAAAAATCAAATCAACCTTCTAGAAACCGGTGCCACCATTAAGAAAATGCTATATACCAAAGCATATTATTATGATAAGGCAAACAAAGCGAATAAAGCATTGTCTTAGTTAATTAAAAAAAAGAGACAGACAACAGAGATACCATTTATACGGAAAAAAAACAATTCGGAAATTTTAAAAGGGAAGGAGAATTGTTTTCTCTGATTTTATGAACAATTATACAAGAGTGTGGGACCCACAGAGGATAGTATAAATAAATTTCTCAGTGCAATTCAGGTACTTCAAATAAATGAGAGTCAAAAAGATTTTCTTAACCAACCAATATATAACAAGGAAGTGCAAAAGACAATCAAAAAAACCTTCCAGCCAATAAAGCTGCGGGACCGGACGGATACCCAGCTGAATTTTACAAAGCATTTTCAATGCAAATTAGTCCAATGTTGACTCAAATGTTCATTTCATTTTTACTGCAGCAAGAGATGCCTAAGTCATTTTATGAGGCACATATAACGCTCTGTCCAAAACCAGGAAAAAATATGGAGATATGTAGTGGATACCATCCAATATCTTTACTAAATACAGATGCAAAAACTTTTACAAAAATCCTTGCAAATAGGCTGATGCTGGTGATACCTGACATTATTGCAGCAGATCAAATGGGGTTCATGCCAGGCAGAGTGGGAATCGACAATGTACGGAAGGTGGTCAATATTATACATCAAATCAAAGATAATGGCTTATCGGCGGCAATAGTGTCCTTGGATGCAGAGAAGGCCTTTGATATGGTGGAACACCAATATCTATTCAAAACAATGGAAAAAATGGGTATCAAAGGTCGGTTCTTAGATTGGGTTAAATTAATATACAAGTGCCCGAAGGCAAAAATAATAATAGATGGAAAAACAACCACAGAGATTAGTTTGACAAGGGGTACTAGGCAGGACTGTCCTATGTCTCCACTATTATTTGATATAGCAATTGAACCGCTAGCTATAGTAATTAGAAATATGCAACAAATCCAGGGTATAAAAATTAAAGAGAAAGAATATAAACTTTCCATGTATGCATATGACATGATTGTTTTTCTGGAAGATCTACCCCATTTAATTCCAAAATTGATAAATATTATAGACCAGTTTAGTATTGCATCCGGTTATAAAATAAACTTTGAAAAATTGCAAATGCTGCTCTTCAATGAAAATAAAATTTTGAACACCAATCTACCTAGAGTGACCCCCTTTAAGGTGCAAGAAAAGTATTTGAGGTATTTAGGAATCAACATTACCAAAAACCTGACGGAGTTATACAAGGCTAATTTTGAGCTGCTGTTAGAAGAAATAAAACGTAAAGAGAATGATTGTAAAAAACTACAAGTTTCCTGGGTGGGATGGACTTATTTGATTAAGATGGTAATTTTGCCATAGTTATTCTATACCTCATTTGCATTGCCAATTAAAATACCAAAAGAATATTTCAGCACAATTAATAAAGTCATCTCCAGAATAATTTGGAATGGTAAAAAACCACGCATAAGGAGATTAATCCTTTACACTACAAAAGAGAAGGGAGGCATGAATATCCCTGATATAAAATTATATCATTGGGCATCTGCCTTGAGAGGAGTTAAAATATGGTACCATAATGGTAACATGCCAGATTGGATTGAGCTGGAAAAAGGATACTGTAAAACCATAAATTTTAAAAATCAGCTAACAGATGAATACAAAATCAATATCCAAAAAGGAAAGGAGCATCCATTTGTGAATATGGCACTGAAGATATGGGAAAGTAGTCTTGGGAAGGCAGACATCCTAAAGGAAAAAAACCGTTTTACACCTATTTTTGGGCAATGGTCAAGGCTTGCAGGAGTCCCAGAAAAAACAAAAAAGTTGGCGGGGGAAAGGGGTTAAAATATGCCTTTCACATGTTTGTGTGGGAGAAAATGCTGACTATGGATACAATAAAACAAAAGACTGGAAAGAACCCTGAATTTCTCCTATATGCAAAATTGAAAAGTAAATTTAATAATAAGATGGATAAACCAAACTATACAAAAAAACTTAAGGAATTGGACAAAGTAATATATGGAGATTCATCGCAAGTACACATTCTTTCAAGGCTATAGTACTACATGGCCTCTATAACTTACCTGCCGCAGGATATACGGAGAGCTGGGAGCATGACCTACAAATGGGGATTGACCCAAAAAAATGGAACTCATGTGGAGTGCCATGTTGACTACATCCAGATCCCTAACGGGAAAAGAACCGCAAATCAAAACCACATACAGGATGTACTATACTCTGCAAAGATTACATGCCATGAACAAGGCATATCCACAAACTTGTTGGCAGGGTTGTAGGGAAACAGGCACCGATGCACTGCTGGTGGCAATGCCCCTATATAAAGGACTTTTGGACTAAAATATGGACTTACTTGAATTAAGTGGCACAACAGGAAATACCGTTTGAGCCCAGTATTGCATTGCTGGGAATCTTTCCGGATGTACAAATTATCAAAGAACGACAAATCGCATGCCAACAATTGAGACTCGCAGCTATTCATACAATAGTCTGTAATTGGAAGTCTAAGAAAAAAACATCTTTCAATAAGTGGGTACAAAATTATGGTTTACTCTTACAATGGAATGGATAGACCGAACTGCACGAGGAGATAGAAAATTTCTTGCAGTGTGGAATAACATGGAATATAATTCAACAACACTCAGAATTCAACGCGACACAGATGTCAATCTGTCTAACAGAAATATGATGTAATAAGATTAACACACGAAAAATCATAATTGGACCACTGCTGTAATGGGAATATCCTTCCCGATAAGTCCATAAATATTTAGTAATTGTGTATAAGTTGATTGTTTAATAATAGGAAAAAATTAATTAAAATATTATATATTAAAAAAAAAGAAATGTGGAAACAACAAACCTGGAAGTAAAATGGTACCCTCGGTGATGTGGTAAGCAGTAAATGAATGGTACTTGGTAAATGGTAAGCAGAATGTTGGTATATCGGGATGGCATCTCGCTGTATTGTGAGAATCGAGAAATTGCATTGGTATGAGGAAATGGTCAGGAAAATGATCCCGGTTCCTGATATGGCAAAAATTCTTGTGAGCAGCAAGTCAGCTGCTTGTTTCAGCCCTAATCCATATTGAATTTCAACTTCCTCATCCAACCACTCACTCCTGAAGCTGAGCTTTAGATGAGATCTACTTTTGTTTGGTGCTTAGCCCTAGAACCAAGCCCCATTGAAGTTACCAGGACAAAACAGGCAGAGGATGATGTTTCCCATGTTATTAAATTTATAAAATAAATATATATTATAAAGGTTTTTTTCTCACTTTTTCCACATTTCAGAATCACTAAGAGCAAATATCCTAAGTCACTGTACCAACACATAAACATAAGGTAGTGCAAAACAGATTACAAAGTCAAAAAGGCACTTTCTCTCTCCTTTTGGTGCATGCAGTTACTAGCCTAAGATAAACTTTGATTTTTTTTAAAAATCCAGAATTGTAGCACCTTAGTTTAAAGTAAACCAACTTCAATTTAAGGAGAAATATAATTTATCAGAGTAACCCATAGATCAGAATAACTAAAAAAAAAAACCTGTGTCACATTCCCGGCTGGAAGAGACAATGGGTAAAAACAGATGTGCAGGCAACGGCCATTCTCTGGATCATCAAACAGCACAGAACAATGTACCTGCCACCAGGAGAGCTGTCCCACTTCTTGCACAGCCTGGGGAACCGCAACAAATGTTCTGGAGGTCACCCAGCCCTGCCTCCCTCCCAGGGTCACACACACACACACACACCCATGGTACACAGCCATGATGACCAGCCATGGTGGCCTCCACCCCGCAGTGAGGATGGCAGGACCAAACAAACGTGCTGATCAGTGTGGGCTGCCCTTGGTCTGGGATTGGGGTCTGGGATCGGGCCTAGGGCATATCCCGGGCCAACTGCCTACCCACCCCAGAGCTGTAGCAGATCCACATCTGGTGGCGTGGGATCACAGTGTGACAGTGGGTCAATGCAGGCTAGGATCACGTTAGTTTTTACCCAATGCTGTAAATTTAGAGATCTGTTTTGATTTTCTAAAAATTAATAAAATTAAGCCATTTATTTATTCATTTTTTTATTTTTCAATTTAGTACCCTGCCCCTCCTGCCATCAGGAAGCCCTGGGCGGCTTACAATAAAAATACAAATAAAATCCAATATAAGACATTTTTAAAAGTGCCAAAAGGAGGGCAACATTTAACACCACCACCACCACCCCACCCCCATCTCCCCTCCACCCTTTCACCCCTCTCTCCCACCAAACACCTGGCAGAACAGCCAGTTCTTACAACTTTTCCTAAAAGAGGGGAGGTCCAGGGTCAGCCACACCCCTACTGGAAGGGAGTTCCACAGCCATGGCGCAGCCACCAAGAATGCCCTCTTCTGTGTGGCCCCCTGGAAGACTCGAGAACCTTGAGCAGGGCACCCGTGGTCGACCGCAGGGGTCAATCCAGCACCCCGCAGGTAGGCAGGGCCTAGATTGTTTAGGGCTTTATAGGTCAAAACCAACACCTTGGAAGTGGGTCCGGAATGCTATCAGCAGCCAGTGCAGAGCACGGAGCACTGGTGTTATGTGCTCCCAGCGGCCCGATCCCACCGAGACGAGCCGCCACATTCTGCACTAGCTGCAGCGTCCGAGCATTGAGACTGCTTCTGTGATGCAATTTGATTGTGAGTGTGGGAAAGCACATGTCTATGGTGTTTTCTTGCTATTCTGGATTAACAACACATTCACACATTCTAATAAATGATCTCATGGCAGTTAAAGCATGCTTCAGTTGGTGCAGAGGGTGTGCACAAGAGGCCTATGTCATTTTTCATTCGTTTTTCAAATGTTTGTGTTTTTTTCTTTTTGTTTTCAAATTTTTGTGTTTTTATTTTGATTTGGGGGAAATTGTTACTTTTGTTTTAGGGCTTTAGGGCTGTTCACTTTAGGGCTTCCTACAGCCTAGGACATGCTTGTATTTTGCCTCCAAAGCACTTTCCCTCTTCCCAAAAGTTGCTTAAAGTGCTGCAGATTGGCAGAAATATCACCAAGAGAATGACATGAAGCATGCAGCCAGCGGACAGAGCAAGAGCAGACACTGGCAGGCAGCAGGAACTGTGACTTGCACAGGAAGGAGGAGACAGATGGTGGTGCATGCCCCAGCAAGGCTTCAACTTGTTGGAAGCATAATATCAGGGAGAGACTGGCACTCAGCAGGCAGGCAAAAGATGAAGAATCAGGAACATGGGCAAGCAGTGGGCAGGCTGAGAAGCAGCAGGGATTGGCAAAGGAGACATGCTGTTCCTTGGACTTAAACTAAGGTTGAAACAAAGTCTTTGGAAAACTTCGGAAATTGCCAAAGATTACGATATGCAGTTTGGAAAGTCTGAAGTCCAAAGTTACAAAGACCAAGGCCGTTATTCGGAAAACTTCAGAAACCGCTGCACGTGGGGGGGGGGGCTGGTGGACAGTTGAGCTTCTGGAAATGAAACTTAGTGTCATATTTGGTAGGAGGAGTGTATGGGAGGGGCCAGTTAAGTGATGACAAGCCAGATGGCAAATTTTGATTGACTGGCCAAGCCAGATGGTAAGCTTTCGTTTGGCTGGCAGGGCAAAATAAAAGTGGTTGCAGTCATTTTGTCCATTCTCGTTAGTGAATTTGGCTGTGTGCGACAGTGCTGATGAATTTGTAAGTAATTGGCTGAGGGGAGGGGTGCCTGTCCTGTCCTGTCCTTTCCATAGGGCCAATAATGGGGATGGGGGTTATGTTTACCTTTACCATGCCATGCAGTTTAAAAAATAATAATAATTGGGTGCCACATTACTTCTAGTTCTGCCTGCTGCTTGGTTGGCACTTGGCACTGAGGGATCTCTCTGTGTGGCTCCACTTTCCCTTGCCTGGTCTGTTCAAGTTACCAGTGCCACAGTACCAATGCCATGCCAACAGGGTGCCCCTGAGGGTGTGTGTGTGAATGTCTGGATTCTTAATTTTGTGACTGCTAGGCCCTGGGCTTGCTGGCTTTGGGTGGAATTAATTTCTCCATGCAGATGCAGACTTCTTTGCGGGGTTGCTGTATTTTTCTTGAGCGAATGTCCCTTGCTAGCCTGCATTTTTGTGCACTGCTTGGTTGGCATAATGATGATTAAAGTGGGTGCACTCACTGTTGATGGTAGGCCATGCTGTGAGTACACTACTGTTGGTTTGTTTTTTTTATTTCTGCACGCATTTGCACTTTTGTGAGGTTGTCTTCTGGAGTAATTGTCCCACTCCTGCTAGCCTGCTTTTCTGGGTAGTGCTTTTCTGGGTAGTGCTTTGGCTATGGGTTCAAAAACTCTCCAACAACTTTCTGAAGTTTCCAAACTTTTCCAAGGTCTGGAATTCCAACCTCGAATTCCGAAACTTTTGAAAGGGTGATGAAGTGCCTCCAAATACTAGGATCGATTACTCAGAAGTTTGGTATTTAGCCCGAGTACTCGGACGCACTATTCGGTACAGCCCTAGCTTAAACTAGCAGAGTGCCCCAGAGGGAAAGGACTTACACAGTATCAGGCTCCTTGTGGATTCTGTTCCATTCTGTCTCCACTGTTATTCAGTGTGTATATGCAGCCCCTGGGGGAGATCGTGAGAGGGTTCGGGGTGCGATGTCACCAATATGCTGATGATACTCAGCTGTACCTCTCGTTTTCAACTGACCCAGGTCCTGCTGTCTCGTTACTCTCCCAATGTTTGGAGGCCATGGCAGATTGGATGCGGTAGAGCAGACTGAAGCTCAATCCCGATAAGATGGAGGTGATGGTGGTGGGAAGGGCGGGGGAGGTGCTGGACCCCCTGATAGGGGGTGCTCGCCCGCCTGTTGCTCTTCAGGTTCGGAGTCTGGGGGTGGTTTTGGATTCGGGCCTCCATCTGGATCAGCAGGTGGAAGCGGTGGCTAAAGCCGCCTTTCACCAGTTGTATCTGGTACAGGGGCTTCGACCTTACCTCTCCGGGCCCGATCTGGCCACTCTCGTCCATGCCTTCATCACCTCCAGGCTAGACTACTGCAACACGCTTTACGTGGGGCTTCCCTTGTTTCTGGTTTGGAGGCTGCAGCTAGTGCAGAATGTGTCATCCCGTCTCCTGATAGGGATGGGATGGCATGAGCACATAACACCAGTGCTCCACGCTCTGCACTGGCTGCCTATAGCATACCGAGCCAGATTCAAGGTGTTAGTATTGATTTACAAAGTCCTGCACAGTATGGGCCCCTCATATCTCGGGGACCGCCTTGCCCTCCATGCCTCAGAGCGATCCCTTCGGTCCACCGGGGGCGTCTTTCTGGAGGTCCCCCTTGTAAGATGGGGGGCCACAATGGAGAGGGCGTTCTCAGTGGCTGGGCCGCGGTTGTGGAATACCCTCCCAGAGGAGGCTCGCCTGGCCCCGGGCCTCTTGGCCTTTCGACGTATTTGTAAGACTTGGCTGTTCGCACAGGCCTTCGGAGGGGAGGGTGGGGTGGTGGGTTAATTTTTGGGGGGGTGTTTTAAATTTGTTTTATGTTTAAAAATTGTTTTTTAAAACTGTTTTATATTGTGTTGGAAGCTGCCTCGAGATGCCGTGGGCATGGGGGTGCTGCCTATAAATGTAACAAAATAAATAAATAAATAAATGTGGCTACTGTTGCTGCTGCCAACCTCGTCCCCAATGGCCTGTGCCCATAGTGCCTGCCCTGGCATGCTCCAGTGGGTGGTGGACAAAGAGCTACTGTTGGCCCTGCTGCTAGCGTTGTACCTGGAAGCGCTCTGCATCTCATCCTCCCTGCTGCTTTCCCCCTCCTCAGGGCCCTGCTCCTGCCGTACGCCTCTTTCTGCCCTCCACACACTGGAAGAGGGACAGTGTGATACAGCACCCAAAGAGGGACATTCCTTCCTAAATGAAAACTGTTTATTACATCCTGCCCAGTGATAAAGCACTGCAAATATTTAACCCTACCAAGAGGAGATAAATCTTTTAAGGTAACACTGCTATTGCAGTTGTGCTGCTGTGTGGACTTTAAAGTGTAGAAGCAGCAAAGGAGAAAAACAAAGCAAGGTTCTGTTCTTTTCAAAACTCCAACTGACTTAATTAGGGCCTGGATTTCACCCACTGACTTAAAAGACTGTAGAACTAGGCCTCTACTGGCTTGTGAATACGAGTGAGTCATGCTTCCCACACATCGCATTTTCTGTGGAGTGGAAGCTAGAAATTAGAATATCAAGATTAAACAATACAAGAAAACATTTAAAGGGCAAATGTCCAGAAAATACAATCATTTTTACCCTAAGGTACGGTAGCATGAATTCTTTCCAGCTGGAATGTCAGAGGCAGTACTTTTCATAAAGTACTTTACCTTATCAATTACATACACTGCTGATTCACTGATAACAGTGAATTAATGGATGACAGATTTGGCCTTCTTTTGTGGCAAATTGATTCTATTCATTTCCCCGCCCCCTCCGAGTTTTGCTACCTTTAAACAGATTTATTGCTTGGAAACCGGTAGGGATGGTCATTCCAGATTCAGATTAATCTGCAACTATCAGAAAATAGGCAGTTTCAGATTAATCCGTATACGGTACAGATCTGGAATTTCCCCCCACCCCATCCCCCGGGGCCTGGAGTGGTACTTATCGGCCTTGGATGGCTTGACTGAAGCACTGCCACTGCTGTGGGGGTTCCCACAACTCCCTCACTGCAATGCACTTCCTGCTCCAAATCGCACAGGTACAAAATGGCCACCAAGGCCATTTTTGCACATGTGTAAAATGGCCATTGCCCGTAACCAAAATGGCAGTGACATCATCTTGGCCATAACTGTTTTGGTTAAGAGTGGCAGCCATTTAGCAGCCCTGGTGGCCATTTTATACATGTGCAAACCGGAGCAGAGAGCATGCTGCAGCAAGGGAGCCTGCTGGAGCTTCCACAGCAGCAACAGTGCTTCAACCAAGTCCTCTAAGGCTGGTAAGTACCAATCTGGGCCCCCAAGAAATAGGGGTGGGATGGGAGGAGGCTGGGTCCACTGTCCCAGGGCTAGGGGTGGGACTCAGGACTACAAATTAGTTTCCCATTGGCTTAAGTGGAAACATTTCCCATTTACTTCAATAGGAAAAATCCAAATCCGTAATCCATAATTAAATCTACATATTACAGATCTGAATTTGTAATTCAACCCAAACACCCATCCCTAGAAACCAGTAAGTAAAATGCATTATTTTATCTACCAAAAACGGAAGTTTCCATAGTTCCACATGACAAGGTGTCTCTACACGTTACATTGACCATGGGGTAGGGTGGAGGGATCTGCCCTTTGATACTGTAATGCTGCCACCTGATGGACTCTGCCCACCAGAGGGGAACCCAGCAGGCAGCAGCATAAGCACAGAAGCTATCCCTTTTCTCAGCCCAGCAAGACCCAGATCAGGAGTGTAGCATACAAATCCCAGCAATCTGCAACTCCCCAGCACAGCAAGACCCAGTTTGGGAGTGAAATTAACAAGCCATCAGTTTTCACTGAAATCTAGCCCACTGATGAGATGTTGATATCGCATCATGATTTTGGCTGCTGCATGGGTCTGCTGAGGAGGTACCCAGACATTAGGGATGGTCCACCAGGGAAATTTTCATTTAGTTCCTCCCCCCAGGATTTCTGTGTTTAATTACGGGTTCAACTTTATGGCTTCAGATTTTTCCCACTGAAATCAATTTTCCCATTGATGTCAATGGGAAACTGATCTGTACTGTCATCCCTATTCCCAGGGCAGTGGGTCTGACCTCCCACTCCCTCATTCCCTGGGGTCCCAGAGTGGTACTTACTGGCCTCAGAGCCTTGCTGGTTTGATTGAAGCACTACCGCTGTGGCACACTCTGGAACAGAAATGTGCAAAATGGCCACCGACATTAACCAAAAAGGCAGCAGCCCAAATAACGTTGCTGCCATTTTGGTTAAGGGTGGCAGCCATTTTTGCACATGCGCAATATGGAGCAGGAAGAATGTCACCTGCAGTAGAGCTTCAATCAAGCCCTCCAAGGCTAACAAGTACCACTCCAGGGCCCCAGGGGATGGGGGGGAGGGGGACGACTTCAGATCCCATAATTAGGAGGGCTAATTACAAGATCTTACAGCTTAATCCAAAACTGTCATTCCCACCCTTACCAGATATGTTCCAGGCAGCAGATTCTTGCAAACCTGGCTAACCCCCGTGCTTGGCTGAACAAACATAATGCTTGCCTTGATGGCAGACAGCTGGAACGATAGCAAGTATTACCTGTAGATGCACCCACAAGAACTCTTTCTCTTTGGGTAATTTCAGACGTGCTGGACCTCCAGGCCCAACAAGCTGAAACCTGGACCGAGATCTGTTCCGAATCTCGATCCATGATCAGGCCAGCCGTCCTTTAGACGTTCCAACCTGATTGCAGGGGGAATCGGGGAGGGGGCAGGGCTTTGCTTTGCACCGTGTGGCCGCTCAGCCCCCACCCCACCCCGTGCTTCCATGGCCGGCCGCCCTCGGGGAGATGGGCAGGTGCAGCGGTCAGTCATGCTGCTGCACCCGATCCCATCCCATGGTTGGGACCTGATTCCGGGACAGGGCTGAGTAACAGTCGTTACCTGTGGCCTCAGTGGATTTGGTGTGGTGGCAGCAATCCCATGCACGTCTATTTGCTCCCGGTCAGATGTTCACCACAGTGAACACCTGTAACGTGGCCAAACTAACCACAGTTCTGGAGGTGAGGCTGGCCTCACCTCCAGAACCATGGTCAATTTGATCCCAGCCGGGTGTTCACTGTGGTGAACATCTGGCCGGAAGCAAATAGACGTGCATGGAATTGCTGCCACCACACCAAATCCACTGTGTTTCAGTGTGGTTAGTAGCATTCCCGTCATGTCTGAAAATACCCTTTGTGTACTCTATAGCAGAATGAGTTTATTTATTTATTTTTTATTTTAACAATTTGTATCCCGCCCCTCCTGGAACCAGCTCGGGGCGGCTAACAGTCTCAAAATATAAAATACAATCATAAAACATTATAAAATACTCAAGTTCTCCTTGTCTAATTGCACCATGAGATAAGCCTTTTGGGGTTTGTTTTTTGCATTATATGATTTTAAAAAATCAAATGTAGACCATTAAACCAACAAAAATTATCATTTGTAGAACACTTTTGTGTGCAAAACACACTACATTCATTATCTCATCAATTTTCCCAATGTCCCATCCAATCTCCATATCTCACCACGTTAACACCCTTCCATTACAGGAGTCTCAAGCATTCCTTGAGGTGTTCCTTGTCCCTGAGGGGGGGGGGGGGGGGTGTGGCGCGGGTTTCCTACTTGCCAAGCCCTGTCAATTCCAAACCCTTTCCCCTCCTCCCTCCCTCTCCTTACCTTCCTTTGAGGCCCATTCTGTGCAATTATACTCCCCCCTACACCTTTATGTTGCTGTCATCTACCGCCCCCTGGGTTCCCTCTCCTCTTTTCTCCCAGACTTTGAATCCTGACTCACCTTCTTCCTCTCTGACGACACCCCTGCTCTCATTCTTGGTGATTTCAACATTCACATCGACACACCTTCCACGCCCTCTATCTCCCGCTTTCTCTCCCTGACCTCCTCCTTTGATCTCCGACTTTGGACCGACTCCCCCACCCACACCGACGGCCACACCCTCGACCTCATCTTCTCATAAAATTGCTCTCTTGCTGACCTCTCCTTTGATCCCTGCCATAACTCTGATCACTTCCTCGCCTCCTTCAGCCTCTCCCACCCCCCCTCCTCTTCCCCTTCTCCGTGCCCCTTCCGCAATATGCAGGCCTTTACCCCCATGGAGTTTGTCTCCTCTCTATCCCCCCTCCTCCCCTCCGTTTTCTCCTCCTCCTCCCCTGACTCTGCCATCTCCGCTCTCAACACCTCTCTCTCCTCAACCCTTGACTCTCTTGCCCCCCTCTCTTCCTGCCCCATCCGGCCCCCAAACCTCCACCCCTGGCTCACCCCTAACATCCGCTCCTGCACCCGGTCTGCCGAGCACCTCTGATGCAAATCCCGCTCCCTCCCTGACTTCCTCCACTACAAATTCTCCCTCTCCTCGGCAATCTCCCTATCTAAACAACACTATTATGCCTCCAGGATCAAATCTTTCTCTCACGACCCTCGGCGCCTCTTCTCTACTTTTGACTCCCTTCTTAAACCCCCCTGCCCTCCTCTGCCCTCTTCCCTTGCTGCTCAGGATCTTGCATCATTCTTCACCTCAAAGATTGACAATATCCATCAGTACACTGCCTCCCACCCACCTCCTCCTCCCACTCCCATACCACCCCTCCCCCCTCTCTCCTCACATCCTTCCCTCCTGCCTCTCTCACTCGGAAATCTCCGCTCTGCTCTCTTCATCCAACCCCTCCACCTGCCCCCTTGACCCAATCCCCTCCCACCTCCTGACCTCTATTGTTCCCACTGTCACCCCCCCACTTCTACATGTCATCAATCTCTCCCTTTCCACAGGCTCCTTCCCCT
>QEPC01000985.1:1929402-1941952 GCA_003113815.1 Sphenodon punctatus | reverse complement strand
ACAAGGTTTCAGTTTATGGTTTAAGTTTCATTTCATTACAAAAGTGAAATGAAACTTAAAGCAATCTAAAAATCCTACTCAACGCCTGCTGTTCAGGAACAGTGACTAGCTCAGAAGGTGTTGGGAAGGGGGGAGGCAGATAATTAGTTTCGTTTCTTGGAAGCCTCTCCACCCCTGGTGCCTGGAAGTCTGCTCCTCAGTGACTGACACTTCCCTGTAATGTTTGACCTTCCAGTGAACCTTTTTTTGCCACCCGAACTCATCCGAACATGATCCTAACTGACCGAACTGTTCGACCATTTCACCGTTTGGTGTTCGGTTTGTTCGGTATGTTCATGTTCGGGTTCAGGTTTGAGTTCGGTTGTCTAAACAGGCCGAGTTCAGGCCGAACTCCGAACTGCCGAACCGCATTCGCCCATCCCTACTGACAGCCAGCTGGGAGAGAGGAACACAGTTCATGCCCCTGAGAAACCTCTGGGGACTTCTGCGCTTCTCTCTCCCAGCTGACTGTCATCTGAGTGTGGTGAGCTAGCTGCACCTCTATGATGCTGGCAGACCTGTGCTGATGAGGGAACCTAACTAGCGAGATCTGACCCTGTGAGTGCTCATTGCCGCAGGTTTACCTGGGTATGCCCGCACCGTGTGCTTCACATTTTCTGGCTTGATGCCATGAGAAGCAGCCCTGAGGCGAACATCTGGCAGGCACCAAATAGATGAACAGCTGAGTCCAGGGTTAAAGTATGCAAATGTGGGATGTCTTGTTTGTTAACACCCACTGTTTAAACATCCACGTATGGTCCGTCTTAGCCAATCACTATTCATGAATAAAATAACTATTTCACTCTTGAACTACGGGCATCTTTAGACATAACAAAGTTTGGGTGTCAAAACTCCTAAGCACGTGTTTGGTCGTTGTGTGTAAGCACAATAACAATCCCAACACCAATTTGGTCACCCGTTGAACACGTGATGTGAACACCATTGCATCACAAGGACAATTTGCATGTTTCAGCTGAACACGTGGCCAATGTTATGTCTAATGATATTGTGTGGTGTGTTAGCAGGTACAACACGGGGAACGAGGTGGCAGCGTTTGTGTGCTGAGATCAGGTGGTGAGCAAAAGACCTAATTGCCCCAAGATGGGCTTTGTGTCTACGCAGCGCCACATGGTGAACACAGGGCCAAACTAGTGTTCATATCAAGGTCAAAACACACATTCAGACATCTGTTGATGTTATGTCTAAAGACACCCTATGTTTCAAGTAATTCAGATGTAAGAACACATTATAAAGTACACATGTGAGCAGCACTCTTCATAAGAAGAACAGGTAGGTTAAAATGTTCTAAGGGGTTCTGATTCCAGGACAGGACAATAATGAGAACAAAGCCTCAGAAACAGGCAAAAAAGGAGACCGATCACTTCAGCTCTTCCATTGGACTAAAAAAAAATCATCATTATCTGGGTTGTGAATCCTTTGCTCAAAGGGGCTTGGTCACTAGGATACCAGCTCGGTAAGGAGAAGAGACTACTGGCTACCTGAACTGTTAAAATAATTTTCAACATCAGAGGAAACTAATCTAGGAAGTGACTTGTGGGTTAATGACCACTGTACATGTATCACTGGACTGCTTATCCACCATAACACTAGTCCTGGTTAATCACCAAGTCAATGATGGAGTTTTCACACAATGTACCAAATTTGTGGTTTGAATCAAGGTTATGGGCGGATAAGAAGTCCAGTGATACAGGTATACTCATCATTAATCCACAAGTCACTTTATAGATTAGTTTCCTCTGATGTTGAAACATAATTAATTAATTAATTAATTAATTTTATTATTTACTGTAACCAAGCCAAGAACATGTACCTGAGTTCTCACATCCTCATGAATGTCGCATCCCTTGTTTCTCCCTCTGTTCCCCCTTCCGTGTCTCCCCTCCCCCTGTCTTTAGATTGTAAGCTCTCAGGCAGGGACCTTGTCTATCTTGTTTTTTGTAAAGCACCAGGTACATAACTGGTGCTATATAAATGCTAATAATTATTAATAATAATAATAATAATAATAATAATAATAATAATAATAAATATAGTACCAGCAATGTACCTGGCACTGTACAATCCAGAGTCCGAGAAGGCGCTTACAATCTGAGAGACAAGGGAGGGGAATACGAGGGAGGGGTAAACATCAGGAAAGACAACTGTACATTAATGAGGATGAGAAGTTGCAGGCTCACGTGCTTCACTTCGTTACAGGGAATTAGGTTCTGAGTGAGGGGGAAAGGATGCAGTACCACTCATGACAAGCTAGGGAAGGCCTGACGGAAGAGGTGGGTTTTCAGGAGGGATTTGAAAGTTGGGAGGGAGGGAGCGGAGCGAATGTATCCAGGGAGGGAGTTCCAGGCATGGGGGGGGGCAGCAAGGGAGAAGGGGCAAAGACATTTGGGCCCTTTTTACACAGACGGTCTAACACCCATAAAATGGGTGTTACATTTTATTATACATATTGCAGGGCACCACTGCAGCCAATCACCATGGGCCCTGTGCACACATGATGCCTCCACTCACTGACAGTTGCTCTGTGGGTGGGGGTGGGTGGAGATGGGTGTTGGCCGGGAGCACACACTCACCAACACCCACCGAAAGTGTCATTTACACAGATGCCCCCACCCATCTCCACCCAGGGAAATGCTCCCCACCCACCGGCCAACACCCATCTCCACCCAGAGGAACTGGGTGGAGGCATCATGTGTGCACAGAGCCCATGGTGATTGGCTGCAGTGATGCCCTGCAACATGTATAATAAAATGTAACACCCATTTTATGGATGTTAAAGCGTCTGTGTAAAAAGGGCCTTAGAGGAGCAAGGGATTCATGAGGAGGTGAGGGTGGGGACAGAGGAGAAGTGAAACTCCCAGGTAGGAGCATGGCAGGATACAAAAGCAGAGAGATATGGAGGAGCAAGGCCATGAAGAGCCTTGAAGGTGAAGACCAGGAGCCTGTGCTGAATACGTTCCTGTAGAGGGAGCCAATGCAGGG
Source organism: Sphenodon punctatus (assembly GCA_003113815.1). Taxonomy (NCBI): domain Eukaryota; kingdom Metazoa; phylum Chordata; class Lepidosauria; order Sphenodontia; family Sphenodontidae; genus Sphenodon; species Sphenodon punctatus. Next base: position 1,938,913 of record QEPC01000985.1, on the reverse strand, counting down.
CGGAGAGTAGGGGCTGTACAGGTCAAAGTGATGGGCAAAGTGGATGATTTTGGCTGTGGAGCATTGCATGGAGATAAGGGGGGTCAGATCAGAGCAAGGGAGGCCAGTAAGGAGGAAGCTGCAGTAGTCAAGGTGAGAGATGACTAGAGCATGGACTAGGGTTTTTGCAGTGACAACAGTAAGGCAAGGCCAGATTTTAGCAATATTGTACAGAAGAAAGCAACAAGATTTAGCAACAGCCTGGATCTAAGGCTTAAAGGAAAGGGAGGAGTCGATGATGAATCCCAGGCTACGAGCCTGACGGACTGGCTGGATGGTGTCTCCCTCAATGGAAATTGAGAGGGAAGTAGGAGGGGAGACTTTGGGGGAAAGATGAGGAGTTCAGCCTTGGCCATATTAAGCTTGAGTTGGCGATGAGACATCCAGACAGAGATGTCAGCAAGACAGTCAGCAATACAAGTCTGGATGGAGGAGGAGAGCGTGGGAGTGGAGAGACAGAGGGTGATTTCAGACGTGATGGGCGGCAGCATTGACCCTGGGCCGTGGGGTGGTTCGGACCATGGGCAGGGGTGAAGGGGCGCGCCAACAGACGTTCGCCCCTTTGCCCCCGGCCGTGGGGACCACCAAACCACGGCCCAGGGTCAATGCTTCCGCCCGTCATATCTGTTGGGCAAGCCCCCCTCCTGGAGGGGGCGGGGCTGTGTGATACAGCGTGCAGCCGCACGGCCCCACTCCCTGCGCTCCCTGGCCGCTCGCCCTCCCTGAGGCAGGCAGCCGCAGCAGCCCATCTGGCTGCTGCCGCCGCCCACCACCAGGACTCCGGAACACAGTGAAGGTAAGGTAACAGACGTTACTTTTCCTTCACCGCGTTCCGGATTCCCCCTAACCACGCTTCGTTCGCCGCCATGGTGCAGGAGAACAAAGCGTGGTTAGGTTCACCGCGGGGGGTGGTTGACTGTGGTGAACATCTGGATGCAAGCAAACAGACGTTCACCTGCTTTCAACCCCCTCCGTGGTTGCCTGTGGTTTACTGAGGTGATTTCAGACAACATAATGTCTGAAATCCCCCAGAGTTGCATGTCATCAGCATTCAGGTGATACTCGAAGCCGTGGGTTTCAATGAGTTTACCCAGAGAAAGAGTGTAAAGGGAGAAGAGAAGGGGGCCCAAGACAGAGCCTTGGGGAACTCCCACAGAGAGGGGAAGTGACGTAGAGGAGGCACATTGAAGGAGCGGTTCGAGAGATACAAAGAGAACCAGTTGAGAACAGTGTCCCCGAAAACTAAGGGAGTGTAGTGAATACAGGAAGAGGCCATGTTCAAAAGTGTCAAAGGCAGCAGAAAGATTGAGGAAGACAAGAACATAGTAGAGGCTCTTAGACTTAGCTAAGAGAAGGTCATTGGTTATTTTGGCAAAGGCAGTCTCAGTCAAATGGAGAGGGAGGAAGCCTGATTAGAGGGGGGTCAAGGGAGGACATTTGAAGAGAGGAAGTCCAGACAGCATACTTCCAGGCCAGGTAGCCAATAGTCCTCTCTGCTTAAAGAGCTAGTATCCCACTGACCTTTTTGGCACACCAGAGGGACCTATAAAATCCCTCTGGTGCTCCAGCGTATAACACCAAAGTTCAGAGAATTGCACCCTAGGATATGCTCCAGTCATGCAATGATGCTAAGTGGTAAAAGAGGCTACTTATTTTAGAAGGCTAAATGTGTAACACTCCAAAGTGAGGTTATTCTTGCTGGAGGTTACTATCCCCTGGGAAGAAAAAGCCCTCAGCAGGGTAGGTAAAGTGTCCATAACCTAGAACAGTGGATCAGATTCAAAGCACATAAGGCAGTTTGGTTTGCGAAATGTTTTCCAACCTTTTTATTCTGGACTGAGAAAGGATGGAGAGCCAACAGGATTAGAAGGAAGGGCTGCAAAGAGTTCCCTTTAGTTCTCCCCTTTGTCAGTTCCCTAGAAAAATAAGGTTAGCAAAGAAACTGTCAGAGGAGTAGGTCTGTGGAGTAGGTCTTCCTGTAAAAAAAAAGCACACATTAAAACTTCAGCACCTAAATTGGCCTGCATATTATGGTTGCGCAAATAAATATTAGCATGTGTCAGCCAAGTAACTTCACAAATAAACTGGTACTTTGCATAAATAAGTACCCCCTTGAAGATGCAACATCTAGTTTTGCATGGAATTTGCTAATTCTCAAAGAGAAGAAATCCTCATTTTATAATCTATATAATGAGAAAGATGCCTGGTGTGATAGGATAAATTAACTTAGATCCTCTGAACCAATGACACAACCTTACCTAATCTGGTATCTGACCTAGTAGTATCAAAAGAGGACAGCATTGTTTCAATCAATGGCATTCTAACTGGCACTCTTCTAAGGAGAGAAAATAATAATGTTTGGAGTTCATTTTCCTGAGCTCCTGCCCGTCCTACTATTTCCTTCACAGTCTGTGTATATTTCATCATTTTTGTTGTAAACAAGTGAGTTTTCATGTCAAGAATGAAAGTGAGTTTTCATGTTAAGATTATGTGGAAATGTAAAGTTTGAAGAAAGGATGTGTAGGGTAGGCAGCTGGGAAATCCAAACATTGTTTACATTATGAAACAGCCCTGCTGAAACTAAGTAGTCAAGGACCATTAATAATTAGGTCTGAACTGAGGGTGGAGTTGAAGCCATAGGGTCAGACAGGCACATGTATGGCTTGGGTTGTAACTGAGGTCAGAAGGCCATCACTGCCACGGGACAATCCTCTAGTATCATGTTTGGAAGCACCATGGTCTCAAGGTCAAGAAGGCAGCAGGTCAGCCCGTATGAGAGGGTTTGGTTGTGAGTAGAGAGTGCAGGATGCAGACTTGGAAGGCAGGTTCAGCAAGGCAGGGCAGGGCAGAAGCAGAGGCAGGTCTGGAAACAGGTCTTGGCAAAGCAAGTACAGGCTTAGGAAGGAGGGACAGAGCAGATCAAAAGTAGGTTAGGAAGCAGACTGGATGAAGCAGGTCATTTCTGCTCAAGGCTCTGCACAGCAACAGGCTTAAAGAGTGCATTTGCTCTCAGACCAAGGGCATGGCAGAAGGAGGGAGTTTATTATACCCGGATTGTGACCAATCAGAAGCCTGCTGTTAATAATTTAAAGTCATGGTAGGGCAGCTGAGGTCCCAGACTGAAGTCTCTCCTCTTTTGTTTTTGCAGTATCATGGTCAGTAGCTGGGACTTTTATCTTATGGCTCTGAGGGTCTATGTTTGATACCCCTGGTACCTGACACCTGAAGTGGGAAGGTTTCTACAGGACATACTCCAGTTAGCCTGATCTGGAATCTGCCAGAAAGACAACTTCCTGGAAGATGGGTGGGGGTTTTCACTTGTTAATAGTTTATTAAAAGGGTCAGTACAACTAGAGTTTGGTTCCATCTGTCAGTGCAAGAGAGTAGATCCAGATTGTTTGTTCCTCATTTGGGGCGATAAAAAGGGAGCTACAGAGAGAGCAGTAGTGTGCTTGGGAATTCCATGGACTGTGGACCTTTATAATTAAGGCAAGGTAAATGACCTTCTAGGGCAGCAGATGTAAAAGGGGTGTCAAAATTCCACCCTTTCACATTTGCTCCCCAAGGGGGTCAGGGAGTACAGAAGCACTAGTGTAAGGGGGAAAGAGAAGTCAGAGTCTTGGAGACGGGCAGGTCCAGGGCTAACACAGAGGCAGCACAGCTAGCTGCCTAGGCGACAAGTTGAAAGGGGCGACAAACTGCAGTCACCCCTGCTGCGGGTAAGCTCCACAGTGGGATCAGGGGTGGGAGAGGCAGGCATGACATTTACATATGCTATTTTTTACTAATTTATGCAAATCTGTGGAGCAGAGGATGGGGTCAGAAGTGGGTGGAACAAAGTCAATGACAGGTGGAGCTAATGGTACGCGGAGCCAACCCAACTGTTAAGTCAGTGGTGTGGCTTAATCCAGCAGCAAGGTGTTCCCAGAGTTAACATTGGAGGGAGATTACATTAGTTAACCCTGTGAACTCCTTGCTGCTGCGTGAAGTCCTGCCACTGGGGAACAGAGAGCCCTCTTACTAGGGTCTCATCCAAGGTCTCTCTCCCACTAGTTCCATTTCTCCCTAGCAGTGGGAAAAAATAGAACTCAGGTTCACTGTGAAGAGAAACTGTTGTTTTAAGTGTCTCATCAAGCCGATAATAACTACCAGTGATTCCCTTCCATTTCAACCAACTTTTATTTTTCTATTTGTCTTTTGGGTTTTGTTTCCTTTTTTATGGGGAATAACACCAAAGTCAACCTCAGAAACCTTTGAACAGCATTGCACATAAGAACATTGGGGATAACACACCCAGGTCACCCTGTAAACCCTTTGAACAAGTTTGCACATAGTTTTGGGGGTAACACACCCACATCACTCTGAGAAGCCTTTGAACAACAGTGCACATAAGAACATTGGGGGTAACACACTCAAGTTACCCTGAAAAACCTTTGAACAAGTTTGCACATAACATTGGGGGTAAGGTAACACACCCACGTCATCCTGAGAAACCTTTGAACAACAATTCTCTCTCTCTCTCTCTCTCTCTCTCTCTCACACACACACACACACACACACACACACACACACACACTCACACTCCCCCTCACAGATTATCTCTCACACACTCTTTGTCAGACACACACACATGCAGATTCTCTTCCTCACACACAAACTCTCTCTCCCTCACACACAGATTCTCTCACACACAGACTTTCTCTGTCACACACACACACACACACACACACAGACTCTCTCTCTGTCACACACACACACACACACACACACACACAGATTCTCTCTCTCTCTCCCACACACACACACTCCTTCGAGTGGCTCCGACCATTCTCACAACACCCAGTGGTGAGAATGATCTGAGCTATCTTGAAGAACAGAAGGCTGAAACCTTCTAAACAAGGTTCTTCAGATGACTCTGAATGTGAGAATGATCTGAGCTATCTCGAAGTACCTTGTTTACAAGGTAGCGACCCGGGTGCTGCTGCTCTCCGACCAGGACTCTCGGGAGAGAAGAGGTAAGTAGGGGCTGCCCAGGGCACCCTGGCAGGTGGGTGGAGGGGGTGGTGGAAATTCCTCACCCTCCACCCCCACGACTGCTTCTGAGGGTGGGGGGAGGGAAAGGGCAGGGCAGGGGCTCCCCAGCCAGCAGCCCCAAGCTGCCCCAAGCCCCAGACTTTTTTAGTTACTCACGGTCACAGTGAATCTCACCTCCTGCCCACACAGCTAAATCCTGTCTCCTCACTTCCTCATAGCAGTGTGCCCCTGTTCCTGGTGACCCTGGACCTCCCTACTGACTCTGGCCCTGCTGCTCACCCCTGTCTGGGCTGGGGGTTCCTCACCAATGCCACCTAGGATGGCAAAATTTCTAAGGCTGACCCCGTTTATATATGCTGCTTATAGCAGTCCAGGACTTAATCATCTCATGTTTTGGCAGCACTAGTGAGCCAGCTAGCCAGCCTGGAAAGTGAATTGTTTGCCCTTGGGAAGATGTGTGTGTGTCAGAGGTTTTCATAAGAGCTCCTTATTTACTTAAGTACTGGACAGTTTTTGCTGTCTTCTGTTAGAAGGTTTTGTTATTGTTTTTGAAAAGTAAATAAATAAAAGTTCAGGTCCCTTAAATTGAAGGTCTAACTGGAGTGCTCATTTCAAGGGAACTTCTACCTCAAGGCTTTAGCTGACTCGGGATCTGGTCATGGTAATTCTTCATGTGTAAACAAGGGGAGGTGAGCAAAAGAAAGAAGTGATTTTCCTCTGTATACAGTTGTTGGAGAAACCACTACTGGAATACAGTACCACATCCAAGTCTGATGTTCACATTTTCAAAATAATTTTGAAAACTTGCATAATTTGTATTGCATTACAGAGTAACAAGAATGATTTAAAGGCTGGAGTGGGAGACTTGGGGCACTTTCACACAATAGTTTCTGCACACAATTTACCTCCAGGAAAGAATCCGGAAGGCAAAGCATGCACAGGGTTTGTAACATGGAAGTGCATTTTTGCCGGCAAGCCCACGAAGGATTGCAGAGATGGATTTCCCTACTATTCAATCCTCCGCAGGTTCGCTGGCAAAAATGCGCATTGAGGCACTCCCATGTTACAAAACAAGATAAATGGAACAAACTGGGGGAAAGGTGGCCCACACAAGGTATTGGATAAAATAAGAACAAAAATTCTGTCTCTTTTCTAAAATAAGATGTGATAAGGAAGTCTGACTTTGGTATTTCTCTCTAGAAAAGTATATAGAATCAAGTGCATGTGTTTGGTGTCTTTTTCTTTATTATTATGTAATATACCATAGGGGAAAAAATTCTCAGAACATTCATTTCGGTAATGTTTTTCATAGTTTACAATTATATTTAATCCTATGTTCTCACATCCAAATAATACAAATGTGGTGGTACTTTCACACAACTTTAATTGTGTAGGTTTTCGAAGGGTGTTTTTTTCCCTTTTTCCTTTCATGAAAGGGTATAAGGCTATAAGTGAAGTACCTAACTGCGGAAAATAATAACAAATGACCAAACAACAATCAACTGATCAATGAGGAAATTTTGTGATGTAACAAAACTAACAAAATTAATACAATTGGAGGAAATTAACAATAGACAAATATTAAAGATTTTGGCAGACACCAATAATTTTCTTTATTTTATTTCTACTTATTTATTTCTACAATTTATACCCCGCTCCTCCTGAATACAGCTCGGGGCGGCTTCCAACAGTATAAAAATACATAAAAACAACCATAAAACAAATAAAATAATCAACAATTTAAATGTTTAAAACATTATTTTGGCAGTAATAAAAGAAATTGACAAAATCAAAATTAAACTTAGACTTAAAATGAAAATTAAATTCAACTTGAAATTGAATTTAAATTGAAAATATACTTTAAAACTAGAAATAAAATAGAAAACTGGATGTACAATTGAAATTGACAAATTTGGCAAACCAACAGCACTAATAGCCACATTCCAGTCCAGTACATATCGAACTGAAATCAAAAGGAAATTTTAATTAATAATACCCTCTTATAAACTACACAAGTAATAATCTGTTTCAAGTTGTTTACTTTTGAGAAAATGGAACAAAGAAAAGTTTTTTTAAAAATATCTCAGCCACAATCCCAAACTCCTCCACATGGCATCTGCATGGCACAATGCATTCTCAATGGACATGTGCGTGAGTTGCACGCAGTGCACACGTGGGTTGTGCGCCAGATCCGCGGGGCATGGGATCAGCCCCATTGTCCACAACAATTAAGATGGAATTGTGGACAAAGCAGAAGAAGCATTGTAGTTATATGATCTCACAATGAGACAATTTACGGGGTGTGACATTTTCTCATTGTATCTACCTACTTAGTAGGGTGACCTTTTAATGCGCTGTTTAACAGATTTCTGTAAATAAGAGTTTATTTTTCTTTAATAAAAATGTCTCCCAAAAAATGTCTCCCAATGCATCCCTCTGACCTTAAAACAGTAGTTCCTAAAATTTTGGCTGCATCGCCTCACTTTAAGACTTAATTATAATTCCAACACTCCAAACACCAGCAAAGACATACAAACTACATAAAATGCCAGTGGAATCACAACCCCATCTGAAATGCTGACCCACAGTTTGGGAGTCTCTGCCTTAAAATACATGGATCTTAAAAACAAACATTCCTATGCACTTAAGGGTATTTTTTCCATTTGAATTTCGACTCCAGAAGTAAATCATTGCCTGAGGTAATTAATGTGGAGATAATTTTCAGTTTCTTTTATTTTAAAAATTCAGCCATTATTCAACAAGATTTTTGACAGCTAATGGAGTCGAGCACATTAATGTAATATTCCTTGTTTCCTGATGTCTCATTTGTTTGCCCCCTCCCCCAGTCCATAGAGTTGCGGACGGACCGCCCAACACTCTAGGCTACCACCCACAACTCTATGGCATTGCCTGGGGCAACCCCCAACCAAGAGTGGAGCTGCATCGGCTGTCCGCCAAGCAGATGGACAGCAGCCCCACCTCCGGTTAGTGCCCCAAGTTTGGACTGACCGTTCTGCTGACAGTGCTCCTGGATGTTCCAGAGTGCCACTGAGGAACAGCCCACCCCTAGGTATGGGAGAACAGGTTGCGGTTCGGGTTCACACATTCGGTTCGGTCCAGTTCGGTTCCCCCATTCAGTTCGGCCGTTCGGTCCGTTTGTCACGTTCAGGTTCAGCCATTCGGTTCGGTCATGTTCAGTTCGGTTTGGGCGTTCGGAAAAAAGCTCTCTGTGCAAGAAATGATGACCCCAGACCCATGACGGTGGGTCCTGGGGCTAGAGTGGAAGCTTAAAGATATTGGCCACAGTCCCCCCTGCCTGTAACTTGGCCACAGAACCCTGGCGGTGGGTCCTGGGGCTGGGGTGGCTGTTTCCTGATGCTTTGGAAAATTGGCTCTCTGTGCAAGGAATGATGGCCCCAGACCCATGATGGTGGGTCCTGGGGCTAGAAGAGTGGCAGCTTGTAGATATTGGCCACAGCCCTCCCTGCCTGTAACTTGGCCCAGAACCCTGATGGTGGGTCCTGGGGCTGGAGTGGCTGTCTCTTGGTGCGTTGGAATGACATCGCCTCTGTGCGAGGAATGATGGCCCCAGACCCATGATGGAGGGACTTGGGGCTAGAGTGGCAGCTTCTAGGTACATATTGGCCTCAGCCCTCCCTGCCTGTAACTTGGCCCCAGAACCCCGATGGCAGGTCCTGGGGCTGGAGTGGTTGTTTCATGGTGCGTTGGAATGACATCGCCTCTGTGCAAGGAATGATGGACCCAGATCCATGACAGTGGGACTTGGGGCGAGAGTGGCAGTTTCTAGATACATATTGGCCAGAGCCCTCCCTGCCTGTAACTTGGCCTCAGAACCCCGATGGCGGGTCCTGGGGCTGGAGTGGCTGTTTATATATATATATATATATATATATATATATATATATATATATATATATATAAATCTACACTAAATCTAACTGCTATTAACTATTCTAAAACCTATTGAACTAAATGGAATATCCTAATAATTAACTACAAAGGCCTTGTCCTAAAAACACACTGTATTTCTATCTATCTCTATAACTAAGCTAACTACTATGTGGGTGGGACATCAGGGCAATTACCGGTTACCGGTTTTACCGGTTACCGGATTTAAAAAAAATGGATTACCGGATTTGTACCGGTTTACTGGTACCAGATTTATTCCATTGATTTCAATGGGGAACTGTCCCCATTGAAATCAATGGGGAAAAAAACAAAAACCTCCCACCTCCCCCTCCCAGACTGTGCAGGTGGAAGGGGGGCACCCCCCACCCACCCTGCTCAGCCTGGATTAAAAAAATTATAATTTTTAAGTCCCACTCCCTACTAGTGTGGGCTCCGGGCCACCGCCGGTGACCCGGAGCCGCACCAGCAGGTACTAGGGTGATCCCTGGGGTGGGGGGTGGTTTAACAC
>QEPC01000985.1:1883215-1910637 GCA_003113815.1 Sphenodon punctatus | reverse complement strand
GTGTGTGTGTGTGTGTGTGTGTGTGTGAGAGAGAGAGAGAGAGAGAGAGAGAATGGCACACACAAAAACAGGAGAGGAAATGGAATAACAGGGAGGGAGGCTACTGGGAGCCAAAGGATAGGAAGTCAGCTATGATAAGTGGGTAAAACGGTAGGACTGCTTCCTCAGATATCCCATCAGTCTTCTGAATCAGTTATTTCACTCAGAACATTATTATTGTAACTATTTCTAATTGCTCCTGTCATTCCACCCACTTACTTAATCCTGCACACGCATTGTATTTTCCCCTGGCATTCCAACCATTCCATTTACTGCATCTGGTGCCTTCCTCATCATTTCACACCCTCTTGCCTTCCCTATGTACTCTCAAAGATACAACTGTGTTGTATTATTTCAGTCACTTAATAGGATGTTGGAATGACAATTGTATTTATTTAGAAATTGGCACTGCTGTTGCCTCCATTCCTTCCAATGGCCATTCCATTTTATTAATTTCAATGTGTACCCAACTTAAAGTTTAAATTAAATATTTTATATGACTGTACCCAGCTTCACAGTGTGTAAGAGGGAAGGTTGTGAACCATTAGTCAGCTGTCCCATTTTCCCCAACCAAAATGAAAGGCTAGAGGGAAAGGAGGCAGTGAGGGGTCAGCTCATGTGCTTTAATAATTGTGGTTAAGGTGACCATTTCTTTAAAATACAGAAGTGTAAATATATTTTGTAAGGTAAGGAGAACCTCATTATATACAGCATGCTTTTATAATACTGACAGCTATATACAAAAACAGCAAAATGATCATTCACGTGCATAAAAGACAATCACAGTGTGGTTTTCTCTATGAATGTTTTGAATTTTCCTACTTCTTATTTCAGATGGATCAGCCTTTTGGGCTAATCTTTCCCATGTGAACAATGTGAAAAGGTTGCCTCCACTACGGAGCATAAGAGAAATTGCTTAAGTAAAGGTAGTGACTGTATGAATCATAAACCACTTTCTCAGATAAAGACCATTAAGTAAGTCTGTGTACAAATTTGACACTTTATTTTGTTGCATTTGACAGCCCCTTGGAAGAGTTTAAGAGAACAAGATTTGACTAAGGCTTTCAAAAATTCATCACTGAATATTTGTTAACCTTGCTCTCTGTGATAGCTGTAGAACAAAGATAATGCCCTTCAAATGGAGATAAATTACTATCTTTCAGAAGATTATCACCAGTCTTAATCGAGTTTGCTCCTACAGCTGAACAGCCAGTGACCTTGTTACTTACACAACAAACATATTACTGTTTTACGTAGTGCATTTAATCTAACTAGCCTACTGAGTGTGGCTCTATAGATTCAGTATACTTAGCGGTAAGCTAGCAAATGCATCTGAACAGAAAAGTACACCAGGAATTCAAGAAAACTATAAAGAGAACAATGCCATTTTTTCATACACAAAATTGAGTGCTGCCCTATGGGAGTGAAAGGCATAGGGGTGTCAAGCATTAATAATACTATAATAATAATTCCATTATATCTAGATAAGTCTAACTGGTGGCCTTATTTATTTAGAATGTAATGTTATTCTTTCAAAAAAGGGCCAAAACATCTTTAGAAATACAAGAACTCAATATACTGGGCCCGGTGTAAATCAGGGTCAGTGAGTTTAATGGACTGTTGCCAATTTATATCAGCTGAGGATCTGGCCAATTAATCTATTTTGGTATTTGGTGAAACACCAAGGATGGCAAAGATGACACTGGGCGTCTTTAGACATAACAAAGATCGGATGTCAAAACCCCTAAACCCGTGTTTGGCCGTTGTGTGTAAGCACCATAACAATCCCAACACCAATTTGGCCACCCGTTGAACACGCGATGTGAACACCATTGCATCACAAGGAAAATTTGTGTGTTCCAGCTGAACACATGACCAACTTTGTGTCTAATGGTATTGTGTGGCGTGTTAGCACATACAACATGGGGAACAAGGCAGCAGCACTTGTGTGCTGAGATCGGGTGGTGAGAAAAAAACCAATTTGCCCCAAGATGGGCTGTGTGTCTAAGCAGCGCCATATGGTGAACACAGGGCCAAACCGGTGTTCATACCAGGGTCAAAACACACCTTCAGAGACCCGTTGATGTTATGTCTAAAGACACCCAACTGATAGCATGATCCTCAGGGGTATTTGTTTAGCTCCTAGTGATGGTGCAGGTCCCACACAGCAGTGGGATCATTTATGATTATTCTAGGTGCTTAAGCCTTTGAGGATCATATTGTAACTGTTTGCATCAAATGACAAATTCATTCTGAACTGATTTTGTTTGTGTTGTCTGCTGTAAAGCAAAAACAACACAACCACCTTGTGGTTTGAAGCAAGAGATTTCAGCATCACCTTCATCATATCATAATGGTTTTGCTTGGCAGGCATTGTGTTTTCAGGATCTGGCATGTTAGTTGATTATGCCATAGTGCTCATTCTCTGCAGAGGCAATGGAGGTGGAAATTAGAATGATGTTAATTATTAATGATGACATTTAATCCTACAGCCTTAATGCCTGTGCCAAAAGAAGCCATATGTGGAAACCGAAAGTATGCCTATCTGGAGAGTGTTCAGTAGTATTGGATGAAACCTCTCAGGCATAAAATGCAGCTATTCAGTCTAAGATAGCTATCCCCACTAATAATATGACCTGACATTGGTGTTTCCTGATGTGTAACAGTGGCACAGCATGGAGACAAATCCTGACATGATGATGCTGGTGGGTGGGACTGGGGCGCCGGGTGTGGGAGAGGTCCCTATCATTGAAGGGGTTCGCCCATCCTTTGTCCCTCAGGTTTGGAGTCTGGGGGTGCTCCCTGATTCACAGCTCTGCCTGGATGCTCAGGCGGCAGCTGTGGAGAAGAGCCCTTTTTGCCAGTTACATCTTGTGCAATGGCTTTGGTCGTATATCTCAGGCTCTGATCTTTCCACCATCATTCATGCCTTCATCACCTCAAGATTGGACTACTGAAACACAGGGTGAAAACAGACATGATGCTAACCACCCTTGGTGGTTATTTATGCATGTTGCAGGGCTGTATTGGTGCCCTATGCAGCCCTGAAACATGCATAAATGACCACCAAGGGTGGTTAAAGGGTGGTTAGCGTCATGTCTGTTTTCACCCACACTCTACATGGGGCTACCCTTGGTGATGGTCCGGAGACTGCAGCTGGTGCAGAATGCAGTGGCCTGTCTCCTTATGGGGACAGGTCCCTATGAGCACATTACACCAGTTCGTTGCACTGGCTGCCCATAGTCTTCCGGGCTCAATTCAAGGAGTTGGTATTGACCTTTAAAGCCCTAGATGGCTTGGGTCCTACTTATCTGTGGGATTGCCTCACCCCCTGGGTCCTAGATCCACCCCTGAAGTCATCAGAGGGCACCTCTCTTGAAGTCCCCCATGTCTGTTGGACGGGGACGATGGAGAAGGCGTTCTCGGTGACTGCTCCAAGGCTGTGGAACTCCCTGCCGGTAGAGGTTTGTCTGTCCCTGGATCTTTCCTCCTTTCAAAGACAGTATAAGTTCTGGCTGTTTCACTGGGCATTTGACATGGGAGAGGGAGTGGGTGGCTGTGGGTAGGGTAATGGGGAGAGTGGGACTTATTGTTTATGGGATACCTATTTATTATTCTAAGAGTGTTGGTTTTATATTATATGTGTTTTATATTATCTTTTATTGTATTTTATATGTTTTATGAAAATTGTAAGCCATCCCGAGTCACCCTCAGGGTAGGATACAAACTTTATATAAATAAATAAATAAATAAATAAATAAATAAAATCCAGCCATAGTAAAAGAATGCTCTCTAAGTCAGCTTTTGCTCTGGTTGGCAGTACTACCAAAGTCAAGTTCAAAATCAATCATAACATGAAAGGAAAACCAAAGCCACGTTCAGTTAAAGCATATGGCATTACCACAGGGCTATGCAACATAACGGGGACGGGTCGTCGGAAGCATATAACACCTGTGCTCCAGACTCTGCATTGGCTGCCAATAGCGTGCCAAGCCAGGTTCAAGATATTGGTATTGATCTATAAAGCCCTTCACAGTCTGGGCCCCTCGTACCTCAGGGACAGTCTCACCCTCCGCGTCCCAGAGCGGCTCCTTCGGTCTGCCGGGGGTGCCTTCCTGGAGGTCCCCCGTGTTAAGCGGGGGGCCACAATGGAGAGCGCATTCTCGGTGGCCGTGCCGCATCTTTGGAACTCCCTCCTGGAGGAAGCTCGCCTGGCGCCAAGCCTTTTGACATTTCGGTGGGCTTGTAAAACCTGGCTGTTCGCCCAGGCCTTTGGGGAGGAGGGGGGTAGGGGGGACTAGGGTTTTTATCTCTCCCCTTACCTTTTTACTTATATTTGTTTACCCCGACCCTGTTTTGGTTTTTAAATTGCTGGGTTTTTTTAAATGTTTTTCATTCTATTTTTTTTTCTAATGTTTTATTAAGTTGTGCGTCACCCCGGGATGCCATTGGCATGGGGGGCGACTAACAAATGAAATAAATAAATAAATAAATAAAATAAATAACTGAAGGGTTATTTCCCTTGTCACTTAAGATTAACATCTATGGTTTTCACTGACTATTTTTAACTGGTCCAATCCTAGAGATCACCAAGTGCTGCCATTGGCTCACCGGGAATGGAAGGTGCTCAATACCTCAAGGTTTCTGGCATACTAAGAGGTAAGAACTCTTTCACTCTGCTGCCCCGAGCTGTTTGCAGGAGGGGCGGGATACAAATTGAAATAAATAAATAAATAAATAAATAAATAAATAAATAAAAACTGTAACCTGGCATGTGGCCCATGTCTACTGTATTTTTCCCCTTGGCGGCAATGCAGAAAACACAGTGAACACGGATCCCTAAATATGACAAGTGGAAGTACTTTGCCATCACTGTGTAATCTGCTGAGAGTAAGCTTCTGGGATGGTAAAAATTTTCAGAATGTAAAAATGATGATGATGATTGATGGTAATGATAATTATAAATCTCACCCTTCTCCAAAAGGACTTCTTCAAAAGAGTGGTTTAGAACAAGTTAACACTTTATAATTTTAACCCCTAAAAAAAAGTTCTCCAAGCCCCCTTCAAGTCAACCCATGATACACTAAAACTTAGAAAATAAAACATTATCAACACTCCTCCTTATTCCCACCCACTCCTCTGCCTTTCATACAAAGGAATTCCCATCGCCCTCCTCACATAATCACCCCATTTCCTCCAAATACTCATCTCCCTCTCATAAGAGGTTCATGGCATACCCAGCTCCACCATCATCCTACTCTCCCTCCCTCTCTCCCATCTCCATAAAAACAGAACAATAACAAATGGGGAGCCTTTAGATGCAATGAGGAATGGGTGCTTACGGCATCTGCCACATGGCTGCATGTTGTGTTTAAGCATTGTCATGTTTTTAGCCCCCCGTTAAGCCCATATTTACTGCCAGGAAGTATCAGGGTCAGAAATAATGTGTTTACCTTCTCCTCATGTCCGGTGTTGTGTCTAATAATATTAGGGGTAGGAAGTTCGGATCTCCCAGTATCCAATACTGCCTGTATTTGGCAGTATCAGGAATACCAGATAGATCTGATAATTCCCTGTACCGGTGCAGGTTCCTGTACCGGATTTTTTTTGCATTGCGGCCATTGAAATCAATGGCCGCAATGTAAAAACAAACAAACCAAAAACCACCTTCCTTCCCCCTCCCAGGCTGCGCGGCTGGAAGGGGGGACACCTCCCACCCACCCTGCCCAGCCTGTATTTTTTTTTTTTTAAATGGACCCGGGCTCTGGGCCTCTGCCGGCTGTCTGGTGGCAGCCAGGGCTATGGAGGCAGCTGAGCTCTCCTCCAGGAGCCCACACGTGGCTGGTTGGCATTCTGGCAGCCAGCAGGCAAGACCGGTAACCTAACACACACACACTCCCCCGGATCACCTTTTACCTGTGCTCCCTCTGGGTTGTGGCAGCAGCAGCAGCAGCAGCAGCAGCAGCAGCGCGGCGCAACCACCACCCAGAGAGAGCACAGGTAAAAGGCGATCCAGGTGTGTGTGTGTGTTAGGTTACCGGTCTTGCCTTCTGGCTGCCAGAGTGCCAGCCAGCCATGTGTGGGCTCCCGGAGGAGAGCTCAGCTGCCTCCATAGCCCTGACTGCCGCCAGGCAACCAACGGTGGCCCGGAGCCCGGGTCCGGTCCGGTTTTAAACCAAAAAATCCAGGCTGGGCAGGGTGGGTGGGGGGTGTCCCCCCTTCCACCTGCACAGCCTGGGAGGGGGGAAAGGTTTTTTGGGGGGGTTCTTTGATTTCGATGGGGACACTTCCCCATTGAAAGCAATGAAAAAGAACTGGTACCAGTAAACCGGTTTTACTGCTAAAACTGATTTTTTTGAAACCAGTAACCGGTAAAACCAATACCTGGTTTTTTCACTTTGGTCCCACCCCTAAATAATATCAGGTGGTATGTGTTTGCTATTACTTCCGGTGAACAATCAGAGTTCAACACACAGAGTGGCTTGTGTTTGTCTTTCAACTTCCTGCAAAACTGAAGCCACTTTCCTCTTGCTTCTAAGCAGAGGACCAGTGATGGGGAATCCCAGACAGCTGGGTGCTCAGGTCACCCTCACCACGGTCAGTGAGAAAGTCTGACTGAGGAGAGAGAAAAGCAATGCTTCTGATGCTGACCAGCCCTGCATGGGTGTGGGCACACACACCCTCTCTCACTCAGTCTCTTTGGCCAGGTAGGGAGGAGGTCCTCATTCCGCATGGGTCTTCCCCTGTGTGCACTCATGTAGAGTTCCCCACTTCCCATCATTTCACCCTGTCCCCCGTCAATGTGCTCTTTCTCTGGATCCACTCCAGTTGTGAGAATGTACAAAGAACCGTGGTTACAAGGAACCAAACTTCTATTTTTTTAGAAGATTCATCATTACCAAGCAGAGTAGATTTGGAAGTGACAGCACTGTATAATGAGGGGAGGGAGCAGTGCATCATAGAATATCATGCTTTTTACTGACGGGAGGGAGCAGCGCATGATGGGATAGCATCTGGGGAAGCTGTAGAGGGCTGTGTGTCAGTGCTGACATCCAGTGTTTAAGTAAGATGTAATCATATGAGTACTGCAACGCATTAACTCTGGGGACATCCGTGTGGCTCAGCAATGATGTCAACACACATCCAGAAACCCATTTCCATTGCGTCTAAAGGCACCCATTAACATTAAAGCAAGAAAAAAGGTCAAGAGAGAGCTCTTCCAAGTCTTGCCGTCTCTCTGATACATAATCTCTGGTCCCTTCTCAAATGGCTACCTAATGGACAGTACTCTAGCAGCCCCCCACAAGCAGCCTCCTGCATGTCTTTATGTTACCTGGGAAAAAGAAAGGCAAGTGTAACTCAACGGCTTGCTTTCCTCTTCCCTAATCCAGATTGCAGTCAGGAAATGAAGCCTGGTCAACTTGAAGTGATCAGTAAACATTAAACAATGCATGAGTCAGACTCCTCAGATCAGTAAGCTGGTCTAAAAATTATGAGATAAATGCTGTGCCTTTTAAATTGCCTTCTTTTGTACCCCCACCAGTGGAAATGAGATACAGATACTACTACTTATCATTTCTATAGTACTACTAGTCATACACAGCACAGACACAATTTGTTGGAATTAAACTAGACAGCACCCTTTATTAACAATCACAGGTATCCAGTCAACAAAAAGGCTCCAGTGCACACAGGGCATAGCTTGTAGAGAACTCACCCAGGGGACTCAGGAAAGTCACTCGCAGTCCAGGACAGAAAAAATGGGAGGGCGGGGGTGGGAAGGGAAGAGAAGGTAAAGCTTCCTCCTCTCCCCACCCCCGGCCAATGGGTGTAATTGCCCGCATACCACCTCATGCCTTTAATAGGCAAGGAGGGAAGGGGGAAGCATGCTCCACCATTATCCAGACTGCCCAGCCCAAGTAAAGGTGTTATACACTGCCCTCCTCCAAGGGTAAAATGTCAAGGGACTGCTAGAGTCTGCAAGTCCACCCTTTCACCTCATCTCAGTGGGACGAGTACTACTAACGCTTTCCTGGATAATTGCATTAAGAATTATGCACTGGACCTACCTTCTGCATGTAAATATTAAGTGTAATACACAATTTTTGCCAGGCACAAATCCGGGGTCTGCTGTGTCTGGTCCTTGCTTTTTTTAATTTTAAACAAAACTTGGACTTAGGCTGAGTAATTCTAATGTTTCATAAAGTAAAAGCTGTTTTTGCAATAAAAAGCTCAGTGGGAGCTGTGTGAGACTCTACAAGGACTAGCTCTACATTTGACAGAGTCTGTATTGAAAAGTGAGCTTTGTCTTCTGTTTGCAGAGACTGCTTCATCCACTCCATCAGAATCACTCTTTACCTCACACCCAATAAGCTTCGGACGATAAAATCACCTGAATCAAATATCTCAGACTCCCCAAACTCTCTTTCTGTTAAATGCATACAACCAAAATCTTTTGGTTATTTGGTTTAAACTTTCCTCATTCAGTACATAATTATTTTAAAACACCAACTAGCTTGAAGATACCATGGTTGTTGTCAAAACAGCACTACAACAGGTGTAGGCACTGAGAGATAGGTGAAAAACTCTTAAACCCATCTATTCCAATCCGAAGTAATGAGAAAATTCCTTTCCAATCCTAATCAAGGCAATTCACAACGTGCACAGTGACCACTTTAAAGGGCGGGTGGGTGATTTGACTCCTCCTCAGACCCCAGCAAAGTACACCACTGCCTGCTCCAGGCTGGGGCAGGCTTTAAAGCCCAACGCGGGACCCCATGTCTCACAAGAGCACCTGCAGTGTGGAGGGGCAGGAAAGCCAGGCCACTGCTCTCCAGCTAGGCTCTAAAGCCTCTGCCTGCCACCGGAGCTGCTTGGGTTCCTCTGGAACTTGCCGGGCATGCCCAAGGCCTGCCTAGCATGCCCATCTCCCTTCCTCTCTTCCACCCAGGTAAGGGGGGTGGGGGGGTGGAGCACAAACCTCGCTCCGTACCTGAGTGGCAGAGCAGAGATTTTTTAAACCTTATAAAGCTTTTCTCAGCAACTATGAAGGGCAGGAAAAAAATTATTTTCTCATAACCAAAAGAAAATCCAGAAGCTGGGGATGGAGAAAAAAAAATGGGATAAACTTATCATAAGCAACACAGGAACTGTTTCCAAGAACACAATAGAGAAAAAACTTTATTCAGGATTCTCCAAGCCCCTACAGAACACATTAAAATAATTGCCTCAATCTATTATAGTCCTTAAGGACCCTCAAGTTTCAGTCCCTTTTTCCTACTTACTTGTTTTGGTATCTCCTGAGTCTTATATTGTCTTTGTGATGACTTAGATCCACCGTCTCTTACTCCCAATACACTTCCACAACAGGCCTTTGACCTAATCAGATGTGAATAATAAGTATACTGATTTCCCCATATTCAGTCTGCTCTCTGCTGCACTGGTTGATCATTCCAGGAAGCAGTTAATCATGCTATGTGTTTTTATCTACCAGAGCAAAAGCTGGGATTTTAATGTTGCTTTTGTAAAGCGAGCCCCACGTGTAATTTGGTTAGAGAGAGGAGGGGAAAGCTGTTTTAATCATACGGTCATGAACTGATCTCTTTCTAACAAAACATCACATGGGACTTATTTAACAAAAGCAATATTAAAATCTCACGTTGAGAGCTGATTTTGTGGGATTTCAAGGATACTTTGTATAGCCCCAATATAGTGTTCAATAGGAAAAACAGCCATTTCTACTATTCACTAGCTATTTGGGGATGGCTAAGTTCTATTTCATGCAGAACCCAAGCAGCTGACAGAAGGAATTATAAGCCACATTTCTATCCTTCAAAATCCCTTATGCTGCCAACAGTGGCACTGTCAAATATGACTGGAGCATGTTGTAGCCTGCTCCTTGCCCAGGTATGTTTTTCAATACATCTTCCCTGGGACAGGATGGGTGGGAGCCAGGCACAAAAAAATTTCTGCCACTCATTTGAAGTCTAGGGTGTTTTTAAATGAGCAAGGCTTGGGAGCGGGGAGTGGGACTGCCAGAACCGGCCCAAGGGCTTCAGGGGCCATGTGCCAAGCCTTGCTGCTGGGCCCCAAAGGCCGGCTGGCACTCCCTAGAATTTTGGGGGAGGATTTTCAGGGGATGAGGGACGGCTGGTTACTTACCTGCAACTTGACTGTGTCAGCTCAGCTCCGCAGCGTATAACTGGCCAGGGATTCCCAGGAAGTTTACACACACCCCTCCCCCATGAGGACTGACTCGGAGACACCTGGTGGGGAAAAAAACAAAACCTGGCGGCGTCTGTCAGTCTCTAGCCCACAGTGGTGCGGGGCCCCTCCCCCCATGGGGCCATGTGCCTGGGCACTGGTGGCACATGCCTCGGGCCGGCCCTGGGGACTGCCACCCCTGGATCTGCTATGGCTGCGGTGGATTTAGATGGAGGTGCCTACTGCTGCAGCCCACAATCAACCCATGCGGCGCCCCCCTCTTCTGCACCATAGAGATAAGGGCGGATCACCAGCCACTCTAAGCTGCCACCTGCAACTCTATGGCATTGTTGGGGCAACCCCCAGCCTGAAGCGGAGCTGCAGCGGCCTGTCTGCGAGTAGACGAACCGCTGTTCCAGCCCTGGCTGGTGCTCTGGGTTTGGGTGGACCACTCTGCTTTCTGTGCTTTGGGATGTTCCGGAACACCACAAGTGGAGCTGGCCCAGAGCAGGCCTCACCCCAGGGAGGGGTGCCTTTACATGGACGGGCCACCCAGGAATGGAGTAGACCAGGTGTCCGACGTCCATCTAAAAACACCCATTGACATGTCCTGGGCATGAGCTCTGGTGAACCGGGTTCCCCAGTGCTCACAGCCATTTCCTGTGACTTGCAAAGGCCATGTCCCATACCGTCAGTGACTATGAGCAGTGTACCTGTCTGCTGGCATGGGTAGCTGTGCTAGTTCCAATGAGCAGGGGATGAGTGGGCTCCCATTGCCACACACTTTTTTAACTTGCCCCACATGGTGCACTCTGGATTTCTCTGCGGTGCACTGTGAGTGGCCATGAGTGGGTCCTGCGTGGCTCACTGGAGCAACCATCCCCCTGTACCACCTTTAAACAGGTGGTCAGATGAGTGACTCCTGGGTGGCCATGCGTGGTAGCATCTTGTTTAAAAACACCCTTAGCGTTAGGCAATATTTGGCTGTCAGTCCCAAATTTTCTTTGAGTACACCCATTACAGACTTCCACCCCATTGATCCATGAATGCATATGCCCATGTAAACAAGAATTTGGAAACTGGGAAGTTGGGCACATGGCAGCAGCCTTCTGCATGTAAACAAGTGTATATGCAATTTTTGCCAGACACAAATCCGCGGTCTGCTGTGTCTGGTCCTTCTTTTTGTAAATTTTAAACAAAACTTGGACTTAGGCTGAGTAATTCTATTGTTTCATAAAGTAAAAGCTGTTTTTGCAATAAAAAGCTCAGTGGGAGCTGTGTGAGACTCTCCATGGAGTAGTTCTACATTTTGCAGAGTCTCTATTGAAAAGTGAGCTTTGTCTCCTGTCTGCAGAGAATGCTTCATCCCCATCAGAATCACTCTTTACCTCACAGCCATTAAGCTTCAGACAATAAAATCACCTGAATCAAATATCTAAGACTCCCCAAACTCTCTTTCTGTTAAATGCATACAACCAAAATCTTTTGGTTATTTGGTTTAAACTTTCATCATTCAGTACACTGCTGTCTAGAACATTTATTTATTTATTACATCCTGCCCTAGCCCAAAGGCTCAGGGCAGGTAACATATAAAAACAGCGTATGAAAGGTATAAATAAAACATATTAAAAACACCCACAATTACATTTGAGCTTTTATGGATGAGGAGCCCCTTCCCGAGCTAGTTTGGGGAAAACATTCTGCTCCTCTTCCAGCTCTTCTCTTCTTTCCAGCCCCTTTTCCTTTGGATTCCCAGCTCCAAATTAATTAGTTCCATCAACTCATTACATAAATTATCAAATAATTGTATACTCTGCCAGAAACTCAGCTCATATAAAAAAGGATAAATCCACTAAGTTGGCCTCTTGATTTTGAAAGTTTAGGCATGCAATTGCTTGGGCAAATGTGTATAGTTAAAGTGACTGCACTGAGATATGAATGGCATATTTGTGTCTAGATAGCTAGTTTTCGAGTAGACTAGTGGTTAAGGTGCTGGACCTGAACCTGAGAGATTAGCCATGAACTAACTGGTTGGTCTTGTCCAGGGTTGCCATATATGCAAATTCTTAGAGGGCATTTATGAGATATTCAGGTTTCAGGGCTTCAGTGGTGCTGCTGCTGCCCTGCGACCTGTATATCTCATAAGTGCCCTCTAATAATTTGCATATATGGCAACCCTAGTCTTGTCTATAAACTCAGTTTCCTATCTGTAAATTTGGAATAATAATGACCTGCCTCACAGGTTGTGGTGAGGATGAACAAGATAAGGATTTTAAAGCATTTTAATCACTGAAAGTGCCATACAAATAATAAGTATGTGTAAATGGAAATGAGATCAACATCCAGCTGTATGCACCAACTGCATGCTTAAAGAGACAATTTGACATACATCGTGGGTGCCATAAAAATAAATCTGGAAGAAAATTGCACTGAAGCTTTGCATATGCCACTGTAAATATGCAAGAGTACTTTGACAAGTTCTGTTTGCCATGTGTCTATCGTCCTAAATACATATTTTTGTTCATGTGAACATTCGTGCGTAGACATGACTACGTGCCAGATATGGGGCAGTCGTCCCTGGAAAAAGTTGAGCATTTGTTTGTGTTTAAGGATCCCACAGAATCAGTGTGACACATGAATGGCTTGCCGCAGCAACCCCAATCTCTCCCCAGTCGTGACTTGAACTGAAGCTGCAGCAGGTGGACTGGGCAGATCAGCTGCTCAGTGGAGAGGATGTTTTGGCACTAAACAGCTGACCTGTAGCAGCAATCAGTCCCAGTCAAACTGCAGCAACTCTCACACTATCCTGGTTTATCTCTAGCTGGGGTTGGAGTAGGTGCTATTCCAGTCTGAGCAGAAGGTACTGCCACACAACTAACCATATATCTGAAACCAAGGTATGGGATTTCAGACATGTGCAACTCCTTACCCTTCCTTTGGGCATTACTGCCAGGGGAAAGAGCCCCAACTGTTTCAAAGCCAGGCTTCAAATGTCCCCACACACTCTTTTTGTTTATCATCAATCTGACTCTGTAACCACTTTCTGTGGTTTACCCCAGGATACAGAAGGCTGTTGGTTGCGGTTATCACATGCTAGCACTGCCTCACCTGCACACTTTTTTCACATAGGTGAAAATGCAACATGAAAGTATCCCAATTTAAAATAACTGAACAATACTCTTTTTGTACAGAACATCAATGAAAAACATGTTTTGCCAAAAACTCTGAAATGGTATTTATGAAAAGGTAATTAAATCCTAGGCCAGACTCTGCCTTGTCGAGCTAGTTTATCTTTTGCTTCTCAGTTTGTTGCTTTCTTCATTTGTCTATTTGTTTTTTGTATCTTGTTTCTCTGGCCACCTTTTTGTATGAGAAAAAATGTCAATCCTTGCCTTCTCCATTTCTCTTCCTGATCCTTTTCCACTGTGACAGCTGGCCTCTGCTGTTGTTTGTTGTGGTTTGTTTTCTTTCTTTGGCACAGAAATGGCAGCAGGGCTGTTGAGAAAAATTTGGAGCCTTGATACATCATGTCATCTTGAAGCCCCTGACATCTCCCACTATCGCCCAATGGTTGAACAAGCCTTATAAAGTTCTGAAATGTAACATCTGCCAGAGCAGTGGGCTCGGTGGCCCTACACAAACCAGTTGCTACTAGTTTCTGGTACTGGTACTTTATTCACATAGTTGCTACTTGCCATAATTATTTTACTCACCTAATTATCATGCAAATTTCATTGTCATTTCCCATTGAGTTTGAAACCCTGGTACAATTGTCAGCTGTCCTCTCCCTTCACTTTTCCCCTCAGCATTGACAATGTGTTGGAAAGATGCAAAAGTTACAAATGACAACAGATGTTCTACTGCATTTGGTTAATCGTTACCACAGATACTCTTTTTCGATGTTACCTTCTGACTTAACTTTTGGTAGCTTCACAGAATTTGAATTCAAAACCTCCATAATGAGCACATTATGCATAAGAAACCATCAGTAACTGATGCCATGCATCAAAAAGAAGAAAAGGAAGGATTAGCAGAGTTGTGTCACTTTGTGAAGTGAGGGGGAGGTGTATTGATCTATCAGGTGTCAAATCTACATGTTTGCTTCTCCAGCAGAGTCATTTAGCAGATGCTTACTAACTACCTTGGGAACATTCCCTTACTCTCCTCTCTCTCCCTCCCACCTATATCACCTCTTATTTGCCTCCATCTTTGCCCATTCTTGCCTCTATCTTCCCTTCCTGCAGCCTCATGCCCTGATTTTTTCCCTGTGCCTCTCTGCTTCAGCTCCCCCAACCTCACTCTTTCTGCATATTATGCAGATTCTCTCTCTTCCCCCACCACCCCAAGGTTGTCCTTCAATTTTCAATGTCACACCAAGTGAAAAGAATTTTTCTAATCACTTGTTTTTCAATAAAAATTGTCTGATTGCCGGATGATAGATATACTTACACATAGTAGGGTTATATATTACAGGTAATAAAATGTGGTATGGGAGGGGTACATGACATGTGATATCTTGTTTGGGTGGGGAAATTCATAGAAATGTTGTGATGTGGGGCAAAAAATGACTAAGAGGTGTGACATAGTTTATGAAAGAAACGACTAAACCCTTGCACATTAAAAAGCAATTGTAAGAGAGTTTCCGTGAACAACATTATAATTCCATCAAACCTCCTTACTTTCATTATAGTGAGCTGGCTACCTACATGGACCAAAAAGAAATAATTTCACTGTGTGTGCTCATCTGCTTAGAGCAAGCATTGTGTGCAAATTGTGCTGACCATGTAGTAGTCTGAGTCTACACTCTGAAATCACAAGTTTTGTTATTATCTTCAAAGGGAGTAGGGTCAACCTCAATTCACTTAATTGTAGTCACCCACAAGACCTGACTGGTGGCCTGAAATGATGGCTGCAATTTCACATGTTTGGATTATTTTGGATGCTAGACCACCAAGGCACAGAATAAAGATCAAGGAACATTACAGTCTTGCAATCAGACAGTGCATGTCACACTCATCTTTAAGAGGAGCAGTAAGGGAATGAAAGAGCAGGTGAGTACATCATAGGAGCACTAACAAACCAGAGAATCACAGACACCCTTAACACAAAGTGCTAATGTTAATAATAGGCTCATGAGACTGCGCTGGGGGTGAGCTGGGAGTGGGGGTTTGGGTGAGAGAATTAGGAAACCTAAAGAAGAATTAGGAAACCTTTACTGAAGAAGAAAGGTCTAAAGGAGCAAAATGGAAAACTTAAGAGGCTGCAGAGATGATCACAAAAAGCTTATAGGGCCAAGAACATGTAAAGAACTAGAGAGAGAAGCTAAGAGGAATGTAGAAGTATAGAAGTGGGGGAGGGAGAGATGGCATGTAAAATTCAAGTGTTCATTAGTAGATGGTGACAAAGTAGTATCGTAGGATAAAGTTAAAACTGGGTTGGTTTCATGAGGTTCAAATTCAGTTGTTGGGCAGAAAACTAATGTGGATCATAATTAAAATGAAACTACTTGCTCTTATTTTAATGAATCAAAGTTTGGAGGAGTGACAAAAATTCATGAAGGAAAACTGAGCCAATACTTTTTTCAGCTGAAGAAAAATTAAAAGTTATTTTATTCTAAAAGAATTCTTCTCACTTTTGGCCTGGGGTAAACTGAATGAACATAGAAACATTTTATCATCATATCCCATAAAGCTAAGTTCATATAAAGCTACGTTCCCTTTTGTCGTATAAAGCTAAATTCCCTGGGGGAGCAGAGTCAGCTGAGCTGAAGGCTAACCTACTCCCTGTATCCTTCTGCAAATCCTGCAGTCAGCTGCAGTCTTTTCTACAGCTTTCTCTTTGTTCCTCCTCATGATTCAACTATTGAATTAACACTGAAATTAAAGTACTTAGGACCTGTTATAAAACTCCAGGAGCTATGCTATAATGCCTAAAATAAGAAGTGTGTTAGGAGGTTTGTCCTAATGGGTCTCCTAATGGCTCAGTTTTCTTCACCAGCTCCAGCTGATGGGAGGATGGAGAAGGAGACTATCCAGTGACCACTGGATCATGCAACAGCAGGAACATTTGTGGAAATAGTTACCAGACTGGGATATTTCAAAACATGATGGATGTCCACATATTTATCATTATGCCTTGGAACACCCAATGTTGTGGTGAGATAAAGTTACAGAGATGCACAATAAATGCACAATTAGCACTATAATTTACCAGTGCATCAGTGAATTGATAAGGAGGGGAAATCATTCTGTAGGCCACTTTTACATGGATGCCACCCACCCACAAACACCCGGAAACACCCATTGGATGGGTGGGAGAGCGTCCGTGTAAAAGTCCACGAGTGGGTGCGGGCGCGTGCCCTACCCACCCACCAACACCCATGGAGAAGCTGCGAGGGTGCAGGCACCCTCCATGGGTGGAGATGAGTGTCCAACACCCAAGCATCCATGTAAAAGCGAAAACACCCATACCCATGCGAACCAGACCAGTGAGCCCCACTGCACCAGCACCACGGGTCATGCACGTGCCACCATGCAGGCACGCCACAGTGTGGGACACCGGACATCCGGCCGAGAGCCCATAAACGAAGGTGGAATCATGGCACATGTGCATGGGCTCCCACGATGGTAACCAGGAAGGCCAATGAGAAGGCCAAGGGAGCCAACACTGCCCCATGCACAGGAAAGGGCCAGGTGAGTACGGGGGCCCAGGAGTGTCCGGGGGGGAGAGCCCCGGCAAAGCGGTGCAGGGGGGGTGCCCCAGGCAGAAGGCACAAGGGGGGGGTCCAAGGCTGCTGGTACACGGGGGCCCGAATGGGAGGTACAAGGGGGGCACCCTGGCAGGAGGGGAAAGTGGGGGTAACGCGCCATGCCATAAAACAGCGCACGTCTCCCGGCACAGGTCAGAGGGGCCACACCGACCCCTCCCCGTTCAAGGACCCCCAGCCCAGCACATCCCAGGGGCACAGCCTGAGGAGCAGCAGCGAGAGAGAGGTGAGCACAGGGGAACCACCACCACACACACACTCCCCACAAGGATGCGAGGGTCGTGCCCCAGGCCCAGCACCATGGGCCAGGGAACACAGGACAGGTGACCGCTGCATAACCTGGTCCCCCAGGACAGCTCCCAGACAATGGAGCACGGCAACACCAGGACGATGGCTGAGGTGGGGCCCCCAGACAGCCAGGTGAGCAGAAGGGCACCCCAGGGGGAGAGGGGGGAAGGCCCCTCAGGGGCGCGGAGGGGACCAGCAGGACCTGGAGTAACGCCTAATGCACTACCCCCAACAGGACATGACCATCACAAGGTGGGCCCCATGCTGCCAAGCCAGTCGGCCCCCTACACGCAGGTCCCCAAAGGGGAAGCCCTGGTCAAGGCAGGAGATCAGGGACTTCATACACGTGTGGGGGTCCGAAAGGGTCCAGCACGACCTGGTGCGCAGCTACAAGACCAGACAGGTCTATGAAGCCATTGCCCAGGACATGCAGTGGCAGGGGTACAATAGGGATGTCACCCAGTGCATGGAGTAGGCAAAGGACTTGAGGTCCAGATATAAACATATCAAGGACAACAATCTCAAGTCCAGCCGGGCCATGCCCACATTCGAGTTCCAGGAGGAGCTGGACAAGTTCCTCTGCATGGACAGGGACATTGTGGCCTCCCGCACACACAGCAGCACCTTCGCCAGGGGCAGACGGAGGGCCACCATGCAACACCCCCCTAACCAACCCCACAGAGCTGGGGGGAGGGCACCCCTGGGGAGGCCAGCCAGGAAGCGGGAGGGGACAGCCCCATCCCACAGGGGGAAGAGGTGCCCCGGGGATCCGAGCACCAAACCACCACACTCCGCGTGCACCCCCAACACCCACAGGCCTATCGGTCACAGGAACGGGGGTGCGCATGGAGTCAGCAGAGACTCGGGATGGCCCCCAGGAAGTGGAGGAACAAGATCCAGGTATGATTGCCCCGTGGGGCTGGGGGGAACGGCCCGGACAGAGGCGCAGCGGCCGGGGGCTGGCAAACACTAATGGCCCCCCATCCCATTGCAGTTCAAGGCATCCTGGAGGTGCACGAGGAGGAGGAGGAGGCGGGCCCGGCAGCTCCCCCCCCCAGGTGGGCACACCCCTACAGCGGGGCACACAGGCCAAGGGACCACAGGGGGCCAGGTGCGGAGGGGGGGAGGAGGTACAGAGTGAGGGGGCACCCGGGGGCATGACACCACAACCAGCAGGGCCCAACAGGGTGTTGGGGGCAGTCGGGAGGGGCTGGTGGGCCCACAGCAGTCCCCACAGCATATCTGACCATCACAGGCCCTACCCACAGTGATCAGCTGCTGGGGGGCCATCCCATGAGAAGGCAGGGCAGGGGGACCCCACAGCGGAGGGCTGAGGGGAGCTGCCACGCTATGGGGGCTGCTCCACCAGGCACCCCGGGTCACGCGGTATTGGGCAGCGGGGCACACAGACCGGAAGCATGAACGCGGTTTCCAACCTCCCGTTCACAGACCAGGCACCCGCTCGCATGAGGGGTGCAGCTCCAGGTAGCATGGAGCAGAACCAGGAGATGCGGGCCAGGAACCAGCGCTGGAGGGAGGACCTTAGCAGGGAGCTGCTGGAGGAATTGCAATGGTTAGCCTTGGTGCACTCCCGGGAGCTTGCGCTCACCAGGGAGCTCATCAGAGGGGAGGGGGAAAGGGACCAGGAGATCCTGGCTGCCATGATGGCCCGGTCCCGCACCGAGCACCTCTGGGACAGGTGCCAGGCTGCTGCCCTTCAACATGAGCAGCAGCATGCCTGTGACGGACTGGAGGGTCAGGCCGTATGGCTCATGGACCTCATGGGGAGGCGAGGGAGGCCCTGCGGTGTGACCCCCAGCATGACAGGCCGTGCCATGCCGCGGAAGGAGGGTCAGTGGACGACCAACACCATGGCGGCTTCCAACTGGTGCAGGTGCCCCCCCACACACTTTGGCCACCCGTGGTTCCCCCAGCAGCAACCCTATCCAGGCCTGGTCCACGGGGCCCTCCTCCCCCACATAGGGCAACAGGACCTGCCAGCCTGCACCCCCCATGGTCCCACCCCCTCTGCCATCCCAACCCCTCCACTGGGAAGTGACACCCTCACCACAGGTCCATGCACCCCAGGACAACCAACCGCCTATGGTGGTTTCCTCACACCCTCCGGTAAGGACACAGCACCCAGGGGCCCTGAGGGGTGGGGGGCACTACAGGGGGGGCTGGAATGGGATGAAGGGGCACCGCACAGGGCACTGCCCCGGTAGGGAACCCAGTTCAGAATCCGCACCAAGCACACACACCACAGGAACCGTGGAGCCACGTCAGTGGCCGCGACTAAGTGTACCGGCTCCAGTAAGCAGGTCTGGTCTGCGCAGGGCCTGTACTACTGGGGGGGGTCGGTACAAGGGCCCCCTTCATAGGGGGTTGCTCCATGCTACATGTTACGCCAGGGGGGAGCTTAGGGGGCTTCCATGGTGGGGTCCATGGTGGGGGGGCACTGTACAGTGCCCAGGCAGCCATCGGGGCCCAGCCCAGTGAGGCAACTGCCAGGTACAGGTGTACACCGACCCATCACTGGCAGGCCAATGAGGGGTGGCAGGCAGGGCACCGTGGGGCCCGAGTATCCCACGGCAGACAGAGAGGAGAGTGCATGCAACCCGACAGCCCTCGGTACCCAGTCCCTGGACCCCCATCACCCACACATGGCATGGAGGCAGGGCTGCGGTTCATGGGTACTACCCAGCTTTATTTCAGGGGTTCACAGAACTATGGACATGGGTGTGGGTCGGGCACTGCCCAGTGTTCAGCTGCCTGGGCAACGATGTGGTGACAGATGGCATCCTTGTTCTCCTCTGAGATGCGTCAGAATGCCCCTCCCTGGGCATGTTGGTACAGGGGCACGGGGCCAGCTCTGTGCACCAGTGGTGGGTTGTCCAGGGCAGTGCCTCCTGTCTCGCATACACTGTGCAGGATGCACGCTGCCAGGACAAGGATGGGGGTGTGGTCCAGGTCGAATTGGCTCCTGTTCATCAGGAGGCACCAGCGCATCTTCAGGAGCCTGAAGGCCCGCTCTACCACACTGTGTGTGGACGATAAGCGCTCATTGAACAGGTGGTGGTCAGGGTTGCGCGCCACTGGATAGGTCCGCATGAAACATGGGCTGAGCACGTAGGCGGGGCCCCCTATTACAACAGGGGCCATGGGAACCCCCACTATCACACGGTACAGGTTGGGGGCGATCTCCTCATTGAACATGCATGCATACAAGGGGGAGGCATGCAGGATACATGTGTCATGACTCCGCCCTGACTGGCCTATATAAACATCTATAAACAGGTGCCTATGATCCACCACGGCCTGCAGATTGATGGAGAAGGCCTGTTTTCGGTTCACGTAGTCAATCTTTGCATGAGGGGGTCATATGATGGGGATGTGGGTGCTGTCAATGGCCCTGATGCAATAAGGGAACCCCATTTTCTCGAACCCACGCATCACCTCTGCAGGGTCACGGAGCTGGATGGTCCACTCCAAGAGGAGCTCCACGAGCAGGTCACACACATCATGGAGGGCCCTGTTCACGGTGGCAGTGCCCACCCCAAACTGCTCCCCCACGTTCCTACAGGAATCGGGGGTGGCCAGCCACCACACCGCCATGGCCACGCGCATCCCTGGTGGCAGAAGGAAGAGCATGTTCATCTCCAGCCTCCAGAGGTGGGGGTTGATAGCTTCCCCAAGCGGGTCAGGAGGGAGCAGGGCATGTGGAAGTGGTCCGACCATTCCCCGTCCATCCAGGTGGCCAACATGTTCTCCCACCAGTCGTTGGTGCAGGAGCGTGACCAGTGCCGTCACAGGGTCGGGAGGGTCATGCAGTGGGCGTAAACATTGAGGGTCCATCGGGCCAGGACAAGCTGACCTTGCTGGGACACCATGGAGCCCAACAGGGCATGGTGTCAGACAACTGCTCACCTCACCCATCGCACGATTGCCGCCCTCCTGAGGTTTGCTGCCATCTGCCGCCATGCCCCCAGGAGGGCGGAACCTCGACCCAGCAGGTGGAGCAGGGCTATCTGCTATAGCAGCATGCGCAGCAGCAGGAGAGCTATGCCCAGGAGTCACAGCAGCACGTCCCTGGACTGTGGGTACTCATCCCTCAGCAGCATGGTTCAGCAGCTCCCCACTCCCAGCCCCCCTCCACTGACACATGCCCTCGCCACAGCACGCTCCGCTGTGTGGCCTGTGCCCTTGGCCCACTCTCCCCTGGTATCGNCCCCACTCCCAGCCCCCCTCCACTGACACATGCCCTCGCCACAGCACGCTCCGCTGTGTGGCCTGTGCCCTTGGCCCACTCTCCCCTGGTATCGTGAGTGCTCCTCTGTGTCCACCCAGCTCGGTTTTGCCGTTCTCTGTATGCTGCTTGACGCTGTGCTACAGCCCCTCTGCCCCACGCCCGACCGCCTGCATCGGGTCACTTATGTACTGTGTTGCCCGGTGGGAGTAGGGCCCCAATTGGCACTGCACTGGGGGTGTGCCCGGCCCGGCTGATCATTCCCACGAGTACGCTGGTCACATGCCCGCCAGGGGAGATGGGACCACGCGCAACCCAGGGCACTACGGTCCCCTCTGCCATGGCCCACCTTTGCATGCTGCAGCTGTGCACAGTGTGCATGCATACAATGCCTGGCTTGGCTCCTTGGCCTGGCACGGTGCTCGGCTGTGGCCTCCCTCATCTCTCATCACCTGTGTTGTCTCCCTTCTGTCCTGTGTGTGGGTTGCAGCACCCTGGCGCCAGCGGGCCGGCCTATCTCTGGCATGCAAGGCTGCCTGTGGGTGAGGGTAGCCACTCATTACGTGCTCGTCCTAGTCACTGCAGCCCTCTGTCTCCCGCCTGTTGCTTCACCGGAGCAGGCCCCACTCCAGCATGGCCAGTCGTTGTAAAGGCCCTCAGCTGGGGATGTATGGGAGGGGTGGTTGCCCTGTGCGGACATGCTATTGGCGGCCCTCTGGCTGAGCCCCAATGTTCAGCTGTTGGTGGGCATCCCCGTCAGTGGCAGATGGCTTTCAGCTCCTGTCGCGGTACATGTGGATGATGGGTCACTAGGTCGGTGCCTCAACGTGCCGGGGCCATTTCCTCGAGCTCAGCTTCATCCCCCTGTGCCAACCTCATTGGGGGCACCTGCCCGCCGTTGTCATGCCATGGACCACTGCTGAGTTAACGGCGGCTCGCCTGCTGATGGAGCAACCCGGGTTCAGCCTCGCCTTGCTATCCTGTACACCGGCAGACTCCTGCATGCCTGTGGCATCCCACACACAGGCTCGGATGTCGGGGATACTCCTGTGGGACCTGGGCTTGCTGTCCCCCAAGGTTGGTGGCCTGCTCCAGACCTGGGATCCCTCCACTGTGGAGTTCGCCACCCTTTGATCAGTGAGGGACCTTCCAGCTGTGCGGGCTGCAGCCACTGGAGTGAATCTGCTCCTTCCCCACTTCCTGGTGGATGCTCATATGCACTCCCAAGGCTTCCAAAGGGGCATGTTCGCCTGGGAGGGTCTAGCGTTAGCGCAGGGGTTGCCGCCCCAGGAGTGCTCATCCGACTGTCCATGAGTGACCCCTCACCTCCACCCGCTCTCTGCCACCCCGCTGCCCTGGACGGTGCATTGCCTGACCCCCCCCCCTCCGGTGCTGCCGATTGGGCTGTGTGCTGCTGTCTACTTCACTGCTGGCTGCCGTATGGTTCCCTAGACCCCATCGCCACTCTGGGTGACCGATGCTCCTTCCCGCTGGGCCTTCCCTGGTGCCCTCGCCTGCTATCCATGGGCGCACCTGTGCCCTCCTGTTGTGCTTCTCCTGTCCGGCCATGGGTTTACCTGCACCCCCCTGCTCTGCCTCTTTTTGCTTGGGGGACCCCGTTCCCCTGGCACCAATAAAATGCTGTTCTGTGAAATGCTGCCTTGCTTCTCTTGCTGCTGTGGTGGCTGGGGGCCCACTCACCTTGGCGGCCCTCCTGGTTGTGTGCAGGGGGTGTGCTTGGTCTGTACTGGTGGGCTCTGGACCTATGGGGTGTGTGTTGCCCTGGCAGCTTCCCTGCTGGGTGCTACTGCCTGGGCTTGCTCAAGGGATGGTATTGCCAGTGGGCAGTCAGCCGGGCACCCCCTGGACTCACCTGTGCATTGGTGTGGCCCTGCACCTCCCCTTCGCTCCCCTCTGCTGTCACCCCCTGTTGGTGCGGGCCGTCTGTGGTGGTGGCAATGGATGGGTGGCAGCACCATGGGCGCTGGGTGGCTGAGCGTGAGTGGGGGTTGTGCTGGGCCCCGACTTTGGTCCCTCCGATCCTCCTTCGTGCAGGGGTCCGGGTGCTCTTCTGGGTGGTGGCTGTTGGTATGTGGGGTGTGCCCCTGGTGCTGTTTCTGCCCTGGCTCTTCCAGGGCCCGCTGGTGCAGGCATTCCCCATAGCCTTGTCCCTTCTCTCCTGAAGCTACTGTTGTCGTGCTGCTGGCAATCTTGTGCCTGGGCACAATGGTGCAGCAGCTGGAGAGGACAGTGTGGGACATGCGGGCGGCGGGCCAGCCGTTCGATGGCATCCGTGAGTGTACTGCCTGTTTGCTGGGCCCTGTGCGTGTGTCCCTCTGTGGGGGGTTCTGTTCCTTGGTGCCTGGGGCCAGCTCTGATGGCTGTCTCCTCCCCCCTGTCCCATTCAGTGCAAGCCATGATCGTGGACTGGTCCCAGGAGCAGGTGGAGTTGTTGGAGCTCCTCCTGCATGTCCTGGAGTGGCTGCACTGGCTGGACTGTGCACAGGCCGAGCATTGGCGCCGGGCGTGGGGTTGCTGGCCCTATTGACTGGGTGTTGTCCCGGGCCTTCTGCTGCTGGCATTGCCCCCCCTTCTGTTGCCCCATCCCCCTTCCCTGGCCTGTTGTTGTTGCCCCCTGTTGCTGGTTCCCCCTTTCATTAAAGGTGTTTGTGTTCCTTCCCAGTGTGTCCATCCTGTGCTTTGATTTGACCTCTCCCCTTGAGCGGGTGCCTCTGGGGGGGGGGGTTGCGGGGTTGCCTGTGTTGTGTGGGTGCCTTCCCCCCCGACCCCCCGTGGGCTGTGTGCCTGTCCCTGTGTGCTTCTGTTGCCTGCTGTGTGTGGGCCGCTCTGCTGTGGGGAGGGGGGCTGGCATCGGGTTGTCCGGGCTCTGTGCCGGGACTGTGCGGAGCTGGCTCCTTCGTAGCAGCTGTCATCCCATCTCCCTCCCACCCCGCCCACCCAGGTCCCGGCATCTCGGGGGCGGGGCCATGTTGCGCGACTTCATTTGTCCTCAGTCAGCCATGTTCTTATTTATTTATTTTTTATTTTATAAATTTGTACCCCGCCCCTCCTGCGAACAGCCCAGGGCGCCCATCACTGTGCCAGGAGGGACTTTCCCGCCAGTCCCGGCTGTCCGTGTACTTGCACAGGTGTTTGGTGGGTGCTTTCCAGGATGGGTGTTTGGCCACTGGGTGTTTGACGGCCCCTCCCCTTTCCTTCCCACAACCCCCTGCGGTGCTGTGCATGTAAATGTCTCCCTGCTCGGGGCCACCAGGTGTGCTCACCCACCCATCCACACCCATCTCCACCCATCGGCGCTGCTGTGCCGTCCGTGTAAAAATGGCCATAGATAGTAGTGGTGGGACCCCGGGCCCATTACCGGTTACCGGATTTACCGGTTACCGGTTCTACGAAAACCGGATTCCCGGATTAAATCCGGTAACCGGTACCGGTTTTATTTCATTGGTTTCAATGGGGCGCTGTGTCCCCATTGAAACCAATGAAATATAATTCCCTCCCCCTCCCAGGCTGCGCGGGTGGAAGGGGGGGCACCCCCCACCCACCCTGCCCAGCCTGGCTTTTTGTTTTAAAAATAGAGTAAGAGACTGAGAGTGACCCAGAGGCGAGGCCCCCCCCCAGCACCAGCGGCCGCGGCGTCCCCGCAGCCGCGGGTAAGTATGACCCGATCCCTGGGGGGGGGGGGGTGTTTAACACCCCCACCCCCCCAGGGATCACCCCTACAGTGCGCTTGCCGCTTACCTTTGGGAGCTCCGGCGGCGGCGGGCGGTCCGGCGGCCTCAGCGCCGGCTGTGGCTGCCGGCGTCAGGACGCTCTAGGCCTTCCGGTGAAACCCGGAAGTTCCCCGGAAGGCCTAGAGCGTCCTGACGCCGGCAGCCACAGCCGGCGCTGAGGCCGCCGGACCGCCCGCCGCCGCCGGAGCTCCCAAAGGTAAGCGGCAAGCGCACTGTAGGGGTGATCCCTGGGGGGGTGGGGGTGTTAAACACCCCCCCCCCCCCCAGGGATCGGGTCATACTTACCGGCGGCTGCGGGGACGCCGCGGCCGCTGGTGCTGGGGGGTGGGCTCGCCTCGCCTCGCCTCTGGGTCTTACTCTTTTCTTTTTTAAAACAAAAATCCAGGCTGGGCAGGGTGGGTGGGGGGTGTCCCCCCTTCCACCCGCGCAGCCTGGACTCGGGGAGGGTTTTTTTTTTAAAAACTGTTTGGCTGGGGCTTTAAATTTTTTTACATTGCAGCCATTTTTAAATGGCTGCAATGTAAAAAAATCCGGTACCCCGAAATCCGGTACCGGGTCCGGATTACCGGGTCGAATCCGATAATGCCGGTACGCCCGATACCGGCATTATCGGATACCGGATTGTACCGGTTTCCCACCCCTAATAGATAGCATTTTCAGTCACACACATCTCTTCATGAACACACTGAATGAGCAGGATTTGCACTGACTGAGCAAAAACTTACGTAGCATCTGATAAAATTTTGAATGACACACACTGAAAGATGAGATTTTAAACTTGAAGGATAAACTTCCTCTATTTCAGATTCACATCTTATACCACAACTCTGAATAAAGGATGCATTGTGTGTGTTTCCCTTCATAAAAATCCTATCAACAGGGCAAGTTACATTTTATTAAAGGAAGAATGAAAAAAAAAACACTGGAAGCCAAGAGCCTACTACTCAATAGCATTGTGTTTTTGAACATCTCCCCAATAATCCCTGAGGGGCACTGGAAGTTGGTGGCAGACAGGTTTCCTGTCTCCAAAGGGACCCAAAGCAGGGTGGACCTTCTAAATTTACTAAAAGTCCCATTAGGACAAACCTTCTAACACACTTCTTATTTTAGGCATTGTAGTATAGCTCCTGGAGTTTTATAGAAGGTCCTAACAACTTTAATTTCAGTGTTAATTCAATAATTGGATCATGAACAGGGACAAAGAGAAAGCCGTAGAAAAGACTGGAGCTGACTGAAGGATTTGCATAAGGATACAGGGAGTAGGTTAGCCTTCAACTCAGCTGACTCTGCTGCCCCAGGGAACTTGGC
Source organism: Sphenodon punctatus (assembly GCA_003113815.1). Classification (NCBI taxonomy): domain Eukaryota; kingdom Metazoa; phylum Chordata; class Lepidosauria; order Sphenodontia; family Sphenodontidae; genus Sphenodon; species Sphenodon punctatus. The sequence goes on along the minus strand of QEPC01000985.1, from coordinate 1,884,035 downwards.
TTTATATGGTATAAAAAGAGCAGCTATCCATATTCATCCCTAGTCTTCCCCATCATCACACTCCCAAAGTTGCCAGCTTTCTCCTTTGCCCCAAGGCTCCCATGTTTCATTGCTTCTGCTCCTGATAATCTCTGAGGAATTTCAAAACTATTAGGGATGGGCGAACGCAGTTCAGAAGTTCGGAATTCGGCCCAAACTCGGCCTGTTCGGATGACCGAGCCTGAACCTGAATCCGAACATGAACTGACCGAACCAAACTCAATTCCGAACGCGGAAATGACCGAACGGCTCGGTCAGTTCAGATCACGTTTGGGTGAGTTCAGGTGGCTAAAACAACAAAAATGTGGTGTCACTGGAAGGCCAAACGTGGCAGGGAGGGGGAGTCAGCTGAGGAGCAGACTTCCAGGCACCAGGGGTGAGGCTTGGAGTAGCAGTCAGCCTGCCCAATCACCATCCCTTTTCGCCTCAGACCACTGGCTTCGCAGTCTGCAATTGGCCATGGGCTAGGCTGCACGGAGCCAATGGGACTTGCGGTGAGGTGGGCACAGCAAGAAACAAAACTGATTGCCTCCCCCCTTCCCAACACCTTCTAGCTAGTCACTGTCCCTGAACAGCAGAAATTTCAGAAGAGTCCCTCTCTCTCAGCAGTTTTTGTTCCTTCCTAGTCCTAATCCACTGCCATCCTCCTCCTATTTCACCCATCCAACCCATTTACCTCCATATTATCATTTATTTAGATTATATTAGATAGATTTAGGTGTTATTTTTTGTTTTTACCCCTCCCTGTGTTCCCTGTGTTCAATCTTCCTTCCTCCCTCCC